>OZ059903.1:23611830-23929330 GCA_964057215.1 Oscheius myriophilus
CTCACTCACTCACTCACTCACTCACTCACTCACTCACTCACTCACTCACTCACTCACTCACTCACTCACTCACTCACTCACTCACTCACTCACTCACTCACTCACTCACTCACTCACTCACTCACTCACTCACTCACTCACTCACTCACTCACTCACTCACTCACTCACTCACTCACTCACTCACTCACTCACTCACTCACTCACTCACTCACTCACTCACTCACTCACTCACTCACTCACTCACTCACTCACTCACTCACTCACTCACTCACTCACTCACTCACTCACTCACTCACTCACTCACTCACTCACTCACTCACTCACTCACTCACTCACTCACTCACTCACTCACTCACTCACTCACTCACTCACTCACTCACTCACTCACTCACTCACTCACTCACTCACTCACTCACTCACTCACTCACTCACTCACTCACTCACTCACTCACTCACTCACTCACTCACTCACTCACTCACTCACTCACTCACTCACTCACTCACTCACTCACTCACTCACTCACTCACTCACTCACTCACTCACTCACTCACTCACTCACTCACTCACTCACTCACTCACTCACTCACTCACTCACTCACTCACTCACTCACTCACTCACTCACTCACCGACCGGTCTTTTGCAAATTCGATCTGGGCCAGTCCATTTTAACTCAAGGCAATCACGGTGATGGCTGGTGCCATGAAAGTCATTGTTATGATGAAGATGATGAAAGAACGATAGGTTTACAGAAAATAGAATAGCAGCTAACACAAGCATATCGTAAGCCTTGTGTAAGCGCAAAACTATTCATTGATTTTTGTTTTAACTGATTTTCGAAGCCGTAAAATGTGAGAAAACCCATCCTCTACGTGCCGATCCGCAAGATAAATTTCTCTTTGCGACCTTCAAAAGGGAAATGTTTTTAAAAATTCAAAACAGAACTTGGGTAAAATTGCTCCCTGTTAAAAAGTTAGAAACGGTGTTAAAACATACATTTAGTACCACCATAGAGCAAGCCCTAAGCTAGGAAAAATTTGTTGTTAAAACATATCTACCCTATCTTCTTCAACATTTCCTTTTCTTATTCACGTGCTTGTCAACGACGGATTTGGTACTTTTGTTCAAGTGCTCTGTCTTTTCATTGAATTGCATTATCAAAAGTCAAATCCTGTTTTTCAGTCTGCAGAAGTGGAAATGTGACATGATAACAGGGGCATTTCCATCGGAAAAGCCCTATTTTTAAGACTGGATGTTCTTTACCCTTTTATCGTCAATTCCCGCCTGCAATCTTTGAAGATCCTCTCGTGCTGCGATTTCATTTCGTTGAAGAACAGAAGAGTACCCCTCACTTCTATTCCCATTCCGCTGCGACAAGGAAATTGCGTGAGTTCTTTAAATAAATAGAAAGGAAAAGAGTCTCTGTCTTTGTATGCGTATATACGTGTGTGTGAGAAAAAGAGAGAGAGAGAGAAAGAGAGAGAGAGAGAGAGAGAGAGAGAGAGAGAGAGAAATATCCCAGAGAGGACTGAAGAATATAGGGAAGAGCAGATAAATATGGATTGTTTAGCCTAATTTTTCATTATTACATTCAAATTATTTTGTTTTTAATTATTCCGTTCTATTTATTATATTTATTAAATGGTAAAAATTTTAGATGTCAGAAAATAGCTCCTGAAATGAACATGTTGCAATGAAAGCGCGCTCCATCTCACTATCAGTCCTTTAAAGTTGAAATTCCAAATTTTTTATTTGTTGTCCTAATTTCGTCATTTTCTTGTTTCCCAGGGCAGCTTCTGCCGAAAATTTGTGATAGATTCATAAATCAATAATTAAGCTTTGTTTTGATTGGAAAAAAACAAAAAAAAATCGGTCCTATTGAGTCCATGACGCAAATGAATTGGTTTCTAAGCATTTGTGATGTTTTCCAAGTCTTTCCAGTTCCTTTTCCTCAACCTTTTACGTTTGTTTGTGTTATAGGAGGTTGTTTATTGAATATCCGGAAAGAACTATCTCCAAATATCTTCGTTTTGTCAGTTTTCCGAAGGATTCTCGAAAATGATGCAATTTTTCTGTTTCGGGTGGATTCTATTTGTTTGCTTGGCTGATTTGTGGTCTGTACTCCTATTTTTAAAAGAAACATCAATTTTCAAATAGAAAACTTACACAATATCAGTTATATTCATCATTTAGCTGGACAGACTTCTAAAGCCTTGTTTTGTGTTTTCTTCATTCTTACTTATTTTTGTTATAGTAATCCAATAGCTTCCAAACATAAATGCGCACTGAAAATGCTTGATTTCTTAATTTTTCGGTACACAAGTTCTTCCATTTCCATCTTTTTCTTCATTTTTCTTAAGTATCTCGTTTCAGGACATGCTGACCTCTCGGGTATGCAGATCCACCACCCTTCGGCTGGGCTCCTTAAAGGTCGGAGTCCCCAGGGTCCCGGCTCGTTCGCTGAGCTGGCAGGACAGCTACCGCCAGGGCCGGATCAGTCCCGAACTTGGGGACGTTAAACCTACGCACATCATCGTCGGTGCCGGATCGGCTGGCTGCGTCCTGGGTTAGTGTCTCTTTTTTGGATGTTTTGACGACAGTTTGCTATCAAAACTGCTTCGGCGGGATGTGACAGTTTTTCGCTGTTGTTTCCGGGGTTATTTTTTTTAAATGATACTCAGGCAAGGTAGGCAGCCAGATCGGCTGAATGCGTTGACCGAGAGTATAAATCTATTTCCTTTTTGGAAAATACTTCAATGTTCCAGCCAATCGCCTGACGGAGGACCCGTCGAACCGCGTGCTGCTGATCGAAGCCGGACCGCAAGACCACTGGTGGGACTGGAGGATCCACATGCCAGCCGCCCTCATGTACAACCTCTGCCACGACAAGTAAGTTCTTCAATTCATTTGTTTAGTTCTTTTATTCATTATCCCATCATCAATTAGTTTTATTTAGGTACAACTGGTTCTACCACACCACGGCACAGAAGAATCTCAACGATCGAGTGTTCTACTGGCCGCGAGGAAGGTCCGGATTCTTTTTGCCCGATTTTGCATATAAAGCATAGGGGTTTTAGGGTACTTGCGTAATTTGAAGCACGTCCTTGGCACCCATCCAAGAATTTGAAGAATTGGCGTACAAAAAATGTCCAAGATCTTGGCATTTTCGTGAATTGAGAGCATTAGGGGAAAAGTTTAAGCGTGTAATTGAAATGAGTAACGCAAATTTCGACGTACTTTTACTGACTTAAAACAATGCGACATTCAAACGTAAGAAACTATTCTAGGAAAGTGGTTATGAGGCAAAAAAAGGAATAGAAACGTGAATGGTGTAATTTGACTGCGATGCATTTAACGTGCTTTTCCATTTGCGCGTGGTATCCTATGCTCATTTCTCGGTCGTTTCCGACGAGAAACGGTCGTTCTCTTCATGACAATCAAAAAGTGAGCTTGAACTACTTTTTCGCTTCTGTGTTTCGACTTGGTGGCCTAACTAGTGTAGTTTTTCGATAATTCGATAACGAAAGAAAAAGTTAAATACAAAGGTTCTTGTCATGAATGTTATCTGAATTTCTGACAAGTGACCTAAATTACGATTTCAGGGTGTGGGGAGGCAGTTCCTCTCTGAACGCCATGTGCTACGTGCGTGGAAATGCTCTCGACTACGACCGATGGGAGGCCCAAGGAGCGGAGGGCTGGAACTACGCCAACTGCCTGCCCTACTTCAAAAAGGCCGAGACCTACAGTGGAACGGCTGTAAGTTCACATTTTTGTATTGAACTTTCATTGTTGGCTTCAGAAGCTCAAGAACCTCGGTTCTGTGTGAGTTTTGGGTGTTTCGTGATTTCCGTTTTCATTTTAAAGCACTTCGCACTGCTTTTGTAACGTTGTCGTGTTTTTATCAGTTTTCGTGTCAGGACCCTGCGTACCGTGGCTCCTCGGGACCCCTGCACGTAATGCAAGCACCTGCCGATCACCCCCTCCACCAGGCATTCCTCGAGGCGGGAAAGGAGCACCCCATAGGAGTGACGGAAGACATGAACGGAGCCCAGCAGCAGGGAATCACCCGGATGGACATGACGATTAAGGACGGAGAGAGGTGCTGCTTTTATCGTTGTGGTTTGCTGGATGTGGCTGTTTATGCACATACAAACAATTTTTTATTATTTCCCCATACAAATGCCCAAAGCATGGCTGGACAGGCAGCGTCTGGGGGTACCGAAAACTCCTCATGTCCACATTTGGACCAAGGATAAAAACACTGCCAGAAGTCAGTCTTCTATTAATGGTGCTACTTATGATACGCGGCAGAATACGCAGCCAAATCGGCTGAATGCTTAGGTGGACGTGAGGTGCTCGGGGTACTTACGTGATTCGGCGTTTGGTTGAAAATAGTAACAAGAAATTAAAGGGGGTTTGCAAAGTCTCCGAAGCACCTTTCGTGGGACTTATGCTTTGAGCCCTTAAACGCTCCCTGTCCAGCTATGACTTGAGGTACTTCGAGTACCTACGAAATTCGGCGTTTGGTCAAAAATGGCAGCAAAATATTAAACGGGGGCTTACGTCGTCTCTGATGCATCTTTTAGGGGGAGGCTTACGCATCCAGCCCTCAAACGCTGTCTGTCCAGCTATGATTGGTATTTGCTCACATATATTTCCCCAAGAAAGCTTTCACATGCAAATTCTGGACAACTCTGTGCATCTAACATTATTGACGACGTTTCGGCAATGAGAAATGTGCTTATGGCCTAAGCTACTTCTGTACATTTGACTTGCACCGGCTGAGTATTCTATAACCCATGCATAACTCCAAGAACAACAGCGAAATACTGGCACACTTGAGGAATAATTTCGGCAATACCTATAGCTTTTTACCGCGAACATTCTTTAAATCTATTTGTTATTGGATTAAATATACGTCTAATTCCTTCCCTAACCGCTTATTTTCCAGATGGAGTGCTTCGAAGGCCTACCTCCACCCGGCGCTCTCCCGACCCAACTTCTTTACCTCGTCCGGCATCACCTGCACGAAAATCCTTTTCCACAAGAATAGAGCTATCGGAGTGGAGTTTATAAGGTAATTTTAGGTTTCTTTAGCTAATCACTTATTTTTGCAGGAAATTGAACTTCCTGGGAACGGACAGCATCGACTCGTACAGCAGGGAGAAGATCTACTGCGAGGGAGATGTCATCGTTTCCGGAGGTTGGTTTTTTAACCTTTAAAGAACGAAAACAAGGATAAAGCATCTAAAGTCGAATTTTAAGGATCCATCAATTCGCCTCAACTTCTGATGCTCAGCGGAGTGGGTCCGGGCGAACACCTCAGGAGTATGGAGATTCCTGTAGTGCAACACACGCCGGGAGTGGGACAGAATCTTCAGGTAAGCTGGTTTCGGACCATCTCTCTCTCTCTCTCTCTCTCTCTCTCTCTCTCTCTCTCTCTCTAAGCGTTCTTTTTAAAGGATCACTTGGAAATCTACGTCCAGCAAAAGTGCTCCCAGCCGGTCACCCTCTACGACAAGAGTTCATGGCGTTTCCCGCACAACATGATCAAAACCGGACTTGGTTAGTTTGTTTTGTTGGTTTTCTCCGCAATCTACCGTAAGCATTGCGCGTGATGTGGAAAATAAGAGTACCTCACGTACCGTTTTCAAATTCACAACATGTTTTGTTATTTTGTATACCTCGATGCGAATGTGTAAAATAACATAATTTGTTTCAGAATGGTTCACGACGAAGAAGGGGCTGGCCGCGTCCAGCCATCTGGAGACGGGAGGTTTTACCAAGTCCTCTCCATCCGTTCCGCACCCGGACATCCAATTCCACTTCCTCCCGTCGACGGTGCACGACGACGGCCGCGAGAATGGAAAATGCCATGCATATCAGGTAAAAATTATGATTTTTCCCACCTAAGGCGCTTATATTCATTAAAATGGGGTTCTTGTCTTGTTACCACGAAATTCATGTTAAAAAAAAACAAATTTTGTAAACTTCAGGTGCACGTGGGACCGATGCGTTCGAAGTCTGTCGGAAGCATCACGTTGCAGCACAAGGATCCCAGGAGACACCCGATTATGGATCCCAACTACATGAGCCACGACGACGATTGGAAGGAGTTTAGGTTAGTTTTTTTATTTAAATTTATATCTATTAGAGTTAATTTATTGTAAAGTAGCCTTTTTTCAGAAAATGCATCCGCGTGGCGAGGGAGATCTTCGCAACGACGGCGTTCGACCCGTTCCGCGACGAGGAATTAGCCCCAGGCAAGGACGTTCAGTCCGATGCCGATATCGACAACTTTGTCAGGTAAGAAAAAAGCTATGCCTGACATTATTACAAAAAGCGTTGGTAATTCCAAACTCGCGTGGTTCCGGCGGGAAATGCAACTAGTAATTTTTTTTAGCCTGTTTTTGAATGCGAAATTTTGGCGCGTGAGGTCAATTATACTCTTTTGATGGAATTTTTAAACCTTTTATATCTATTTTCAACTATACTATGCGCCAAAGTACTTGTCACAATAAGCCAGTGTTTTGATGTTTCAAGGGTTATGTGTTCAATATAGGATACTCAGGTTTGGTACGCAGCTAAATCGGCCGCAGTAGCGACATTTGGCGAGCAGTATAAATCTTTTTTTATGCCGAAGTATCATGCCTTTTTTTATTTGTTCCAACCTGCAATATTGGATTCTCTGTGTTTGTGCAGCGAAATCGGCCGCAGTATTTAGCGAGAAGAATAAGTCCTTTTTTTAAACCGAAATCGAGTATTTCTCATGACTTATTTTTCAGGAGAAGCGCCGCCGCGGCCTACCACCCTTCGTGTACGTGTAAGATGGGGTCCTCTACCGATTCCATGGCCGTCGTGGACCCGGAGACTATGGGAGTTCACGGATTGGAGAACCTTAAGGTGCGTTGTTTTCGCTTTCAATAACAAGTTTTCGCTGCCCGAAATTACAATTGACTATATTCCTTCCTTTGCAGGTCGTTGACGCCAGTGTGATGCCGTCGATCGTCAGCGGAAACCTCAACGCCCCCACCATCATGTTGGCCGAGAGGGCGGCCGATCTGCTCCAGGGAAAACGTCTCCCGCCCTTTAAACCCTAAGTCTCCGGCGTTGAAGCCCGATCTCCGCCCTTTCACCCTATAGAATTAGCAGTGGAGCGAGATTCGCCCCGGTTTTCACCCCCTAGATGCTCAAGATAGACTTTTAGCTCAAATCCCGTGAAACTAGCGCTGGAGCGCATTTCCACCCGGTTTTTCTGCCCCCTAAGGCCTGAAATTGCATTAGAGCGTGTTTACTCCCCCGGTTTAACCTAGTCTTTCTCCAGGTTATGCGTTTTAGTATCTCCTGCCCTAAATTAAGCTCCGCCCCTTTGTGTCTGTGATTCTCGAGATCTGTACGTGGTATCCAGGGTATTTTCCTCGAAGAGATTGTAATAGATATCCTTTTCTATAGATGTTATAGTATTATTGTGTTTTTTATTGATTTCAAGTGGTTTTAGCCACTTTATACCTAATTTTGTTCAATTTGATGTGTTTATTTCTAATTTGTCTTATAGGTTATGGCTCTACCTATCTTCGACCTCATCGATTTGCCCGAGAATCCGAGCGGATGGGGACCGACGGCCCCGCCGCAGTCCATCGACGCCGAAGTGCCCTTCCAGCAGTTCAACAAGGCCGATCGCATCGGAAGAGTGGCCGATTGGATCGGAGTCGATCGCTTCTTCAGGAGGACCAATGATAGGTTGGACCTCTTAGCGTTTGAAATATTTGAGCATTGCGTTGCCTTTTCAAGTCTGCAAATATTTTACAAAAATCGGCACGTTACGACATTAACAAATCTGTTTCATCTAAACGTACCAATGTTTGATGTTGTTACAAGAGTAATATGCGGATACTCAGGACATGTACAGCGAAATCGGCCGAAATAAATTTGGCGGTAGAGAAACGTGACCTTAAAAAATTGCCACAATTGACCACCGAATTTGGTAGAGCAAGAAACCGTTTTTGGACTTTTTTGTTGTTGTTGGTGCTATTGCTCCTATATTGAGGGTTTTCAGGTTAACTTTTTAATTGGAAGCAAACGTAAATTGACGTTGTTTTGGGAATTCTTTTCCGAATATTTTGACCTAAAAATTCACCGATTTTTAAATTTTGGAGAAAAAATTGACGGTTTAGGTCATAGGAAAGATGTTATAAATTTACAGCAAATTCTGAATGGGTGCTTAAAGACCCGATTTTCATTACTTGCGTACAATGATACAATGTCATAAGGAGTTTCTTAATTTATAAAGCACGTAAAGAGCCCTTTCTTGGAGGGGTTGTTTTTGTCTGAACGGGACAATATACAATTCTTCGTCTAAATTAGGGTCTACAGGTATAACGAGCGCGTCTACGGATCGGCTGCCAACGCCGGTTCGCAGTTCGACTACATCCACGGAATCGACGAGAACAACTTCCAGCTGGTGGGTTTTACAAGGGATTCCGGCTAGTATTACGTGAATTTTGACATTTTCTTGGCTCCGGCTTAGAAAGTGACCATTTTTTGAGTAATTGTAGCAATTTTCTCATGTAAAACGAGAAAAGATTATTTTCAGGTGGACTCCTCTAAGCCTGTGGCGCGTCCCGCCCAGCGCAACTTCCGCAACCGTCAGCTGCAGATCAAAAAGCTTCTGCAGAAGGAGCAGGAGAGGAAGGAACAGGCGAACCAGGGCCAGAACGTGAAGCTGAAGAGGAGCATTGCTAAGGAGCAGCAACGCGCCTACAAGATGTGGCAGAGGCGCGGAGGAAACGCCCGTCAGGGACAGAGGCCTCAGGGAGGACGCTACCAGGGAGACAGGCCTAAGGTACGGCCTTTTGTTATCTTTTCGAGGATTTCGATGTTTCCGCGCAGCTCGGCGAGCCATGACTGCATTTTATGGTTTCGAAGCTTATTTTGGTATTATTTCAGGACAGGCAGGCTTCGGTCGCCGTGGAGAGGAGCTGGAATGTGCTCGAAGAGTTCGACTTCCCCCGCCTCAGCAAGCTGAATCTGCCCGGAGTTGGACAGGGACAGGACATTGGAAAGCACCAGTACGGAACACTTCACTACTACGATAAGGTGGGATACTGGAGACACATCTCGCCATTTGTATTAGAGCGCGGACGGTTTAAAGGACTGTGCGCGCTATCATAGCGCCGCTATGTCAGTTAAAACTGTTCGTCACAAAATCTCGGGAACCAGGAGGTTTCATAAAATTGTCTTAATTAAAGGGACCGTCAGGGGCCTTTTCGGATTGGAAATGAATGGTATGCTAATCGAGTCAATTCAATTTAAATCGTTTTCTCGAACAGCCAACGGTTATGCGCAAAATGCTTGCCAAGCCTTCATTAGCATGGGATTTAGAAAAGTCTCCTGACGAGCCCTTTAACATTTTCTAGCTCTACAAGGGTAAATTGTAGAGCAAATTTGTGTTTGATTTTCGAAAAGCTTTATCACAGCGGGGAAATTTTTGTCGGTTCCCAAAGGATTGCACTATAGTTCCAACGGAGCTCTTAAAGATTATAATAATCGGATTAATTAAAAATTTAGAGATTCGCATTTTAAAGTCAACTTCTTATGTCTCCCCTCTTTACGGTTGCATTCTATTGTGAACAAGCAAAATTAAGGGCAGCTGCGTAAGCAATTGCGCGGAACTCCGACGGACCCACTCACGGGTTTGTCCGGTCATTTCAAATGAAAACGGCTGCTATCCGCGGCACTGTCCGAATCCATACAAGAAAAACGAGTAAAAATTGTTACTGGGCCGACAGAGACAGTCCTTTAGATGGCTTTGAACTATATTTTATCAATTTCAGACTGTTGATCGCGTGTCTGTGAAGGCCCCCGTGTCTCTCCAGCGCTGTGGCGGTACCTTCTTTAATGCCACCACCACCGAGGATCCTGTGATCCAGGAGCTGGCTCAGGAGGGCTCTGGAAACGTCTTCGCCACCGACATCATCCTGGCTACCCTGATGAGCGCCTCTCGCTCCGTAAGTTCCATTTTTTATTGATTTTGTTGCATTTTATGTTTTCTTTCTGTTTTCAAGGTTTCATTTTGTAAATAATGTTCTCCATTTAAAGGTCTACTCTTGGGACATCGTGGCTACCCGCATCGGAGACATGCTCTTCCTCGACAAGCGCGACGGTGAAGGAATTTCGAACCCCGTCGTGGCTCTGACTGTTTCGGAGACCAGCGCCGAGCCCCCCGTTTGGGAGGGAAATGGCATCAACAACGCAAAGGTTTGTGTGTGAGCTTGTTTTATGAGAAAGGCTTTACATAGACGCATTTAAATCTTCCTTAAAAAGGGTTTCATTTTTGAATGTTTTAAATTAGGCCTACTTGATCAATTTTTTCAGGATTTGGCCACTGAGGCCCTCTACATCAACCAGAACTTCCGTCGCCAGGTGCTTCGCCGCTCCGAAGATGGCTACAAGCTCGCCAACCCCAACATTCCCTTCGAGGAGGAAGCCGGAGACGTCGAGTGCGCTTACAAGTGAGTTGCATGCTAGTTTTCGTCCTTTTATTGCTTGAAATTGCAGGTTTTACTGATATTTTGTTGTTTTAGGTACCGCAAATGGACCCTCGGAACTGGTTCGAACGGCAAGCCTGTGGAGGTTGTGTGCCGTGTGGAGCACGACGGAGCCATGTACAGTGGCAGCGGAGAGCCTCAGATGATGACCATCAAGGCCTTCAACGAGTGGGACGCGTCGCAGGCCGGCGGCGTGGACTGGCGCTCGAAGCTCGACATCCAGAGGGGAGCCGTGCTGGCCACGGAAATCAAGAACAACAACTGCAAGCTGGCCAAGTGGACCATTCAGGTATGAATGAGTTGTCTTACTGGTTTTAAGCATTCTTTGCGGGGAAATTATAAAATCCAAATTTTCCAGGCCCTGCTCGCCAACTCGGACATCATCAAGTTCGGTTACGTGTCTCGTGTGGCTGTGCGCAACAGTGCCCAGCACGTGGTCCTCGGAACTCAGCAGCTTCGTCCCTCCGAGTTCGCCCAGAACATCTCTCTGAACATGGACAACGCCTGGGGAGTGCTCCGTTGCATTATCGACAGGTGAGACTTTTGTCAAGTTTTTTATCAGATTTTTGAAAGAGAGGGGGAAAACACGAGGCTTTGCTGCTCGATTCAATTGCTCACGTAATCAGTCAAAATTATTATGAACAACATAAGAATGCTTAAAAAAATACTTGCGTAAACATTACATGGACAGTCATGACAATTTAAGAAAAATACGCTTGCTGCCATCTTTTTTAAGGTTGCTGACCGTTTCGTAACGGTAAGAGTGCTAAATTACGCATCATCAACTGCTTGGAGGCCTTTTCATTCTATTGGAAATCTTAATCAAAACTTTTTTAACGTAGTTGTTGCTTTATTTAGCCAACCGAAAGGAGATTCGTTCAGTTCACGTAGAATTCAGTCTAAGGTGTCCATGACCATGGGGGACCTGTGTGAATACTATCACTTTTTTCATTTGCACTAATTATCCGGTGGGCTCTCTGTAATTCCTGTCGAAACCGGTCCTGCTGTGGTAGATAGAAATGTATACTCGTGAAAGTGGGAAAAACAGCTGGAGTTTAGTTATACCCGAATATAAAATCCACGATTTCAGTCTGATGAAGCAGCCTCAGGGCAAGTACCTGCTGATGAAGGACCCTCTGTCGCCCGTGGTCAAGATGTACGCCCTGCCCGACGACGCCTTCGACAGCGACAAGGAGGCCAACGACAGGGAAGACTCCGACGACGAGTGATTCTTTTAACCCCCGTTTCTATGGCATTCGCCACCTACTTTTATTCCTTTTCACCGGGATTTGTTGAATTGGTGAATGAAAATTTTGTTGATTTAGAACTTGTTTTCTGATTGACGATCTGGCATTGGTTGTTGATTCCACGCGTTTTTAGCCTCCAGGAAAGCGTGTGGCGAACATTGGTTTCTGTAGATGAGGAGAGCGTTTTCTCCATTTGTTAACGCGGTGAGGACTGTGAGGAGGAGAGCAGCTGGAGGAGGAGGGATTCTGGACGAAGGAGCCACGTTCTCCGATGTGCACTCCGTGATCCTCAATCCCAACACGAAGTTACCGTACCCTGAAAAGGTCAGATACGCAGAGGAAAATGAATGGATTGCATAATTAATGGTCAGAGACGCAGAAAATGTTTTTGCCCGTTGGAAAAGTGGAAAATTCTGGTTTCGAAGTGTTCTACTACACGGCCTTGCCCTTCTTATCGTTTGAAGGAATCCCAACTGCGAAAAAAACGGAAAACCAGTCAGAACAAAGTGATATGGGTTGCCGTGTTCCCGCCACGCATAGCATTGGCGAAGTGCTAAGACAACGAATGGCAAAAATACGCGGTACTTCAGCCCTTATCGTGGCGGCACTCTTTGTCCAAACGCTGAAAACGGGGCGGGGCTTAGCAAACTTCCAGTTCTGTTTTTGAAGCGAGCCGAGTTACCAGTTGGAAAAGCCGTGACTACCCTCATGATGTTAAGGCCACTTGTTGAATTTTGAATCTACATTGTAGTTTTTGAATCTTAGCTTTTCTTTTCCAAATTAACTAAAAATGAAATGATTCAAAACAGTTTTTGGTCATATTCACGATCCTATCGACCTATCCCAATGGGGATCCTCGGGTTTGGCGGCAACCTGCCTATTCATTGCGCGATGTTTCTTACTATGGGCAAATTCGTTAAAAAATTAGTAAGCCTCAAAGAGTTGGGAAAGACAAAAGTTTGGGCCGAGCCGGGGATCGATCCCGGGACCTCTCGCACCCTAAGCGAGAATCATACCACTAGACCACTCGGCCGCCGAAAGGCAAGAAACACCGCGCAAGGAATAGGCAGGTTGCCGCAAAACCCGTAGATCTCGTGTTTAGATCTTATCAGGCAGATAGGTTCAGTGCCGCGGCGTCTGCGTCTCCCGTTTTCACATGATGTATCTCTTTTGGTAAGAGTAAAAAGTTAGAGACACAGACCATTAGAGAAGGTCAGAGACGCAAAATTTTTTTTTCAGGAAGTGATCGACCACCTGGAAAAGACGTCAAAGGAAATTCTGCGCGAGAAGAACAAGGCCAAGTGGAGAATTTCGGCGTATTACAGTAACCAAAGTGCCATTTTCAGGTACGGTAAGAAGAAATCCACCGGCGTGATAAACTTCGACCACATCCCCATCGAAGAGCAGATGGTGCTGCTCTTTCCCGGCCAGGGAGCGCAGTTTGTGGGAATGGGACAGAAGGTGAGGGATGCACTAATATAGATAAGGGGGCTTTTTAGTTATGCCCCCACGCGACATTGTCGAGCCCCCTCCAAACTTTAACCGTTGGGGGGGGGGTTTAGTTGAGCGCCCAAATAAACAGTCCTCACCCGAAGAGAGGGAAGTCCCCTTGCTGAGTATTCGATGTTTTTTGTGGGGGGCTTAACTGTTATAGTGTTTGAACTCAGGGGTGGTCCATAGTTTGTAATTACAAACTTTTTACATCAAGAGGAGTGCCGGCGGCCTAAAACATCGATCGATACCCCGAAATCAATCAATTTTGCTTGAAATTCAATCGATATTCATTAACTTGTCAAAATTATACCAAAAGGGGGGTGCAGTAGAATCGAACTACAAACTTATGGCCCACCCCTGTTTGAACTTATTAGAGCGGTGGGGTTTGACTGATAGGAGGTTTGACTTATTAAATTGTGATATTGGGAACATTAGGGTGGAGGTCTTGATTGGGTTTGTAGTGCGGTCATATAATGATGGGGTCTTGTTTGGATTTGGTGGGGCTTGATTGATTGTCGGGGCTTGCCTGACTTTGTGGTGGGGGCTTGGCTGAATGTGTGGTTGGGGGTATATTTAGGCCAATAGGTGATTGAAGTTATGCCACCACGTAATTCGAAAAACAACCCCCCCCCCCCAAAAAAAAACAGCATAACAATGGTACCCATAATCATTAGGGAATTCATTTTAGCACCCCCACATCGGGTAGACGGGTGGGGGGGCTTGACTTGGGAGCATTAATGTGGCTGTTGAGTTTGTGTAGGGGAAGGATAGTGAGGTGGACTTTTCTGGTGGGGGCTTGATTTAACTTGTGATTTAGGGCATAGTAGGGTGGGACTTGAATGAAATTTATTTAATTGGAACCGGATTTGTTTAGGATGGGGGCTTGATTGAATCTGGGATGGGGGGAGGGCATATTTTATTGAGATAAAGATGATTGAGCATGTCTCACAATCGCAGACTTTTATATGAATATTCTAATTTCTAGCTCATCGACTGCCAAGCCTCCGCTGAAGTCTTTGAACAGGCCAATGAAGTCCTAGGCTACGATCTTCTGAAAATCTGCTCCGATGGTCCCTCCTCAAAGTGAGATAGACCTTTAAAGTCGTAAGGTTACGGACGTTTAGGCTGAACCAGACGCTTTACTGCCAGCCGGCTGTCTTTGTGTCCTCCGTGGCTGCCTTGGAGAAGCTGAAAGCAACAGGTGGGTTTTTCATCTCTCTTTCTCTCAGCCTCTCTCTCTCTCTCACTCTCTCTCTCTCTCTCTCACTCTCTCTCTCTCTCTCTCTCTCTCTCTCTCTCTCTTCGTCCCTCTATACTCTCTTTCTAGAACCCTCTGCCATTGACAACATCACCGACGTGGCCGGTTTCAGTGTGGGCGAGTTCAGCGCCCTGGTGGCCGGTGGTGTCCTCAGCTTCGAAGACGGTAGGTTACTTTAGCCATACTGTCAACATTAAATTTTTTACTGTAGCTAAAGTTACTGTATCCCATTTATTATTTCACGTCTCAACTGCTGCACATTTGCGTTGTTGGCTGTTACGGTAGATCCATACATGGGCACTGCTCCGTCGTTTGGGTCGTGGCGAGACCCATCCCTTTAAAATTTGTCTATGCGGGAACCTAGCGATACCTTCCTCGTATGTAAAATTTTTCTTGGCGAGACCTGCGGAGCCGTAAAAGCCGGGCTGACGCCCATGTATTTGTAGATCTTTTCCTCTTAAGGGACTACTGTAGTCATATGGTTACTGTACTGCAGCTACAGTATTCTATTGTTTTCTGTTGAGGGACTACGGTAGCTCTACGTTATTTTGTTGGTTTTAAGGCTACTTTAACACATCTTACAGTAACTCTAGGATTACTGTATCCGACAAAAATTTCTGTTACTGTAGGAAATTTTACTTTAACTTCACGTTCATTTTATGTAACCAGCTACAGAAGCCAATTTTAGTGTCACACTAGGTTACTGTAACTCGAGATATACAGTATCCTAGGATTTTGTGACTACTGTAATTCATCCTACTGTATCTAGGGTTACTGTATCCTATAACCTTTAGGCTACTATAAACATCTTACTGTAATAGCCATAAGGTGCTTGCGGTACTTACGTCATTCGGCGTTTGGACGAAAATGGCAACAAAAAATTGAAGGGGGCTTACGGAGGCTCTTTGGGGACTTGCGGATCGACCCCCTCAAATGCTCCCTGCCCAGCTATGCTAACAGCTGGTTCATTTTATGTAACCCGACTTTCAAATGAAAGGTAACCACACTGTCATGCTAGGTTACTGTATGCCAGAGTTTCTTTACCATATAAATACTGGATTTGCTGTATCTAACTATTACTTTATCTTCTTTCAGCCCTGAAAATCGTTCGAGTGCGGTGCGAAGCGATGCACGAGTGCAACCAGCTCGTGGCCAGCGGCATGATGACGGTGAAGGTCAACGCCAGCTCCAGACTCACAGAAGCCATGCAGGACGCCAGAGAAAGGGCCAGGTCAGTGGGGGTACTGTAGTTGTCTCTGATTCCATTACTGTAGGAATCCTCACAGTATCCTACATTTACTTTCTTTTCTAGAGAAGCCGGTGAATTGGAGGTGTGCGAAGTGGCGAACTACCTATTCTGCGGAGTGCGTGTCGTGGGAGCCAGTGATCTCTGCATGGACTACCTCGAACACTACCAACAGGACTATAATTTCCAGGTATGACCTTGATTTTTGCGCTCTAAAACTACAGTCATATAGGTAGTGAAGCGACTGGCGGTGAGTGGCGCCTTCCACACCAGACAGATGGAAGGAGCTGTCGAGAAGTGAGTTATTATGGTTTGAATAACTTCTAAAGCGGTCTGACGCTGTCGGTGAAACGCTCCTTGCTGTTGAAGTTTTTGGCTTTTTTCTTTATCCGCTATTGCTACCCAATTTTTAGGCCTTAAAGTTGATGCAGTCACCCGAGTTTAAGATCATAAAGTTCAGGCGGCTACTCATTTTAAGACCCTGAAGTGCTACGCCATATTTATTCTTCGAAGTTAAGAAAATACCCAATTTTAGACCCCCATTTTCGTGAGGGGTCACCCATTAACATTAAGAGGGTTACCGATTAGTTATGCTCCAAAATTAGGGAGTATCCAAATTTTAGGCCATTCCACGGCATCTTAATTGTCTTGGTCTCAATATTAAAGAGGGTAGCCACATTTAGGTTTCATTTGCCATAGACTGCCCCGATTTTCAATCAATTTTGTATACTCTCCCTACCTTCCTCTCTTTCTGTCATCCCTCTCTCTCTCTATCGATCGGTATTACATGTGTAAAGGCCCCAAATTCCAAAGGGTAGCCCAATTTTCAGTTAGAGTTACACATTTTGAAGTGCTCTCTTCCTAACCCCGTCTTTTCAGGGTCAAACAAGCCGTCTCCCAGGCCGAGCTCCACAAACCCCTGTGCAACGTCTACTCAAACTACACCGGTCACGTCTTCCCCTCGAAAAGGGCCGACATCAGGGCGGCCATCGCCAAACAGGTCACCCACCCCGTCAAATGGGAGCAGATCCAACAGGTGCTCTACCGCAAACACCAGGTAATTAGAATACTAAGCTATTTCACTAATTAGAATGCTTTTTGAGTTTTCTTCGCGGGACCTTCGTTTGCTAACCATTAACGTTTTACATTCAGCTATGTCCCTAACGCGTATCTCTGATACGATCCGATTCACCTATCCGAATCGGAGATCTTTGGGTTGCGCTGCACCCTGCCTATCCCTTGCGCGGTGTTTCATCTCTTTCGGCGGCCGAGTGGTCTAGTGGTATGATTCTCGCTTAGGGTGCGAGAGGTCCCGGGATCGATCCCCGGCTCGGCCCAAACTTTTTGCTTTCTGCGGCTAAATTTTCTTGCGGAGGTGGTAATAGGCTGTAATCAGAAACATTTTATATGACCATACAGCTTAACTGAATACTCAATTATCCCTATAAAGAAGACGAAATCTAATTTCAGGACCTCCGTTTCCCGCGGTTCATCGAAGTGGGGCCAGGACGGCAGCTGGGGGCGATGCTGCTTCAGGCGAGCAAGAAAGCCTACAAGAACTACGAAAATGTTGCATGTTAGATTATGGGTACCATTGTTATGCTGTTATAATAAAAGAATTTTTGGTTCTATTTCCTAAATAAAAGAATACGATTTGGTCATTTTATGGACAAGTTAGCCGATATTGGAAATTAGGGCTTACAAACTCTAGTTGATGTCAAAATTACCACGTAGCATCGTTCCATTGTTTGGATGTAGCTCCTAGAGTAATGCGTGCAATATAAGATACTCAGGTCGTGTACGCAGCTAGTCTATTTCCAATAGAAAGACCGGAGACTTTTCAGCTACCTTCAATTTCCCCATATTTAACCACTGGCGACTTGAAGCATTGGTGTGAATAAAAGTATTTTAGGCAAAATAGCACAGTAAAAGAGGAGTGCGCAGTGAATTAGAAAAATCCCGGTGGGACCTAATGGGCCATCCTTTAAGGTTTTAGCCAAAAATCTGTGCCGTTTTTCGGAAACACACTATAGATCGTAGCCGATTTGGTGGGGGCGAGTTTTAGAAATAAAGCTTTGAAATCCCATGACAGTAGATAATTTGAAAGTGAAACAGACATCATTTAGTATGAATCATTTTGGCCTCAGCTCTGATTGGAACAATACGAAGGATTAATAGAATCCCCACGTGTTTTCGTTTGAATATATCTGTATCCGGCCATGTTTTGTCTACCAACAGTTTTACAAAACTCCATCGTAGTAAAGAAAATAACCCTCAACTTCATTTTTCAGGATGTGGTATTCCACAATTTTACTATTTCTTTTTCTTGGGACGGTGTCGACATATTTGGATGTGACTGTGCTGAAAATAGATCGACGGCTGGAAAATGAAGAAGGGCTTGTGAATCCATTCAGACTTCTAAAGAGGACTTATTATGTTAGTGAGTGAGAAAGTGTGTGTGAGTGAGTGAGAGAGAGGTTATGGATAAGTGAGTATCAAACTTACAAGTCAACTTTCAGCAAGTTCTCTCAAAGATGAATTCAACTGTCCCAAATGACGAAGGTTGGGAAAACTTCACTCAAATGGTACAGTCAACCTATTCTCCTGAAACGGCAGTTTTTAATTTTAATAATAGAAGAAAACTTTCAAATTTAGGACAATATCACAACATTGGTTTCTGCCTTTTTTGAAATTATGACGGCTGCAAATGAGGGGGTTTGTTCAGGAACATTGATACTGAAATAGATATTTTAGTATAAACTGTGGGCCGTCGGTTTCATCATCGATTCTTGGAATACGGCTATGACTGGAGATCGGAATGTTGTATGTTTTGAAAATTACAAACACACACACATGCACACACTCACACAATAACACAATCACACAATCACACACTCACACACTCACACACTCACACACTACCGTGGGTGTGCGTGAGAGAGAAAGAGAGAGTGAGACAAACAGAGAGACACAGATTTTCAGTCAGACGCCACAATGGAAGCAATGGTTTCCTTCATGACAGCGGCAGAGTTGGTAAAAGAAACCGTAATTCCACTTGTAAACACAATGTTCTACAATCCATTCGAGTTAGTATTTTCGATTTCCTAAACCACTTCAATTTTTCAGTTTGGATATTATTTCTACCCTCAGTGACCCTGATGTCTTCATGGTGAATGTGAGCATGTTGGGTGTGAAAAGAAGGTGATAAGAGGGACTGAAGAAGTGTGGAAGAACTTGGGTTAACACTAGCAAATGAATAATTTCACTTGTTTTTCATTAGAACTAGAGAGAGAGAGTGAGAGAGAGAGAGAGAGAGAGAGAGAGAACACAATAACTTCAATAGGTAACACCCGAAACTTTATTAGCTTAAAATACCAATAGAATAAACTACAACTTAAATTTGCATTAAAATTTTAAGTAAAAACAGCTGTTTTCAAATTTGTAACACTAGCTTGAAGGTGGGTGGCATCAACAACTTCCCCGTCTACCACTAACAGAGATTCTTTGTCATTCGGCTCCAAACGGAAGGCGGATACGTCGACTTTCTGAAAACACAATTTGAATTTTTTTAAAAGAACAATTCAAGCTTTGGTTGGTTTACATAAAGAACGTGTCAATAGAGCACATTGGGTGACTTCAAAATTGGATTTCAACCAAAACATGCATGTTTTCCGCAATGAATGTGATGAGCATAGAAACATAAATTAAACAATGAACATAGAAACATAAATTTTGATTTATGAAATAGATGCATTAAAATAAAAATCTGTCACTTTAAAAATATAGTTCCTACCTTAAAATAAGGTAGATTGATGTGAGTTCCATTTTCAATAGCCATTAGCATTTTAACCAATTGCATTTTGCTCTTGACATCTTTTCGAAGCACATAGGTTAGGAAAATTCGATCGTCGTCGATTTTGGCTGCGGGCATGAAGTGACCATCTGCCGAGATGTGGGAGAGAGTTACCTGAAAATTGGATTCATTTTTGCATATAGTCTTTGCCAATTTTACTTCTTGGCCAATTCGCAAATGTAACCCTGACGCAGTATTGCGTACTTATCCTAAAACACGGAATTTTCATACGCAAATTCGCGTCTGGTGTCATTTGCACAGAGCTAAGAGTGAAATTGGACAAAGTAGCATTGGCAACGACTATAATTATGCAATTAATCGGGTTTTGGGACGGGACGGCCCAATGGGCCCGGGATAAACAATAAAATTTTAAATTTTGGTATAAATCGGTGCAATAATTTTTTAAACGGTTTTCAATAACTAAATAATGTTTGTTATTAACATATACGTCAATATTTGTTGTACAAAAAAGAATGTCACCGACCGGGATCGAACCCTGGTCGTGTGGGTGGCAATCTGACTGGGTGGTCCAGGGTAAACGGGCCGAACGGGCCGGGCCGGGCTGACTCGGGCCGGGCAGACCAAAATTTTTCAAATGGCCCGGCCCGTGAGAACCCCCGCATCAAAATAATAGCATTGCTCTTTATCTAAATACGGGCTCACTTTCAAGCTACAGTACCCAAAACAAAGATCGATAACTAAATATTACTATAATTTTTCACGTTTTTGGTCATATTTATTTTAGCTTCTTTACAAGGCTTGGGTCGGATTTATTTTTTCTGCCAAAGAACTTTATTTTCTTTGGCAGAAAAATAAATCCGCATATTTTTCTGTCAATTTACATTTCGATATTCTCAGTTGTTTGAATGTTTTACCAAGTTTAAAGATTGTAAAATCTACAATAAAATTGCCGATTTTTCGGTTTAGCAGTTTTTTATTTTTTTAATTTGAATGTTACACCGCAGCGCTTTAAATCGCATCTATCATCAGAATGAAACATTCACAACCATAAATTAACAACTGCTCAAAAACCGAAAAATCGGCCTTTTTGGGGTAAATTTTTACGTTCAAATCAAATTCTAGATATGTAAACGCTCGAAACTTTTAAGTGTCAACTTTTTATCTAAACCAAAAAAGGTCTCGATTCTCGCCTCGTAAGGATGAAACCGTCGTAGCCAAAAAACTTCTTTTTGAAACAGTTTTCTATCGCTTTCACACGTTTCAAATAAAAAAACTTGTATTTGGACCTGAAGCGATATGATTTTACACAAACGTTTCAACAAAATGTGCCGTCCCGCATCTCGATTGGACCAGTTTGAAGGGAGTTATGACATGTCGGGTGATCGTTCCATTATTTCGCTGTGAAATTAAAATGTCGAAATCAAAGTGATTTTCGGACTAATTGGGTCCTAGGTAGTCCACATTTTACGTTTCAGCCCATTCGGAGACGACAAATTTTATTCTGAACAGAGACCGCTCAGCGTTCTCAGAAAACGTGTCTTATACGACTTGTATTCCCTTTTTGTCGATAATATTAATGTAAACTCACCGCATAAATTCCAATAAACTCTTCGTCAATGACAACCCAATCTTCAGGTATATTTTGCTCCAATGCAGGAACAGAAAGCGACTGTCGCGTGGCCCAGAACATATCCCTCGAGCGAGTACTGGGCGTCAATTCGTAGCTACACGTAGGGTTTTCAGCAAAGAGCTGAAAACATGATTTTAGCGTTTTAATCGATATTCACTTTGTAAAGTTACAAAATACAATGATAACTAACCATATCTCTAGTTTCTTTACGGTAAACTTCATAGGGAGTGCCTTGAGCCCCACTCGGAACGTAAGGTTTGTAGGAAAGACGACCGCGGTAAGTGCGCAGTTCTGAAAAGGCAAAAAATTAAAATTTACTCATTTTAATAATTTTTTTTAAACCTTGCAAGATAAAATTAATTGCGGTTGTTTCAGGCTACAACTTAACAAAAAAAAATACATTTCTTGACTATTTCAGCCGACAACGAAACATAAAAGTAAGATTTGCACAAAATTAAAAAAAAAGTCTTTATTTCTTTTTAATTTTGTAAGAATTTAAAATAATTAAAGACTTTTAACAAATTTTCTTTTTTTGTTGTTGGCTTTTGTGACGGCAGTGGAACTGAAAAGCTCCAACGGAAAACTTAATCATTTGTACTTGAAACAGAAAAGTGAAAAAAAAAAATTTATAACAACCGGAATTTGGCAAAAACCGTTCTTTTAAGAAATTTGAAAATTCGTTGCTTTCTTTTAAATTCTTTTAAAAGCAGAAAAAATTTTTTTTAATGGCAAGTGTTTTGCTCTGCGATAGGAAATTATCAAACTTGATGCTAGTGAGTGTAGTTTGTTAAAATGTGTAATGAAATCATTGTTTATAAAATTGAACTGTAATTTCTGTTTCAAAACTAAAACATGAAATCACCTTTTAAAGGTGCGGAGTTCTGAAAATCCCGAAAAATGAAATCTGATAATTTTTATGCAATATTTTTAAAACTTCCAACAAAAAAATTAACAGTTTCATTAGTTGTGGTTGTTTCAGCATACAATTAACAAAAAAACAACAACCCTTGATTTTTTTTTTCAGGTTATTACGAAACATAAAAGTGAGTTTCGATTTTTTTTTTTGCATAAAATTGGAAGATCAAACTTAAAAAAGCTCTTTATTTCTTTGTTTTTTTAAATTTTGTGAAAAAAAAAACACTTTTAATAGGATTTCAATTTGGTTGTTGTTGGCTTTTTCGCTTCACTGATATTTTAATTAATTTTGTTTTTCATTAAAATGGAAAAAAATAAATGAACCATGTTTTTACATTTTTTTTACGTACTGATGAACTGAAAAATCTCCATCCGAAAACTTGATCGAATTTTCTTGAAACAGAACAGTGAAAACGATACATTTTTATACCATCCCAAATTTGGCAAAACCCGTTCTTTTAAGAAATTTGGAATTTCGTTTGTTCCTTTTGAAACTTTAAAAAATAAAAAAAAAACATCTTAAAACATTGGCAAATATTTTGCGGTGTGAAACATGAATTCGCCTTTTGAACAAATTTAATTGTTGTTTATAAATGTAAACTCACTCATACACCTCACAAGGGCGCTCACAGTGAACCTATTCGATCCCAAACTTTTCCTGTATTTCTCACTTTCGATGTCTAAAAAAGCGTAATTTGTTCTTTGAACTTTGTAGTTTGATCTTACCAATGTCGGCCATCAATCCCCATCCTACACTGAGAAAAGCAGCCATGTTTTCCTTGTTCGTCTGCACATGAATAAGATTTAAAGGTTGGGCTTCAGGGCGGGGTCCCGTCGCGACAACGATCGATTGGTTCGTGAAAGCGGGGTTTTTAAGGGACCACCTAAAAATTAATAAAATTTAACGACTCTAACTTTACCTAAAAATTGTACTAAATCTGAAATTCCTATACCTTGAGGAAAAATTGAATTTTACACTTTAGGGTTACGGTAGCCAATTACAGGTTTCTGTATTTCTGGAAAATTTCGGAAGGCTAAAAAAGTGAAACTTGTTGAAACTCAGTTTTTTGATCTACTGATATTTCTCAACTGATGGGACAAAAACGAAAAAAAAAAGACTTTTGAGCATATTATACGTCGAATAAAAAGATTATCCAATTTGTCTTTTTTCATTGATTTGATCAGGAAATTTCCGATTTTAGTATTCCAAAAACCAAACTTGTAAAACGTTTTTACTTGGGGAACAAAGTTTACCCTAATGAATTTCAGCGACCAATTCGATGCGAAACAAATAAGTTAAAAGTCGATTTTCATCATGACTTTTTGCACAGTTTTTTCTGTGTTGTACTCGTCGCCCAGCGAGCTTTCCTAGCCGGCAGCGGGAAACAAGCGGCTTTTTGTCTGCGTCTCCGCGACTTGCACACTATTTCGCGCGTTAGATGTGCAGGTCATCGAAACTTTAAGAAAGGTCCGTGGGCGACGAGTATATAGGTTTGCGCAGTCAATTTTTTTTTTAAAAAAAAAGCACTCCTGTTTTACTGAGATTTGTTGGTTTTTGGGGAGTTTTGCTGTTTGATTTTGGGGTCTTTTTTGGGTGCAGCGAATAGTTTTTATGCCCATTAATTTGTTTAGTTAATATTTTTTTTAAAATATTAACTATTCGTTGATGTAAAAGTTTCTACACATTTCTAAGATTATAGATCTATTTTATAGAATCCGTTTTTTAAAGATTGTTTCTTAAAGGGAACTTTTGCAACTTTGGCTCATGTAAAAGAGGAAACGCAGCTGATCAAAAAACTATATACAAAATAGGGTCCGAAATTCTCCGTTTTCGAGAAATATGGCTTCAAAGTGCCCAAAACCGGCCGACCGTCTGCAGATTCTGCGGATGGCCGCAACGCCTGCATGCACGATGTTTACAAGCTAGTCTAATTTCGAAGTTGTCATTCTAATAGGACGAGATTACTCGCAAAAAGAGGAGTGTTCCAGACATTTTAGCATATATAATTAGTATATTTTTCTACCGTACCCGATGAAAATAAAAAAAAGAAAAGGTTACCCTTTCGAGGCAAAAAGAGAAGAAAGAAGCCCATTTCCAGACCCACTGGGAATAACCGCTATGGGGAGGCGGGGGACCACCTGGGCCGCGTCGGTGCGCTCGCATAATCCGTTCAGGACCTAAAACAATAACATTAAAAAGTTTTTATTTGAAAAATAGATAGCAAAAGGGAAACAAATTACCTCGTAAACCAAACCATCGCCAGAAAGAATGATGATTCCATTGAATTTAAGAATGTCTTCGTGCGAAAGAACAAATTGGCGCGCGTGGTTTGGACCAGCTGAAATGTAAAATGTAAAAACAAAATAATTTGAAAATTTTGCTTTACGAATAAGAATTACTCACTTGTTATGATAAGTTCATAATGAATTTTGTTCTTCTCCAGTTGTTGAGATACCTGAAAGTTATCGTAGTGTTTCAATTTTTCGCTGATTATATGTACCGATCTTGATTTATTAGTGTCAGTTTTCCCTTTTAAAACAATAAACAAGGCATTTTTGTGGTTGACAACTTTATAAAATATACCTTGGAATGAAAAGTTTGAACTCCTTTACCAGCGCCGGAATTTGGATTTACAAAGATGAGAACGTTTCCAATAGGAGCGTCGCCGGCCCCTGGAATTACATTGTTTCTATAAAATACTTTCAAGAATTTATGGTTTTACATATCGTGAAAGCCACATATTTTAAAAGAATGACATTTTTGGTCAAACGCCCAATAGAACGTGAAACGGAATTTGTTTTACAACTATAGCTGTTAATAATCAGCTTGAAAAATTGACCCAGAAATGGCGATTCACAGAAAAATGCATCAAACTTTTAAATTCCCACTGAAAAATTGAAACACAGGGTTTAAAAATCCATATTTTGCGATTTTTTCACATCCAAGTGGATTTTTAACAAAAATAGTTACCTCCAATTTTCGATTTAAAAAAATTTTCCGATGCCAAAATTGACGTAAAATTAGAATCTGTATGTAGCATGTTTTTTTTTCGAAACCCCCCGAAAACCTCTTTTTGAAACAGGTTTTTATGGTTGCCATTTATGGAATGCGAAATCGCGCGGTATTTCCCAAAGTTAAAGTTTCTGGTCATGAAATTTGCTACAAAATTCAATTTTCAAATTCAAAATTTAGTCAATGTTGAAATTTTTACATTATAATTTGGGCAACTACCGCAACTAGTGCCAAACAATTTTGTAGACTCCTTAAAACTTGGTTTTTCGGTTATAGGAAGGTTCCATCGCAATTTTCAGCCAAATTGAACTTAGACAGTGTATATAGAGCCTCTGCTCGCATAATACAGAGACGACGTCTTAAAATTATCAGTTGTGAAGAGAGAGATTCCACAACGAAAACTAAATTTTTATAACAAAATGATGAAGCCAAAATTCAGCGATTTTTCTACCAATTCTTTTTCAAATTTTGAGATCTCTCCTAGGGACGTCGTCTTACGGAAAATCTTAAGGAAATGAAGGCAAAATAATTTTTTTACTAAATTGGATGAAATCAAATTCCACTGCACGTTTTCTCGTCGGTGACTCACACAAAAGGAACGCAATAAAAAATTCTTGCGGGACATTGATATAACAGTGGCATTTGTAAAATAATGCACCTTATTATTTTTAAAATAAAGAATAAAACGAACCTTGTGGCAGAATGACGGAAGTCGAAGGTTCGTTGTGCACTTTCGTCGGACCGCAGCAACAGAGCGCTGCCCCCATCTCTGCGCTAAACACACTCGTGTACAAACTCTGCATGTTTGCTCTCTTTCTCACACTGTTTTACTAGTCGGAACGGCTAAAATTAGAATAAACAATTGGCAGTTTGGAACACAAATCATAATTAAAAATAAAGACACTTTTATCAACCGCTAAAAGCCAACGAACTATTAACATCGTGCAGTGGCAAAACTAAAAGTATTATATGTAAAACGTTTGAGTGATCGTTTTTCTTTTTTTTTTTTTTTTTAAATTTTTGTATAGTTAATTCGTTTATGTTTCAATGGAAAATATATATTTAAATTAGAGCACCTGTTGACTGAAAAAAACACAAAAAAAACCAGTCACCTAGTCACAAGTTCATTGAATTGAATAATGAGGAAATTGCAAGAAAATCATATTTTTGAATACTTAATCTTAAATTTTTCAACAATACAAACGGTAAATAAACCGATTGTTTTGTAAAAATTATTATTAATTTTAAAAGTTTCAAAACGGAACTTACTCTTCTATGTTTGTAGCATATAATGAGAAAAAGATTAACTGAAGAAACAATTTTTGGGCAATTTAAAAAATCCCTGCAACATTGAAAGAACGGCATTTTATACATGCAAATCTTCTCTACTTGAATTTTATGGAGAATGTGAGTTCAAATAATAATTTTTTTTTTCAATTTTTATTCTAACTCAAATCGTAAGGAAAATCGGAAAAAATTAACAAATTTGTTTAAATTATCAAATTTTTGAATTTTTTTCGAACAGAATTTGCCGAAAGTAAATCAATTATTGGCAAATTCTGTTCGAAAATGTACGACTGTGAAGAACAATGCACATGTTTGATTTCACTATGTGACTCACAGAAGTTGAATCATCGCGCGAAAAAAGCAATAACAAATGTGAATGGGAACCTTTAAAAATGTATTATAATAATATTTTTCAGCCCAGTGAAAGTGTGAAATGTGACGCTTATCGGTAAATTGTAAAATTACTATTAATGCAGTTAAAAATGTTAAACAAAATAATCTATAAATAAAGGAACCACAAGTTCCGGCGGTTCAAAATAGCTTTTTAGTATTGACGCGCTGAAAAAAGCGATTAACTGAAGCAAGCGTATAGTCTGTTTCCAAAGAAAGGTCGGCGGGTTTTGAGCGGCCTTGATGTTTTGCTCCTTTTTGACAATTTGAAACAATGATGTGAATAAAATCAGCGAAATAGCACTGTAAAAGAGGAGTGCGCAGACAATTAACCGATCGAGACCTAATGTACCATCCTTTAAAGTTTTTGGCCAAAACCGGTGCCTTTTTTTTCAGGTAACACACTATAGTTCAACTTAAATTACAAAAAACTTAAATTACATTTGTATCTCATTTTATTTCATGCAATTAATATTTGGTTTCTTATACTCCATTTCCAACGAATGGGCAAGGATTTTCCCAGTTTTTAAAGGACTAGGTACCTTTGGTCCCGCAACGATCTTAGTTAACTGTCTGCGCACTCCTCTTTTGCAATGCTCATTCGCCTATTAAATCTCTGTTCACTTCAATGTTTTAAATCGCTTTTGGATAAATACGTGCCATTTTTCAAGATTGCTCGAAAGTCAAAGACCATCCCATGGAAACAGACAATACAAAACAGAAATTTTCAAAACCGATGAAGATATTTCACCCAATCCGTTTCAAAAAAAATTTCGTACAGCCTTTTGCCTAAAAAAGTACCTTGTTCGTATGAGCGACGGAGGCAACGGGG
Source organism: Oscheius myriophilus (assembly GCA_964057215.1). NCBI lineage: Eukaryota > Metazoa > Nematoda > Chromadorea > Rhabditida > Rhabditidae > Oscheius > Oscheius myriophilus. Next base: position 23,639,504 of record OZ059903.1, read on the forward strand.
AAACACTGATAAGACGGGGGAAAAGTGCGATAGAGATCACAACCACGTGGGATTGCCTAGCCTACGACGAACATGCAATAAACCGGTTCTACGCCTGTTAACAAGGACACAGGGGAAAGAATTGGCTGATTTTGAAAGAAAAGTTTTAAAAGACAGCGTAACATAGATTCTTCAAATTTTTTTTTGAAAACAACTCCATCGAATAGAAGAATACCTATTTTATAGTCCATTTCCAACAAAGAATCGACGACTTTTCAATTACCTTGATATCTACCCTTATTTAACCATTGCCAGTTTGAAACATTGAAATGAAAAGAATTTTAACGAGCGAAACAGCGCAGTAAAAGAGGAGTGCGCAGACAATTAAAAAAATCGCGGCGGGACCAAATGTACCTGTCCTTTAGGAAATGCCAATTTTCCTTGACTCTTTTTTGGAAACGCACTATATATGATTTGGACTACAGCAGAAATTGTGCAAGCGCGAATGAAAAAAATGCAAAGGGTGCACAGTTACACAGCAGAAAAATAACGAGAGAGGGCAGAAAACCGAGAAAAACAAGATTGGAGCTCTTTTTAAAAGAAAATTGCAATTACACATTTTATTGGTAAAAATGATAAATCGATTTTGTAGAAATCCGGTCAGTTTGTGCAGGGCCGTGAATTGTTTGTTTGTTTGTTTGTTTTTTTTTAAACGCAACTTAGCAATGCTGGTAAAAAACGTGCACTTTGACTAACAAAAATCCATTTTGACTTTGAAGGTATGGTTGTAGCAAGACACCCCCGAATTAACATTCGAATATTTAAAAAAATTTATTGTACCTGATAATTTAAAACAAAAAATAAATGTATTTTGGTTTTTTAAAGAAGGTAAAAGCACTGCCCCAAATATACAAACATTCAGATTTTCTAAACATAAAGTCACTTGAATGTTTTTACAACTGTTTTTGATTTGTTCTTGGAAACTTTGACACTGGGTCCATTTAAGGTCTTTTGAAAAATGGAATTTGAAATTTCTCTGACTTTGTCAAAATAAAAGTTTCGCCTGAATAAGTCAAAGAATGAAAAGGCGATCTCGAAGAGGAACGCCGTGCCATAGTGAAACAAGTTTTCGCGGTGTGTGGTCGCCACGTGGCTGCGGAAAATGGCTGGTTAAGAATCGTATTTTCTATGGAATGTTTTAAAATGCTCTTTTTAAATACACCGAATACAGCATTTTGTAATGAATTTTGAACATTTTTCCCAACTACAATTCACCTTGAGAGACAGTAATCGTTGACAATTAGGAATCGCTTTCAGATAGGAATAAAACATTAGGCTAATTAAAAATGGAATTTTTTTGTCAAACTCAACTTTTAGTTACTAGTGCTTGTATCATTTTGCTTTAAAAACAAAAAAAAATGTGCTGAAAATTATTACCAAAAATTAATACCCTTGTTACAAATTTTTCCATGTTAAAGATTCCAACATAGTGAAACCGAAATTTCGGAAAGCTGCGGAAAAAGGGGCTGGTTTACAATTTAATTTTAAATTAAAATTTATTGTTTAATGTTTGTTGAATACAAATCTCTTTTTTCTCATGAATAACTTTTGTCAGCCAAAACAATGAACGCAACAACATTTCTTTAACAGTTTCTATTGTGTTTGAATCACAATGAAATATTTGACTGAAATTATTTAAAAATTGGTTTTTTTCGTCTTACAAAACTTTAAAGGCTGAAAAAAAAGAAAAGAAACAGTGTTGTCAAAGGTCATTACAGAAATTGAAAACCGGGTACCTTTCTCCAAGAAATAGAAAAATTTTCGAACCAAAAAGGAAAGCGAAAAAATATTTTTTTCCCCGGCATATTCGACTGAAAAAACGGAATTTTAATAAATCTTTCTTTTCAGTAATTAGCAACGAAATTTTTTAAGCATATAAGAAAAAACTGATTTTTAGGAAAATACCACCGAATACTTTAAATAAAAATCACCTTTGGACGAGAGAAAATCATCATCTTCGGGGAGTAAATGTCATCTTGCTGCATTTTTTGCCATAGCAACCAGCAGAAATTTTCAATTATAGGCCGGCAAACATGCAAAAATTACTTTATTTTCGGCTACTGGCGTTAGTGGATTTCGAAAATCTGAAAAAGATAAGAAATTTTTTGAAACACTGGGCTAAAAATTGTTATATAGTGAAAAACAATCTTTAAAAAAAATTGTGACTCATTTTTCTTCAAAATTGGTAGAAGTTTTAAATAAAAGCAAAGTCATCCTTTTAAAAAACCACTTGTGACTGTTAATTGACGAGACGATATTTTCCACACCGTACCAAAGTTTCCATGTTGAAATTACCAGTTTTAAATTCTTTTTGGTGTTGTCTAAATAATACTCAGGCAATAGATAGAGTAGCTTTTAGGATAACCAAATGATTTTTTTAAAACAACGAATTTTTTTGTTTACAATGGAAGACCGTGATGGAAACAAATTATGCGAAATTTTTTGTGTTTTTGATATGATTGAAACATTCATTTAATCTAAAAAAAACAATTTTGGTTATTTTTTAGGTGAACTTTTTCATTTTTCAAAAAACAAAAGAAAAACTTTACTCTATTTTCCGCTACTGTTAGTGGAGACCTAAAATGTGAAGATGATAATGATTTCTTTGAAACATTGAGCTGTGCCAAACTGAGTAAAATTTGACTTTTTTTAAAAAATTTTTTTTTAGAAAGTTTTAGTGTTATAAAAAAAAACAAATAAAAAACACCCATTTTTTATGTTTATTCGGAAAAATGTGAACGCAATTATGTTATGCAAATTTTTTCTGTTTCTGATATGATTAAAACATTCATTAAATCTAGAAAAAAATGTTTATCGTTCTTGTGAGTCTTTTCATTTCTCGAGAAAAGAAAAACACTGGTTCGAAGCGTTAATTGAAAATACTTTTTGATTTTGTCTGCCTGGGTTAAAAAATGTTTCCAGATTCATAACCTTTGTTACAATTTAAACATTTATATATTCTCAATCAAACAATCCAAAACCAAGGTCATCTTCTTCATCAAACACATCTTGAGACTTCTTTCTCGCAGGAACTGGAGAACTCGGCTGAACCACAACAGGAGCGCGATTTTTGATTTCGATTGATTCGTCGAAATAGTGTAAATCCAGTATTTCATCGTCAAGTTCTCTGCCGATAGCGCAGTGATGAAGGTGTACATCAGCATTCATGTTCCACATGAGGGCTTCGGGTTCCGAAATGACTTTGAAGTCATTTTTAACCAAAAGGAACCAATCCATTTGAAATTCACTTAACCAGTAAGTGATGGCGCGTAGTTTACGTTTTCCATCTCGCCAATCCTAGAAAAATAACGATTTTTGGGTTCAGAGCTTCTCAAACATTGGCATCGAAAAAAGTGTCAAAAAACGGGACTTTTTTTGTGAAAACTTTGATTTTTTTAAAAATATAAAACTTGGTTTAAAAAGGAAGACCTTACCTTTAGAATATTGAGAACACTCTCAACTGAAATTATGTCTTTCTCATAGAAACAGAAGCTTGTGCAGTTGATCCTAGAAATTCTTCGTTCTACGCTGAATTCTGAGACATCTGGAACTCGTTCTCCTTCGAATGTGCCACAGAAAGTGAGACTTTCACATTCTGAAAAACGAATTTTTGAATTTAAGATCTTGTCTTTATAAATCTCGAGCATACTACTGCCTTATAGTGTGTTTCCGAAAAACGGCACCGGCTCAGTTAAAGGATGGTACATTAGGTCCCGCCGCGATTGCTTATTTTTCTGCGCACTCCTCTTTTACTGCGCTTATTTTATTTCTATTCACATCAATGTTTCAAATCGTCAGTGGTAAAAAAGAAGGAGAATATCAAGCCCGCTCAAAAGTCGCAATCCTTTCTTTGGAAACAGACTATAACTTTTGAAAATGCTTCTGTTCGGCTGAAATTTTGCGCACAACCACAATTTGGCCTAAAAAGAACATGAAACGTTTGGGTCGATTTTTTTTACCCGTAGGTGCCCAAAGTTTACTGTTAAATTTTAAACCCCATTTCCAACGATTGGGCATGGATTTTCTCAAATATTAAAGGACTAGGTACCTTTGGTCCTGCAGCGATCTTACATAACTGTCTGCGCACTCCTCTTTTACAGTGATCTTTCACGTATATCTCTGTTCATTTCAATGTTTCAATTCCTTTTTTGGTTGAAAACGTGTAATTTTTCAAGATTGCTCGAAATTCGAAGACCGTCCCTTGGAAACAGACTATAACCAAATTTCAATTTTAAAAGTGAATTTTGTAGTTGGCCTACTACCATACATTTTTTTTAAATGTGACAGCCGGCTGCCGCTGCAACTTCCTGACTTTGGGCCCGGTCTCGACACGAAAGCTCTGATGACACAATTGTTATATTTAAAAGGCTCTTATTTATTTTATTTACCATTGAAATTTATGTTTCACTTTCTTAAAAATCAAATTATAGTGCCAGCCAGACACTAAAATAGCCAAAATGAACCAAAACGTGAAAGGCAAAACGACATGAAAGAATCAGTTTGAATTTTTTTGTAAAATTTGGTACATTTGAAAATAAACAAACGAAATTCTCATACCTTCGTTTATTTATTTGCAAATGTAAAGAAGGGTTAGGTCCTGCAGTGAAAACTGGCGCCGCGGCGCCAAAGGGCGCGGAAATGTACGATAAAAGTAAAAATTTAAAATTAAATCGATAATCGATTTTTGAGAGTACTGAAACGATCCCCTACTTTTTTATTTTGAAAAACCCACTTGTTTTGTTGATCAACTCCAAGTACAAATCATCGATTGTTTCACTTGTTCGACTTATAGAATCAGCAGTTGTTTTATTAGCTTTGACCGCTTTCAAAATCCAACTCATTTCTTCCGAAGTCAGTTTTCGTTCATATTCGTTCTGAAATAACGTTTTCATAAGTTTAATTGTTGTCAGTTTTTACAATTTCCAGCCTCTCTGGGTTGCAATGACGAAGGAAAAAGTCTAGGGCTGCTTGAAAGCCGTTTTCCAAAGAAGATACTGGGAAGGGTTCCAAATTGAAGTCCCGGCCTGAAATTATACATTTTCTCTTAACGTTCCATAATTATGGTGTTGTCATTGTAATTCAAATTAATCTTACTTAAAAATTGACCCACCATCTCCAATTGTGTTTGAAACACTTTCTAAGAAGCCCGTATACTTTTCATATCTCATTTTGTAGTGCTTCTGTTGGAGGATTTTGTCAGAACCCCAGTCGAGATAGAAAGGAACTTTTGCAGAAATTTGAGTTGGAGAGCATTGAAGGCTGAATTCCTTTGGATCGCAGGTTTCGATTTCGAGGATTGGTTCACCAGCATCGTTCTGAAATAAGTTCTTATGAGAGAGAGAGAGTTTTGGTTTGGGAACTATACGCAAATTTTGGCGTCGAAAAAGCTGTTCAAATAAAAAATCAAAGATGAACATATTTCTTTAAAATCTACATAAAAGTGGAAAAACCCGTCAAAAATGGCCCAAAAACCAAATTTTTTCAATTTTTTATGTGCCCCACATGTCAACGTTTCAGTGTTCATCAAGCTTCAGCTGATTTTAAAAAAAAACATTGTTTGTAGATAATTGCTGAATTTAAAGTTATACAAAAACTGTAGTAATTTCAACTAACCACAAACGCGCCGCGCCGCATTAATTACACAAGAAAGAATTAAAAACAGGTATAGTGCGTTTCCAAAGAACAGTCAAGGAAAACGGGATTTTCTAAAGGACTAGGTACCTTTGGTCCCGCCGCGATCCGTTTTTATTCTGCACACTTCTCTTTTACACTGCTATTTTGCTTAATATATTTATTGTCACTTCAATGTTTCAAATCGTCAAAAACACAAGTGAATATCAAGGTTGCTTAAAAATAACCAATCTTTCGTTGGAAATATGCTATAAAAAGAATTATTCGGAACTTTAACGAAATTGGTTTTTGCTCAAAATTTCGAGTAAGTCTAATTTTGAAAAGACAAACATTTCGGTTTTTTAAATATTTAAATACAGCTTGCAAACCTCTTTCGTTCGACCTGTGTATTAATTTTGCGAAATTTTGCGCCTGACGCCCTTTTAGTTCAAACGAAGTTCAAACGGTTTCGGGAAGACAGTGAAGTAGTTTAAATCACCACACTTTTGCGGATACCAAAAAAACTTAATTTCTGCCATTTTGACGCCATTTTTTAAAGACTTCAATTTTCATAACACAATTTTTGAATTTTATTAGAAAAACATAAATTCGGTTGAAAAAATAAGATATTCCTACAAAATTAAGCAAAAAATGGAAATGTCTTTTCCACAGATTTTTGATAAACATTTTTCAGAAAATGATAAAACTCACTTGAGTCGCAGAAATGACAAAACTGACGCTCTTTTTTCTCAAATATTGTGCATTTTCCACACAAATCGATTGAAGCCTCCGGTTGAGATATTTAACTTTCGTTAGATGTTTTACATCCAACAGTGAAAAAATGCGAATGATCAGTTCTTCGGGAAGGTTGTCAAAATATGATGTGGCGTCTTCTAAATCAATAAATTACAAGGGGAAAAATAATTTTTATTGAAAAAAGAATAACGTACCCATTGTCGAAGGAAAAGTGGAAAAGCGAACGCGAGACGAATGAAATGGCTGTTGGCTGGCGGCGAGAGAGTGATCACATATGGAGGGTGCAGACCGCGCGACGGTTGTGGTTCGTTACGCAATATGGGCGCTCTTTGGTTTCTGACATAAAGAGGGTTTTAGAAAAAGAATTTTAGAAGATAGATAGAGAGAGAGAGAGAGAGAGAGAGAGAGAGAGAGGGAGGGAGAGAGATAGAGAGCTAGAGAGAGAGAGAGAGACAGAGAGATTGAGAGAGCAAAGTAAACACGAGACGCCAAACTCCTATTTTGTTAAAACGATGTTTTATTTGTAATACAGTTTTTGTATAAATTTTTGTCATACAGTTATTTTTCCATCAAGCCTGAGTATATTTCAATGTCCGCGTGAAAAAAGAGAAATATTGTAATTTTCGGTGAAACAGTGAAAAAACTTTTTCGGTAACCAAAAAAATTATCTCTGCCACTTTAACGATAATTTCTTATAGAATTAAATTTTCAAAACACACTTTTTGATAAATATTTTATTAATTGAACATTAATTCGGCTGAAAAACAGAGATAAATTGATAAACATTTTTATATTGTTGTTTGTATTGTTGTGAAAGGCGATTTTAATAAAAGGAATATAGATATTTAAAAAAAAAACTAATTTTTGCATTAATTTTTTTTCTGGCATTTTGAAAAAGATTGTTTTCAACTGTGAAGAAAATTTTTGAGAAAAAACTATTTTCTTTTTTTTTTAAGGCAAAATGTTGAATTTAATATTTTAAAAGTATGCTTGTAAATACATTTATTTCAATGTTTTGAAAAATTATTGTCATTCAACAACCACTGCAGAATTATTTTTTAAAGAAAATTGTTATGTTTCTTAAAAATGCATGAAACAGATGACTGACCTGGTTGAAGAAAACTTTTCAATTTTTTTATTTAATGAAAAACTGATTCGTTTAATTTAAAAATTACAATCCGAATTTTATCTTCATTCAATACGTTGTTATTTACCTTGTACCGAATATTTTTTTAAAGCCTTTGCTTAACTGAACATTACCGTTCCCAAAATATATTTTGTTTTAACCAAGGCGATAAAAAGTGGGTCTAAAGACTTTGCGATTACATTCTCTTTCTCCCTCTTCCTCTTTCTCTCTCTCTCTCTTTCTCTTTCTCTCTCTCTCTCTCTCGCTCTCTCTCTCTATTTCACTTTCTCTGTCTCTGTCTCTCTCTCTCTCTTCTCTCTCTCTCTATCTCTCTCTCTCTTTCACTTTCTCTGTCTCTGTCTCTGTCTCTCTTCTCTCTCTCTCTCTCTCTCTCTCTCTCTTTCACTTTCGTTGTCTCTGTCTCTCTATCTCTTTTCTTTCTCTCTCTCTCTCTCTCTCTCTCTCTCTCTCTCTCTTTCACTTTCTCTGTCTCTGTCTCTCTCTCCGTCTCTCTCTCTTCTCTCTCTCTCTCTCTCAGTTTCTCTGGCTCTCTCTCTTCTCTTCCTTTCTCTCTCTTCCTATGTGAAACGAACTCCCTTCGCCCACAAACCAAAGAACATCTCTATTGCGCAATCCGGCACAATTGCCGTTTGTTCAAAAGCATCTCTCGCACCAACCATTCATTCCATTCGTTTTCTACATCACATCTGCTTATGGGTGAGTTTTACATTTAAATTTCTAGGATTTTAATGTTGTAATCGGGTTTTATTATTTATAAATTCAGAAGAACCCACATCATATTTCGACTCCCTTCCTGGAGAGCATGTAATTCAAATTTTGTCTTTGTTGGATATTAAGCACCTTAAAATGATCAGAAACATCAATCGGAGGATTCAATCGATATGTATGGAAAATTCGCAATATTTGAGAAAACGAAGTGTCACATTTGCAATAACAGCAACAACTGTGAGTTTTTCATTTTCTAGATTTTCTCATCTTCGATTAAAAATAGTGTATTTAGCGTTGAGTTTAAATTCGATACATCATTGCAAAAAATGGAATGCAAAAAATGAAAAATTTGAAGTTTCACAACATTTTTTCACATTTAAAAGGATTTTTGGTGAAAATAGTTTCTCCCTTTATTTTAACATAAATACTTTTTCATGGTTTTATTCGATTTCATTTCACGGTTTTATTCGAAACCACATTTAACGGTTTTATTTCATTTTTTTCCTTCATTTTTTTTTCAGATTTCATTAATGAAATACCTGTTTTAAACGAATTTTTGACAATTTCCCTGAAATTTGAATTTTTTTCTTCATGGTTAGTATGTGTAATTTTTTTAATTATGTTGTAAGAAATCAATGTAAAGAGCTTGAAATTTTGACAAAAAATTTCAAAGTCCCTTTTCCTTTTTTGCATTTTTTAAAATTACAAATTTGATTGTACAAAAGAGCGATCCCTAATAAAGTGGGGACAGAGACAGAGACAGAGACAGAGACAGAGACAGAGACAGAGACAGAGACAGAGACAGAGACAGAGACAGAGACAGAGACAGAGACAGAGACAGAGACAGAGACAGAGACAGAGACAGAGACAGAGACAGAGACAGAGACAGAGACAGAGACAGAGACAGAGACAGAGACAGAGACAGAGACAGAGACAGAGACAGAGACAGAGACAGAGACAGAGACAGAGACAGAGACAGAGACAGAGACAGAGACAGAGACAGAGACAGAGACAGAGACAGAGACAGAGACAGAGACAGAGACAGAGACAGAGACAGAGACAGAGACAGAGACAGAGACAGAGACAGAGACAGAGACAGAGACAGAGACAGAGACAGAGACAGAGACAGAGACAGAGACAGAGACAGAGACAGAGACAGAGACAGAGACAGAGACAGAGACAGAGACAGAGACAGAGACAGAGACAGAGACAGAGACAGAGACAGAGACAGAGACAGAGACAGAGACAGAGACAGAGACAGAGACAGAGACAGAGACAGAGACAGAGACAGAGACAGAGACAGAGACAGAGACAGAGACAGAGACAGAGACAGAGACAGAGACAGAGACAGAGACAGAGACAGAGACAGAGACAGAGACAGGGACAGGGACAGAGACAGAGACAGGGACAGAGACAGAGACAGGGACAGAGACAGAGACAGAGACAGATACAGAGACAGAGACAGAGACAGAGACAGAGACAGAGACAGAGACAGAGACAGAGACAGAGACAGAGACAGAGACAGAGACAGAGACAGAGACAGAGACAGAGACAGAGACAGAGACAGAGACAGAGACAGAGACAGAGACAGAGACAGAGACAGAGACAGAGACAGAGACAGAGACAGAGACAGAGACAGAGACAGAGACAGAGACAGAGACAGAGACAGAGACAGAGACAGAGACAGAGACAGAGACAGAGACAGAGACAGAGACAGAGACAGAGACAGAGACAGAGACAGAGACAGAGACAGAGACAGAGACAGAGACAGAGACAGAGACAGAGACAGAGACAGAGACAGAGACAGAGACAGAGACAGAGACAGAGACAGAGACAGAGACAGAGACAGAGACAGAGACAGAGACAGAGACAGAGACAGAGACAGAGACAGAGACAGAGACAGAGACAGAGACAGAGACAGAGACAGAGACAGAGACAGAGACAGAGACAGAGACAGAGACAGAGACAGAGACAGAGACAGAGACAGAGACAGAGACAGAGACAGAGACAGAGACAGAGACAGAGACAGAGACAGAGACAGAGACAGAGACAGAGACAGAGACAGAGACAGAGACAGAGACAGAGACAGAGACAGAGACAGAGACAGAGACAGAGACAGAGACAGAGACAGAGACAGAGACAGAGACAGAGACAGAGACAGAGACAGAGACAGAGACAGAGACAGAGACAGAGACAGAGACAGAGACAGAGACAGAGACAGAGACAGAGACAGAGACAGAGACAGAGACAGAGACAGAGACAGAGACAGAGACAGAGACAGAGACAGAGACAGAGACAGAGACAGAGACAGAGACAGAGACAGAGACAGAGACAGAGACAGAGACAGAGACAGAGACAGAGACAGAGACAGAGACAGAGACAGAGACAGAGACAGAGACAGAGACAGAGACAGGGACAGGGACAGAGACAGAGACAGGGACAGGGACAGAGACAGAGACAGGGACAGAGACAGAGACAGAGACAGATACAGAGACAGAGACAGAGACAGATACAGAGACAGAGACAGAGACAGAGACAGAGACAGAGACAGAGACAGAGACAGAGACAGAGACAGAGACAGAGACAGAGACAGAGACAGAGACAGAGACAGAGACAGAGACAGAGACAGAGACAGAGACAGAGACAGAGACAGAGACAGAGACAGAGACAGAGATCGTTGGTCTAACCTTTCTTCTTAAAGAGCGCAGGCTGCATGAAATCGGTTGCGCCGCCAAACATCAACCGTTAAAACATTTTCGATTTTCAGGCAAAAAGGTTGCTTCGCTCTCTTACGATGTAAAAACTTCCTTCGCCATTTCTTCCGAATACAGGACGCCCAGTTACACCGAAAACAAAATCATCAGCCAGAGTTCGTATGCACTAAGCTGAATTTCAAATTTGAATTTCAGAACTGGCTTATAATGTTGAATCCCTGGCCTACAGAATAAACGCGGAAATCGGGCACACGGGAGATCATGTCACGGCAACTTCCCTGAAGTCAATGTTGCTAGACGCAATGGGCCAAGGAAGCACGGTAATTGGCGATATTTGGGGCAATTACTTAACTGAATATTTAGAGAACCTTCAATGTCCAAGTCCCGAAGAGGAAGCAAGCAGTCGTCAAACAGGTTTACCTCACTTGTGGAGCCTATAGGGTTGCCCTAGCACATGTTATTGAAGAAGGAACCAAGAAGCCAGGCCATGGTGGTCGTGGCGACAATGAAAATGATGATAGTAGCGAGGATGACTGCTAGATGAACAAATATATTACTTTGTTCAAAATACATCGATGCATTATTTTATTCTAACCCGTTTTCAGTCGAGTTTTCAAGAAATGATAGCGGAGAGCATTCAGCTGTCCCCAGTGTTAACTAGCTAGAACTAATGTTTTTTTTTCCAAAAAATTACTTTTGTTCCAGTTTTTTATTTTACAGCGAAACAATGGAACGGCGAGTCAACATGTCCTCTAGAGCACATCTGACAAAACTTAAGCACGTGAACCGTAAGCGCGCGTGTGTGTGAGTGTCCTAGATCTCACAAAGGCCGCCTCGCGCGCCGAATATATCGCATAAAAAGTGTATTTGCAAAAACAAACGAAAGTAAATACGTGCTCTTGAAGTGATATGAAAAAAACACAAACGGTTTACTTTTTTTTCTGTTTGTCATAAGATCAATTCCAATGGTTTTCTCATGCATTTTCACCCCATATTCGTTAAGGAAAAAATGCGCGCGTCAGCTTTGAAAACAATATTTTATTACCATTTTGCTATATTCAATATTTGACTACCCCGCCGAGGACACTTCTGCGGCACCTAATTAAAAACATGCGCTATGTGTCTAGTGAAAAAACTTCATTTCCTACCCATTCTTGTTTTATTTGAATTGACCCTTTCAACTCCCGCAAACACCTTTTTAATTCATTTACCACGTATTTAAACTTTAAAATTCTAAGCTGGAAAAAATAAAGTGTCTCAACTGGGATTAAACCTTGGTCGCGTGGGTGACACTTTGACCAGGTAGCCCAAGTAGACGGGCAGAAGCGGGCCGGGCCGGCCGGGCCGATGATTATTTTTAAGTCGGCCCGGCCCATGAACCTATGTTGTAGCTATAGTCTATTTCCAACGAAAGGTTTTCGACTTTTCATCGACTTTGAACTCCAATCATATTTATCCACTCTTGATTTGAAACATTAACGTGAACATCGGAAAAATATGCAAAATAACACTGTAAAAACTTTTTCTGGCTCAAATGGGGGCTCCGCTATTACAAGCTGAAAGGGCGAGGGGTATAGAATGCAATACGTCGTACATCAGAACACTCCAAACTAAAAACGCAAAAAAGATCAAAAACCCATATTCAATTCCAAGCCGATTCAGATAAAACGTGCGAACGAAACTGCGAACGTTTTACAACTGCGGGATGTTTTATGCGTTTTTAGATCACGATCATTTGGAGATTATTAGCCACCATGTTTTGAAAGAGGTTTTTGTGCTTATTACCAAACAAAATATCATCCACAAGCCACAACAAAAAACAATAAGTCACAAAAACTCAAACATAACTTAACCAAACAACATTTCGGCTTTAAAAACGTTTTAGTGAGTCGAATTCTAACTTTCCCATAGTATGGTTTTTGAACGTCGGAGCAGGCAGTTACAACTTTTGAAATGTTTCTTTCTCACATTAACAATTGCTATAAAAGGAAGCTGTCTGCTCATCTAAATGTGCCAAATTGCAACGAATTTGGTGAATTTTCGCTTTTCCATAAAACTAACACTCACGCGCACAATTGATACAAAACTAATTCAGAATGCGGGTTTTTGTCGTCTTATCTTGCCTAATTGGTGTTGTTTGGGCGTGCATAAACTGCAATGGCCGCCACTCTGCAAACCGATCGCCAGACCATGATTGGAAAATGGCACAACATGGATCATTGCCCCAGTGGCATGTACACGAACGGATTGTCAATCAAATACCATCCTAATCAAGGACCGAAGGGAGATAACTCCGCTCTTACCGGACTTCATCTTTTCTGCAACAGTCCCACCTCATGTAAGCAGTTGCACTTTTCAACCATGCCAACAAGAAAGGTGCACCAATATATTAAAATGATGAGCAAAAACGGCTAGTTTCGGGCAAAAACATGACTTTTCGTCCAAAAAAACAAAGCGATAAAATCGATACATTGATTATTTTCTGTGCTATTAGGTACAATTGCTATACCTACCAATTTTTGGGGACAAATGAGCAAACATTGCTTGCCGCGGGGGTAAAATACGACTTTTAGTGCCAAATGCCAATCGATAAAATTGATCAATTGAGTTTTTCTGCACCTCCAGGACATAAAAAAAATGAGCGTTACGTTCTATTGCAAAATCAAATGGCTAAACGCGCTATAATACCATAACAGGTAACAAACAGGCAGACATACGTTGGCCAATTATATATAATCAAATATCATTATAGTGATTGATTTTTTAGCCGTCTGCAGCATCAGCAACCCAATTGAAAGCACAGTGGCGTATGGCGGCGCCTGGCAAAGCGTTCAGTGGTGTTCCACCGGACAGGCTTTCGTTGGATTCTCTTTTCGCCAAACCTATTACAGTCCGACACTTGACAATACTGGGGTCGTAAACTTTGCTGGTTACTGTGGCTATCCATTTGGGGAACGAACTACTGCTCGCCGTATTGAAGGCTTGTTGAGATAAATGGTCGAAAACATTCTTTTTCAGGAAACACTGACAAGTGGGGAACCTGGTCGAAGGATAAATTTTGCCCTGTTGGATATGTGATATGTGGATTCCAAACCCAAGTCGATGCTTACGTTGCAAAAAGAGACAATCAAGGCGTGACAAATTTTAATGTTGAATGTTGTGAGGTTTCGGACATTCCCTGCACCCCAGGGCATCAAATATTGACTTTGACAAAGTTGGACAACAGTCATGGTAAGATGATTTTACGTGCTAGTTTAAAATCTATACATACGGCATCAAACAGAAAAAAAGGAAAACATAGGAATATCTAAGATGATATGATCATGTTTCGAAGGTTCTTAAAGGCAGAGGCCCACGAAAATGAAAATGGACCTGTCCATAGCGTAACGTAGGCGAGAGACTGCCATTTTCAATGGTGAAATGCAGAGAGTTTTATGATTAGCAGGGACAGTTCCCCCTCTTCATTTAACGTGGGCCTCTGCCTTTAAGCTTTAGTGAGTGTTTGCGCGGCGTGCATGTGTCGTACTGTATGTAAGCTAGCTGCAATCCGTCAAAAACACCCATATAAAATTAGTTGCGTGGTCGAATGACACCCGTTTCCCTAACGATACTAATTCCATCCATTTTAGGCAAAAAGGTGGCTTCTCTCTCATACGACGTAAAAACTTCATTCACCATAACATCCGAATACAGAACGCCCAGTTACACCGAAAACAAAATCATCAGCCAGAGTTAGTATAAACCAACACACAATTTCAATTGTAACCTTCAGAACTGGCTTATAATGTTGAAGCCCTAGCCTACAGGATCAACACAGAAATCGGAAATTCTGGAAATCACGTCACGTCGAGTTCCCTGCGGGTAATGTTACAAGACGCAATGGGCCAAGCAAGCACGGTAAAAAGGGCAATTTTAAAAGTTTAATATTTCGAATTTTCAGCGAAACTTCAAAGTTCAAGTTCCGAGAAAGAAACAAGCAGTCGTCAAACAGGTTTACCTCACTTGTGGAGCCTATAGAGTCGCTCTGGCACATGTTATTGAAGAAGGAACAAAGAAGCCAGGCCATGGCGGTGGAAACGACAAAGACAATGATGATAGGACTGATGATGACTGCTAGATGAATAACTATGTTGCCTTGTTCAATAATACATCAACGCATCGTGTTATACTAAAACATTTTTAATTCTGAAGGAACACATAAGATTAAAATGCAAAATTTCACAGTGTGAATTCAAACACACTGACAAGCGCGGCTTTTTCACGCTACGCGCAGAACAAAACATGTTTTTGTTCCTATACTTATATCGCCAAGTTCATGATAAAGAGAAAGACAGTCTTTTTTTCTCAAAAAAAAAAAGAATTGGGGTTTTTTTTGCTCGGAACGGAAATTTCATTTCTCCTTGTTATCATATTCGACTTGGACATTTGTTCAAAGGATCAAAAAAGCGGATACGAATCACACATAAAAAATCGGAAACAACTGCGAAAATTTTACAACTTCGTCCCGCTGCAGAAAACGTCCACACAGTATGGCACATGGAGACGGCTTTTATACAAAAGTAAAAAATTTCCACAGACAAAAACCGATTACAAAATGATTACATGACTTTTTCAATGAGAAAATATGCTTCCTGCGTAATTTTTTCTGAAGTAGGTCAAAGTTTAGCTGTTTGCGCGTTGCGGTATTTTTTGAATTTTTCTAGTTTAATCATTAAAACTAACTATTTCCCAAATAACCAAGAAAATGGGAAATCGACTTTGAAACATACATTTAAAAAAAACAATTGGCACAATCTTCAATACTACATTCTCGATTGACTCCTGCCTTGAAATGCATGAAATTTGGTTTTCCCATTGTTACTTAAAGGGGTGCTAAAATCAAAATATTGCTTGTCAATCAGATTTTTAAGTAATATTTCTGAATGGTACGGTATATGAAGTTTGAAACTTCGTTTTACTGTGAGAGCCTCCAAGTGCGTCTTTCCATTTTTATGTTCTCTTTATGTGAGAGTGCGTTACCAAAAGTTGAATAAAAATAAGAGATTTCTTCAACTGGGGCTGTCTCCAAGCTAAATTTGTTTCTAGCCGCACATACATACTCCACTCACCCTCACACACTCGCCACACAGTTTTTTTTAGAATGCGGTTGTTTCTTGTAATTTGGAACTTGTGTGCTCTTGCTTGGGCGTGTTCCAATTGTAATGGCCGACATACTCTGTTAACCGATCGAAGTACAACTGTGGGTACCTGGTACAACATGGAGCATTGCCCTCAAGGCATGCACGTCAATGGGATGTCAATTAAGTACTTACCAAATCAAGGAAAGGGTGATAACTCCGCTCTCACTGGAGTTCGTTTTTTCTGTAACAATCCCGCGTATTGTAAGATCTTCCAAACTCAGAAGACAATTGAATTTTCAGACTCCTGCAACGAGAATAACATTATTTATAGTGGTACCGCTTACGGTGGCGCCTGGCAAAGCAATCAGTGGTGTCCCAATGGCCAGTTTTTAGTTGGGTTTGCCTTCC
Organism: Oscheius myriophilus; assembly: GCA_964057215.1. Lineage (NCBI taxonomy): Eukaryota > Metazoa > Nematoda > Chromadorea > Rhabditida > Rhabditidae > Oscheius > Oscheius myriophilus. Next base: position 23,656,006 of record OZ059903.1, read on the forward strand.
GCCAATCATGGTATGATGTTAAAATTGATAACCTTGGAATCGTTAACTTTGCTGGTTTCTGCGGTTTTCCATTTGGGGAACGAACTGCAACTCGTAGGATAGAAGGTAAGACACGTGCAACCTTTTTCCCAGGGATGGCCAAGGGATCATAACATTTTACTCATATTTAAAACACTAAGGTTAACATAATAATCATTTGCGTAAAAGCACTGCAAAATGAGGCGTGCACTGTAAGTTTTACAAATGTAGTACGGAATACCCCTGGGCTTCACAAAGCTGGTGACTGAACAGTTATGTTATTTCCAGGTACAAGTGATTTCTGGGGAACCTGGTCAACCAATAAGTTTTGTCCTGTCGGTTATGTAGTATGCGGATTACAATCCCGAGTGCATGCTTGGTCAGCAAAAGGAGATAATCATGGTGTTACAAACTACCAAGTGGATTGTTGTGAGGTTTCGGACATTCACTGCACTCCAGGGCACCAAATTTTGACATTGACAAAGTTGGACAACAGTCATGGTGAGTTATAGTTTGTTTCCAACGAACGGGTCTCATAACAACAGATAAGTTTGGAACACAGTACTAAACAAATGAATGTGATTACCAGCCGATGATCCCGTCATTTTGCGGACGTACAACAGCTGCCAACAGGATCCCTGGCTAAATGCGAAGGCGAGCAATCACGGCGGGAACACTTTATCCTCTCCTTTAAATTTTCTGTGCCTTTTTTGAAACTGACCATAGGGACTCGTTTCACGTATTTGTTTTTTTTAAATTGGTCACTTTTTAAGTGGATCACGTTTTAAGTGGCTGATGTATAAGCTTGTGTAGGCGCCGGTTTCCCCTACGGGCACCCGTATAAAATCACCAGGAAGGCGCTCAGCTGACGACCGAAGCTACTATTGGCATGGGGCCGCTCAGCATGCAAATCCCCATAAAAATAGGGATCACAGAGGTGCGCACATCAGTGCAGCCCGAAATGTTAAGAAAATATGGTTTCAATCGCTCTCCCGCGTATTATTTTTTTATTATTTTTCTAACAATGAATCCGACGTAAAAAAAACACGAGGAATCTGATGAAATTATTTTTAAACCCATACCTCTTTGTCTTGTGGGCCAAAAACCATGATTTTTCGGTTTTTGGGCATTAAAAACAGGTTGGGCACGGAGCGCGAACGATTTTGAATTAAAATAATTAATCAACTTATTTTACATATACTTGCCCAAAAAACTCGAAAATCCGTTCGTGCAGAAAAAAGTTACGCCCAATTTTAACATTTGCGGCGCTCCCATTCGTCGCAGAATCACGTTTGGTAGCATTATTAGTGCGCACTGTACTTATTTAAGTGTTTTTGTTGTTTTAAGATAGTAAAACTTGAGAAAACCACTTTTGTTTTGCAGCGAAACAATTTTAAAAGAAGTCATCTTTCAAGCGTTCTTTGGATTTCCCTTATGTGCGCGCAATACAGGCCCGGAGCGCTCAAGGTGTTTTAAATTTATGAATTTACTATTAATTCTTTTTCGTTTAATGTAAAATTGAGCCAATTTCATTCGTGCAGATTTATAAAAATACCAGGAGGGTACGCGCGCCTACAGCGCGCACCCTCCTGGTCTGCGGCCGCACCGACACGCGGTTTTCGGCCGCTCAATCAGGCGGCCTGTGGCCGCAGATTCATGGCCTACGACCATTCTTTACTCGTCCTTCTGCCGGGAAAATGCCGTGAAGCACGCCAAACTCGGCCTACGGCCGAACTCACCCTCCCTTGCTGGGGAAATGAACGCGTGAACTTCCGCTGATCCACTACACACACATACACACACGGTAGCGTTTTATTATAAGGGATAATTTAAAAGTGAACTTTTCATGAATGTTTTTTTTGGTTTTCGCGCTCCCAAGCTTAATCCCCTTCACACAGCAATTTCGAAAACGGTTAATTAAACGTGTATTTTTATTGCTCTGAGGTTCATTTTGGTACCATAAATCGTAGAAAAATACGGTTACTCATTGCAATACCAAAATCCTTTCATTTTCTTCAATTTGAGGGATTTTGCATTCAACCAAGTTGCTGTCCGGTGTTTAGCGGCGCCTGTGCACTCGGCCGAGAAAGATCCCGCCCATCCACGGCGGTAGTTGAAAAACGGAATTGTAATATAGGCATTCAACATTGAATATCTCGTTTTGTTGTGGAGGAAATTTCACAATGTAAAAAGGAAAAGTTCAAGTTGGAGTATCATCTGTTTAAATATTCACATAAAAAGTCGAAATTCTCAAAAATAATTTATGCTCTGCGGTCCCTACATAAAAGATTTGTAAAAAGTTTTTTACACCCTCTTCGGGTGGGAGCAATTTTTTTATACGTGTTCTCGTGTTGGTCCGTTACTTTCATTTTTTTTACCCTGTCGCAGATTTTGCCAATTTTCAGCCAATTTATTTCGAATCAGAGTTTTGATGTTACGGTTAAGCTGAGAACCACAAAATATTGAGAAAAATGATATACAGGCTGTTTCCAAAAAAAGTTGTTGCAAAATAGACTTTTCGCGCATTATGAAACACGGGGGATCTCGACAACCCGTTTCTAAGCAGCTCACAAAAAAACCCGCCAGTTTGTCAGGTCGTGTGATCGTGATTTGCCGCAGAACTTAATGTAACATCCTTTGGGTTTGGCGAAAACCAGTTACCATATTTTGTAAACACACCCTAGTACAGTTCTATTTGGTAGGTTTACTCACAAAATGGACGTTTACGGGATTTTCAAGGACTTGCCGCGAGCACACATTTAAGCGCACAGTCACTACCTGCATCCGTATGAAATCAGCGACGCCGCCAAATATAACCCGCTATCGGAACATTTCACATTTTCAGGCAAAAAGGTTGCTTCGCTCTCTTACGATGTAAAAACTTCCTTCGCCATTTCTTCCGAATACAGGACGCCCAGTTACACCGAAAACAAAATCATCAGCCAGAGTTCGTATGAAACTAAGCTGAAGTTAAAATTTAATTTTTAGAACTGGCTTATAATGTTGAATCTCTAGCGTACAGAATCAACGCAGAAATCGGAAATTCTGGAAATCACATCACGTCGAGTTCCCTGCGGGCAATGTTACAAGACGCTATGGGTCATGGAACCACGGTAATTTGCAATAATTGTGGGAATTACTCAATTGAATATTTAGAGAACCTTTAATGTCCAAGTCCCGAAAAGGAAGCAAGCAGTCGTCAAACAGGTTTACCTCACTTGTGGAGCCTACAGGGTTGCCCTAGCACATGTTATTGAAGAAGGAACCAAGAAGCCAGGCCATGGTGGCGGAAGCGACGATGATGCCGATGATAGTAGTGAGGATGACTGCTAGATGAACAATTATGTTGCCTTGTTCAATAATACATCAACTCTTTGTGTTTTTTTTCGCACTTTTCAATCAGGGTTTCAAGAGACAATTTCTCAGAGCACTGAGTTGTTGGGCTTGGGCTGAATTGGGCTGAAGTTTTAATTAATTAGGACCCATTTAATCAAAAAATCACTTTGATTCCAGAAATACTCCCTTCTACTGGTGCCGTTCAATATGCGGATGAATATATTTTGCTAGAAGTACTAGAATAAAAAACATTTCTTTCTAGCGTAAAAACGAATTACATTTTAAAAGTATTGAAAGGCCCGAAATGCGTTCCTGAAAGATATTTTCTGGCAATCACGGTTTCACCTTTACGCGGCAAGAATAGAGACCTATACCCCTCGCCCATCGAGTTTGTAACAGCGGCGTCCCCAATTGACACATAAAACTGCCTGCGTCTCTATGTTTCGCACGCTCATTAGATGTGCACGTTAATTAAAGTCTTTCCAAGGTTGATGGACAAATAGTATATAGTTTATGACAACACCAGCGGAAGGCCGGCCGTGATAAAGAAATTCTGTATGATTGGTTTTTGTCATGCACACTTTTACAGCACTGAAATAGATAAACACATTGAACAATGGATAGTTTGGTTTTCTTTTCTAAGCGCTCACGTTTGATACTAACTCCAGTCAAAATTGTGTATTTGATAAGCCTCTTTACGCTCTATCGATTGATACTAATTTCAAAAGGATTGAAGAAACTTTAGTTTTTAGCAAAGTTTTGGCACGCTTTCGCTGCGAGACCATAATATCATTTTTAACTTTCTATTGCCTGAGGCACTAACATATTGAAAGATGACATTAAACGGTTCACGGGGAACCGAGATAGAATGAGTGATGGACATACATACAGACGGACATTAGCGCTTTATATTATTTAGATTATTACGAAACACCGGGCCAGTGTTTTGATGTTGTGCCTAGAGTAAAGCGTACAATATAGGATACTCAGGCCTTGTAGGCAGCCAAATTGGCAGAAGTAGATTTTGCGAGGAGTAAAGCTGATTCAATTCGCTATCACATCTTGGTTCAGTTAAAATGCTAGTTGGTAGGACCATCAGGAGTTTTTTTACCCTAAACACAATAAATCCCAAAGATTAATTGTACTACATTCCCGAGTGACGCTGCATTAGTTCAGCTGCGACACGAGAATCTTTTGCTAAGAAATACAGACGACGGAAGCGCCAAGCAGCTATTTCTACACACAGTACATATAAAGCTTTTTTCACAGTTTAAAGTAATTATGAACGTTAAAATAATTTTTTAACATTTTACATTAAAAATATTATAAATACCTGTCTAAAATAGCCAAGAGCCAATTCTGTTAAACAACTGACAACTGTGTTTTGACGAAGTGAAAAAAAAGTTCGCTGGAGCATGTTGGACTATATATCGAAATAATCTTGTAAGGCAAACAATACTAAAAATATATCAATGATTGTTTTTGATGTTGATAAAAATAAATAACAATAATAACAAACATCTAAAAGCCCCTGATGCTCCCTTTAAAAAACGTTTAACTAAAAAAACCAAAAAAAAAAAACTTTTTGTTTTCAATTATTGGCACTTGCCACAAATTTCACTTCCAAATATTTATGCTATTGCCGAATATTTTCAATCTAGTTGGGCGAAAAGTGAACAAAACTGAAACTTTTGTTCACAATTGTGTGACTTGCTTTGTTTTGTTCAAGACTGTGCTCAGTGCGCACAAAACTGTGAAAGTTTTACGACTTCGTCGACAGTCTGGCGGGTGAAATGTGTGTGATTTTGTGATTTTGTGCATTGCGTGACTTATGCCTATCGAATTTTCGGTACTTGGAGCCGAGGTTTCAAAGTCTAGTTTACGATTAGTGCAAAAGGCAAAAATGTTGATTAATTATTGAACTAGAGTCCCGCAGCAAAAGCGCGCCTGTCTTATAGGACACCCAGTAACACCAAAGAAGAATCATGAACCAAGGTTTGTATGAAACCATGCAAAATTTCGTACAGAAATTCTAGAACATGCAAATTGAAGCTCTAGCCTACAGGATCAACTCGGAAATCGGTCAATCTAGTCCTTGTTACAAGACGATATGGCAAAAAAAGGCACGATGGAAGTAAGGCAAAGAAAGGTGATACCAAAAAATAATTTTTTTTTCCAAAAAAGAATTGGGGTTTTTGCCTTGTTTCAATTCTCTTTTTTTATTTCTGACTTGGACTTTTGCTGAAAGGATCAAAAAACCAAACACAAATCACACATAAAAATGTTTGAAACTGCTGCAAAATTTTTACAACTTCGGCTCCACTACAGAAAATGTCAATACCTTGCAAGGCTGATTTTATACAAAAAATATTTTCAACAAAAAAAAAACAAAATGATTGCATAATTTTCTAAATGAGAAAGCAAGCTTTCTGCTTAATTAATTCGAAAGTATGTCAAAGGTCAGATGTCTGCGCGTTGCGGTATTTATTGGCTTTTTATAGCCTGATCAATAAATTTACGACACGAGTTGAATAGTTCTCAGTTTGTAATGTTTTTTTTTTTTAAATTTTGTAGTTTGTTGTGATAGCCTCAAGAAACGTTTGAGAGTACTCTGAATTGTTCTCTTTCTTCATTAATGCATTTTTGATCGACTTCTGCCTTGAAATGTTTCTAACATGGTTTTTCACTGAAAGGTTTACCAAAATCAAAACATCAATCTGGTTTAAAGGTTCGTTTTACTATGGGAGCCTCCTATTGCGTCTTTTCAACTTTATGTTCTTTTTATGTGAGAGTGCGTTACCAAAAGTTGTATAAATATAAGTGATTTTTGAAACCGGAGCTGTCTCTAAGCCACACTCACACTCACACACCCACACACTCACACACCCATACACTCACACACTCACACACTCACACACTCACACACTCACACACAGTATTTTTTTCAGAATGCGGTTGTTGCTTGTCATTTGGAACCTGTGTGCTCTTGCTTTGGCGTGCTACAATTGCAATGGCCGACGTACTCTGCAAACCGAAATTGAAACTACTTTTGGTGCCTGGCACCAGATGGAGCATTGCCCGCAAGGCATGTATGTCAATGGGATGTCCATCAAGTACTTGCCATGGCTGCATGGTGATAACTCCGCTCTGAATGGAGTTCGCTTTTTCTGTAACAGTCCCGCATCATGTAAGCAGTTGATATTTCATTTTTATAAAACATTTGAATGTTTAGACTCTTGCAGTGCCAATAACATACTTTGGAGTGGAACCGCTTATGGTGGCGCCTGGCAAAACAACCAGTGGTGTCCCAACGACCAATTTTTAGTTGGCTTTGCATTCCGTCATAATTTGCACCAGTCGAATATTGACAATACTGGCATTGTTAACTTTGCTGCCTACTGCGGTTATCCATTTGGGGAAAGGACTGCTCATAAAAGGATCGAAGGTGAGATAATTGCTATCTTCATCGATGTAGATTTGAAAAGCAGCCGAGATTTTGAAAAGTTTATGATATGATATTTTAAGGTGCAAGTGAATTTGGGGGAACCTGGACAAGCAACAAATTCTGCCCAGTTGGGTATGTGCTCTGCGGATTACAATCCCGAGTACACCCTTGGAGTTCAACAGGAGACGATCATGGTATCACAAACTACCAAATGGATTGTTGTGAAGTTTCGGACATTCACTGCACTCCAGGGCACCAAATTTTGACATTGACCAAATTGGACAATAGTCATGGTAAGTGGGAAAAAACATTTTACAGTTCACGTTTTTCCGTAACGTATGAAAAATGTTTCTGGCGCAAGTGAATCTTGAGTATCCGTATAAAGTCAGCATTGCCGCAAAAAGACGGCAACAAGGCGACGAAAGCAATGGCGAACAGTTTAACATAAAACTCTACATGCAAGATTTTGGGAAGAAATATTTAATACTTTTATGCCGGAAATATTTCTCAAGTTTTTTGAGCTATTCCGCTCAAAACAGTTTCAGCTTTCTACACTCCCTGAGCCGAATTGGCCATACTTCACAATTTTATAGCGGCCAATCTTATAGTTTTATAACGGTAAAGCATAAATCGGGAAAATATAGCGAATAGTAATACTGTTTTGTTTTGAAGAGATTAAAATTCAAAATGGATGAAAGCGGGGCGCGCCGACGCTGCACCCGTATAAAATCGGCGACAACGACAACTATCACCTTTTATCCCAAAAATGACGATTTCAGGCAAAAAGGTTGCTTCTCTCTCATATGATGTGAAAACTTCATTCACCATAACTTCGGAACACAGGACGCCAAGTAACACCGAAAACAAAATCATCAGTCAGAGTTTGTAGAAAACCAAGCTTAATTTAAAATGTAAACTTTAGAACTGGGAAATAGTGCTGAATCCCTGGCCCACAGAATCAACGCTGAAATCGGACAAACTGGAAATCACGTCACGGCGAGTTCCCTGCGGTCAATGTTCCAAGACGCTATGGGCCACGGAAGCACGGTAAAATTTTACTATCGTTTACATATAACGTCCAATGTAATCGTTCTATTTGTTGTATTTTCAGAGAACCTTCAAGGTTCAAGTCCCTAAAAAGACGCAAGCAATCGTCAAACAGGTTTACCTTACTTGTGGAGTCTACAGAATCGCCCTATCACATGCTATTGAAGAAGGAACGAAGAAACCAGGCAAAGGTGGCAAGGGAGACCATGATCATGATCACAGTAGTGAGGATGATTGTTAGACTGAAAAGTACTGTAATCTTTTTTAATAAAATATCATGGCACATGAATTTCCTCAATATCGTATACAAATTGTGACGTAGTATAATCTGTTTCTAAATAAAGTTCGGCGAATTTTGAGCTGCCTTGTTGTTTTGCTCCTTTTTAACCACTAACGGTTTGAAACATTGATGTGAATGGAAACAATATAAGCAAAATAGCACAGTAAAAGAGGAGTGCGCAGGCAAATAAGCGATCGCGGCGGGACCTAATGTACTATCCTTTAAGGTTTCTGGCCAAGATCGGTGCCGTTTTTCGGAAACATTCATGTTAATAAACCGCAAATGTCCGTGACGTACGTGTGTGTGACAGCATAACGTATCTGATCTTCCAGTGAACTGATTAAGCTCATCTTTCAATATGTTGTTGCCTTAGGCAAGAGTAGCTTATAGCCCAAAATTTGGATGTAGGGTCTCGCAGCAAAAGCGTGCCAGAACTTTGCTAAAAATTCAAAAGGCTTCAATTGAACTAAAAGTGGTATCAATCGATAGAGCTAGCAAATGTAATTCTTACTAGCCTAGAGCAGGTATTTCGCAATAGGGTTATAGCAAATATGGTATTTCGCAATAGCGTTTCAGCAAATAGGGTATTTCGCAATAGAGCTTTAGAAAATTGGGAATTTCGCAATGCCATTATAGCAAGTAGGGTATTTTGCAATCTGATAGATAGAAATGTGACGCGATTTGATAAAAAAAAATTTTAGTTGGGACTATATACACCTCGTCAAGTTTAGTTCAGGGTCCGATCCCGGCCGGCCCGCTCTTCGCGAAATTTCGGCTCGTCCCGCTGCTAGAGGTTAAGGATATGTCTCTCTAGCTCATCAGTTACATAACAAATTTAAGTCTTTTTTGACGGGGGGTCGAACTGGGGTAACTTCGGATTGTCAGTCCGGTTTCTTAGCCACTTGGCCATGAAATTTACATAAAATTTATATACGGTACGTCAAATGCTCTTTAACGGAATATATATTGCGGAATTATACCTATGTTTTGCAACAAACAAAATTTTAAAATGTGGAATTGAAAGAGTTACATTTTTCAAATTTAAAAAAAACTGGGGCCGACCCGAGCCTGGCTCGTAAAGGTCCTTCAAGCTACCTGTTTTCCAAGCAAGTACAAACATATCAGCCTCCTAATTGGCGGATACTATTGAACTTGCTTGGTTAACCTCATTTTGGTGTTTACTTGAGTTCCTGGTAAAACAAAAAAAACTGACGTAAAAGAAATTTCGAAAAGAAAAATTATATCTTTTGTTTATAGCTGTCGCCAAATTGGAACCATGCCAGTAAAATTCGAATGTTCCAGTGATCCTCTGCTGATATCGAAGTTCGTAGTCTAATCAGTAGACGCCAGAGCATGTTTTGCTCATTTCCGCAATTAGCATATGAATTCATTTTGGCTACAGCTGTAGTTAGCAAAACGCTAAATTTATAGAAATTTGGTAAAAACAATCACAGTTAAATTTTCCAGTCTGCTTTTTGTAGCAGGCGGGCCATCCTCAAGCGAGAGGACGGGCAAATAACGAGACGCAGATTAAAAACAGCTTTTCCGGCGGACTCCAGCAGATTTCCGTTTGTGGGCGTAGCTTTCGAAAATGTGTTTTAGAGATTGAAATATTTATCTATTATTCCAAAGACAAATACATTGAAATGAAGAAACGGCGGAAATTTCCAGATCACCAGTCCTGAGCGATGACCAGATTCCAGGTCCAGGCGTGGTGAATGATCCCATCATCGTCAGTAAGCTGGGACACAACTTTGTAAGTTCCACGAAAGAAGATTCCTAAAATTTTAAAATAAAGTTTAAACAAAAATACAATAAAAAACGGTGAAACTTTGAAAACCAACCAGAAGGAGCCTTCTCCTGGTGAGTGGAGTAGGACCTCAGGGCATAGGAAGGAGCGAAGCTTCCTAGCATGATCTTCTCATTGCCGATTTTGGCTCCCAAACGGTAGACCTTGTGGGTGTACCTGGAAGTAATCTGTAATCGATTGATTCTTCGGGGTACCTCAATCCCTGAACCATCTCCCTCTGGACGTAGAAGCCAAACTGCAACTTGTAGCGGGCTTTTTCCTTGATACGCAGAGTCAGTGTCTTGGGAGAATCTGAATTTTGAAGCCTGAGGCATAGAAAAGTGAATAGTTACCAATGTCATTGAGGTCTAGGGTGACGTTATCACGGCCGCCGACAACCAGGGTGAGGGTGCGCATGAGGACTTGGCGAGGATCGTCGCGATCTATGATGGCACTGGGGTTTTCGCCCAAGAGCAGCCGCTTTATGGTGTTGAGGGACTCGTCGTCCTAAACTCGTCGTCCTTAGAAAGAGAGAGAGAGAGAGAGAGAGAGAGAGAGAGTGACAGAGAGAGAGAGAGAGACAGAGAGACAGAGAGACAGGGAGACAGAGAGACCGGAAGACAGAGAGACAGAGAGACATGGGAACAGAGAAACACAGAGACAGAAAAACAGAGAAACAGAGAAACATAGAGACAAAAATAAAGAGAGAGAGAAAGAGAGAGAAAGAAAGAAAGAGAGAGAGAGAGAGAGAGAGAGAGAGAGAGAGAGAGGGGACAAAGAGAGAAACCCACTTTGTCCATGTTGAAAAGGTCGTCTGCTGCCATCGGCGGCGCCGCGACGTACCCGCTCTGCTCGAAAGGACTGCACATCGTCGTATTCTGGAGGAAGCCGATTTCTCCTTCGCCGTAACTGTAGTCCTCCATTTTTCTAAAACATTATAACATTCACAAGTTAAAAAGGATAAAGAAGACAACCTCTTCTGAGGAAAGAAAGTCAAAGAATGGTAAAGGTTATCAGAGGAAGCTATGATGATATGGTAATGAGATGCTAATTTCATTATAGTCTAATCAAAAATGGAAAACTGCGACTTTGATTCAATTTAATTTTTGACATGCTAATGTGCCACATTTTGTGTCTGTAATGACTTTTGCTTTTTCAAGTTCTAATAGTAAGTATTCAAAGAACATATAAAAAACAATAAATAAAATTACATTTTTTACACAATAGTTTGGTTCTTTCTTTTTGTTCGGTAGTAGAGTTGTGGCAGGAAGCGCTAAAGTGGTCGGCTGTACTTACCGACCGAGCATTCACAACATAATCCAGGTAAGGCCGCAAAGCGGCCTTGATGCGGGCAAAGGCCGGTTCAAGGCCCGCATCATTTTTTTCAACCTCCTAGGTCACAAAGACTGTGATGTTGGCCGAAGGCCGCCGAATCCAGTAAGAGAAGACAAGTAATGCGAGGTTTTGACTTTTGATTGACCTAAAATTGAATCCATTCCCTTAATGTATAGTGCCCGCCAATCCTACTTTTGCGATTTTTGGAAATAATCGAAATTTATTTCTGATGCTGATTTTTGAAATATCCATTAAAATAACAACATCAAGATACTCCAAAAGGTGTGGGGAATCTTTTCGCCTAAGTATTGGGAAGAGAAAAGTGGAGTGGTGATTACCTAATTGCCAACTGAATCTGACCAAAAATTATGTTAATGTGAATAATTTTGGCTAGCCTCGAGGGCACAGCTTTTTTTCAACCACCCATTCAGCTGGTTGGGACTCTACAAAAGTTGTAAAGTCACAATCCGTGCAATTGCAGAATTTGCGTTTTATGTTGTCTCGAAACGATAAAATCATGAGAGTGGGCAAAAAACGGTATAAAAGTCATACTTCTGAGGGGAAATTGGCTGTCTTTATTCAAGCTAGTGTCATGTAAGTTGTGAACACACTCACACACCCACACACTCACACACTCACACACTCACACACTCACACACTCACACACTCACACACTCACACACTCACACACTCACACACTCACACACTCACACACTCACACACTCACACACTCACACACTCACACACTCACACACTCACACACTCACACACTCACACACTCACACACTCACACACTCACACACTCACACACTCACACACTCACACACTCACACACTCACACACTCACACACTCACACACTCACACACTCACACACTCACACACTCACACACTCACACACTCACACACTCACACACTCACACACTCACACACTCACACACTCACACACTCACACACTCACACACTCACACACTCACACACTCACACACTCGCACACTCACACACTCACACACTCACACACTCACACACTCACACACTCACACACTCACACACTCACACACTCACACACTCACACACTCACACACTCACACACTCACACACTTTCAGGATGCGGCTGTCTCTTATGGTTTTGTTGCTCTGTGAGCTCACTTTGTCTTGTTCCAACTGCAATGGTCGTTACACTTTGCTCACGTCACGACCCACAAATGTTGGTGTCTGGCACAATATGCAGCACTGCCCCCGAGGCATGTCCGCAGCCGGATTGCAAATCAAGTATCAGCCTAATCAAAAGGCAAAGGACGACTCAGCTCTAAATGGAGTGCGACTATTTTGCAGCAGCCAAGCTTCCCGTAAGAACCAGAAGTTTTACAGTTTTACAAGCCTGTTCTTACAAGCCTGTGTACAAGCCTGTGTGGAATTTACAGTTTTACAGTTTTACAAGCCTGTTCTTACAAGCCTGTGTTCAAGCCTGTGTGGAAGCCTCTTATAGTACAAGTTGTCCTATTACCAGTGGTATTGGAGGTGAAGGTAATTGGCAAAACACGGAGTGGTGTCCCAATGGTCAAGCAATAATTGGCTTCACGTTTCGAGTAACACAGTACGACATAAACGGCGACAACATGGGACTTGTGAACTTTGCCGTTGCTTGTGGATCCTCCTTTGGGGCTCGAATTACAACCCGTTGGATTGAAGGTACAAATTCACTAAGCTTCTGAATCAAATTTTGTAGGCATGACCGATTCTTGGGGTTCCTGGTCAACAGAGAAACTTTGCCCCACCGATATGATTCTGTGTGGAATCCAAGCTCGAATCGCCGCTTTTGTTAGAGGAGGCGATAATTACGGTGCAACCAACTACAATGCCGATTGCTGCGAAGTTACAGATATTCCTTGTGCTCCAGGATATCAAATTTTGGCCTTGACGAAATTGGATAACAGTCACGGTGAGTCAGAGAACAAACAACTGGGAGAAGACGCATCTATAGGCATTTCCAATATTGAGACGACGACTTTTGAATGGCCCTGGATTTCCTTGGTATTTAACCATTGACGATTTGAAACATCGAAGTGAATATCAATAAAATATGCGAAATAGCACAATAACAGAGGAGTGCGCAGACATTTAAGTGATCGCGGCGGGACCCATTGTACCTAGTCCTTTAGGAAAATCCCCGTTTCCTTGTCTGAGTTTTGGAAATGCCCTATATCTCTCTCATTGCGAAAATTTATTATTTCCTCAACACTAAAGCTTTTTTTTAAGAGTTTGTCGGGTTTAACAAGTGGATCAGAAATCACATATTATTTCAGGAAAACGTGTAGCTACAGTATCCTATGATGTGAAAACTTCTTTCGCCATAACTACAGAATACAGAAAACCTGGTACAACTGAAAACAAAATCATCAGCCAGAGTGAGATAAAATTTTAAAATATTTTTAAACCCAATTGTAGAACTTGCGGCCGCAGCTGACAGCCTGGCCTACAAAATCAACTCACAAATCGGCAAAAGTGGGGAACATGTTACGCCTGCTTCTCTCAGAGTTTTGCTTCAGGATGCTATAACAAACGAAAGCAGCGTAAGTTGTAGTTTGTACCAGGAGTTACGGCACGCCTACGGCGGTCCTCACTCCTGGCTCCTCGCGGCCTTCGGCTTCGCCCGGTGGCCTGCGGCTGCATGGTTTCGCGGCCTTCGGTGGCCGCAGATATTCGCGGCCGGCCGCTCGGTTATACGGCCTGCGGCCGCATGGTTTTGCGGCCTTCGGCAGCTCAATTAGGCGGCCTGCGGCCGCAAAAACAGCCTGCGGCATCGCCCTGGGACACAACACACACACACACACACACACACACACGCACACACACACACACACACAGAGACCATAAGCGCAGTGTATAAGAGAAGATCCGATGACTAGGTTTTTGGGGACCCACATACATTCATACATACAAACGGTACAATTTTGCGGTAAACTATACTCCATTTCCAACGAATGGGCAAGGATTATCCCATTTTTTAAAGGACTAGGTACCTTTGGTCCCGCAACGAAATCAGTTAATTGTCTGCGCACTCCTCTTTTACAATGCTTTTTCGCCTATTCTATCTTTGTTCACTTCAATGTTTCAAATCCTTTTTGGTTAAATACCAGTCATTTTTCAAAATTGCCGGAAAGTCGAAGACTTTCCCATGGAAACAGACTATAACGTAACGCCGGTGGCCATTTCACACGGCCGAAGGCCGACGAACCCAGACAAAATAAACGTTAAACAACTTTTATCATTTTCACATCAACGCGTTGTTTGTTTCAGAGAACAGTCACTGTCCAAGTCCCGAAAAGGAAACAAGCGACTGTTAAACAACTTCACCTTACTTGCGGAGCTTACAGAGTTGCCCTTGCCCATGCTTTTGAAGAAGGAACAAAGAAGCCTGGAAAAGATGATAATGAAGACGGAGATCATAGTGCCGAGGATTGTTAAACATTAATAATAAAGCAATGAAAAGGGAAAAAAAGCAAACATAGACGAGAAACTGAAAGAGAGAGAGAGAGAGAGAGAGAGAGAGAGAGAGAGAGAATTCTTAGCACAAAATTTTATAGCATTCTGGAAAGACAATCCAAATTTTGTATTGGGATCTAAGTTTTTAAAAATGACAATGCGTGAAAATTGATGAGATGCAAGTTTTAAATTGAAAATGGTCTATTCCGCATCACATTTTGGGAAAGGGCTGCCTGGATCTCCCTAGTAAAAGAAATACTGCATAAAAAAAACCATTATCGATTTTTGGAAGTACTGTAATCGACTTTAAAGGAACTCAGAAAACTTAAGAATGCATTTTTCAGGAATGTTACGGTGACTAACAGTGAAACCCCATAAGTCTACCATTCTTGGTTTATTCAAAATCGTTTCCTCTGCGTTTTTATGTATGGATTTATTTTGGCGTTTTTTATATCGCTCGGCAAATGTTTAATAGACGTATTATGAAAGTGTTTGGGGGTTTAAAAATTTTAACGTAAACTAAAATAGCGATTAAAAGAAATTTTAATTTGACCAGTTTACAAATCGGACCGGGCCGGGCCGAAACTTTTCTAGGCCCGGCTCGTTTTGCCCGGCCCGCGTCGGTCCGCAGGTATTTTCTTTAAATGTTTTACATAAGCAGAGTTTCACGTAATACATTTTCGAATTTTCAGTATCCCTTACCTCAAACAACCAAAATAATAATCAAACCCAAAATTCCACATTCCCTCTCTGTGCGCGATATTGTTTGAGTAGGTTTGTACCTTATGCAGCTTTTGCCTTAAATTTTAATATTAGTTCAGTAGAGAACGTAATTTTTTTCCATGAATTCATGATACATATAAATTTGAAGGAATCGCAGTTGTGTACGTAATCACGGTACACATTTTCATGTCGACGGATTACGGTGGTTCAGAAATAATATGGCAGAATAGAAATGTTCTGCATGTTTTTTCTATTCTGCCAATATTTTTCAAATTTGGATTTTTTTGTCTCATTTCGCTTTCTTTTATATTTACATTTTATCTTGTTTCTTTGTTATTATTGACGTATAATTGTTACTTTTTCTTTTGTTGATTCTCCATGGTGAAAAATATCGTTGTAATAGAAATTTTTACAGAATGTCTGCCAAAGACTTTCTCTACGGTTGGTTGGGTAAAACCAAGCAAGTATCCCCTACATACAATGTACAGCCGTCGAATAGAGGCGGAATGGCCCGTTTCAAGTGCGAAGTTCGTGTTCCCGGCTACTCTTACATATCCATGGGCAATTCCACCAGCAAAAAGGTGAATTTTAAATGTTTTGTGACGTTTCTAACTTATATTATGCTTTATACTGTTATTATATTGCTTAGGACGCGTGTACGAATGCCGCCATGGATTTCTGCAACTTTCTGGTCAGGCAGGGCGAGCTTAGACCTGAGGAACTTCCATCCCTCAATGTAAGTGGTATTTTTGTGTCTGTTTCCACTATGTTTGAATTTTGTTCATGAAAATAGCTTTGAAGTCGTTTTTATCACGAAATTATGCCTCCAGCAGGCTTAAATCTCAGGTTTGCATCACAATTTAGATACAATCGCGCGAAAAATACGAAAACTTCTCGATTTCTGCTGTTGTCGTTCGGAGGAGACGTGTCAGTATATTTCCGTATGACAACAGCTCAGCGTTTGCGTCGGGAACCACCGCGGGGGGACTTTGGGACCTCCGCGGGGGTCGAATGCGGGGTGTCCGCCGCCGAGATCGACGGGGGTCCCCGCACTTCCCCTGCAACACCCCCGAAGAATCCCCGCGGTGGTCCCCGCATTGGTTTCAATTTTTCAGCCCTACCCCACCCACTGGCTCCAGTGCCTTGTAAGCCGATTTAAAAGGAACAAAAGAGAAACAATATTTATTACAAGTGGAATATTACACAAATCGTAAATCAAAAACAATTAACCACATCACTAATAAAGAAAAATAACAATAGGATCACAATCCGTCAAGCTTGCACACAAACCTCGAATTATTGCCATGGGATGACTCCAACTTCTTTCCTGGGCGTTCTACTCGACATCGTCCAACGTTTTTCTTCCACACACTAAACTTATAACATAAGTAAGCATAACCCGATAACAAAACACAATCATATAGTTAAAATAGCTAAAAAGCTGTAAAACTGACCTGTATTTTATCTGAAAGTAAATGCAAAAAGCAAATACAAAACACATATAATAAATAAAAGAATATCGAAAATAAAAAATTGAAAAACACAAGTCCAGGAGATGCAAAAGATCCACGACCACAAGCCTAATGCGTGACAGGACCACATATTCCTCGTGGCAGGATCATATAATCGGGAGCCCCGTAGGACCCCCTCGGGAGTCCCCGTAAAATTTCCCCCCGCGGGTTTGCCCGCAATTTATTGATGGCTGGCGGGGAATCTGTCGAGTTTCCCCGCGGACGTCCCCGATGCTTGTAGAACCCCGCGGTGGTCCCCGACGCAAACGCTGAGAGCTGAATATTGGAACTTTTCGTGTCAGGACCATTTCGGTCAAGATTGCTTCACGATGGACGTCGTTGCTGCGGCTGTGCAGCTTGAGAGATTCACCGTTACGTCAGGTTTATGACACTGACTGTCGTGAATCTTCATGTTAAAGGACTGTTTCCACAAAGTCTCTTATTTTTCTCATCATTTACAACTTTTTTTCAGGCCCAATCTCTGGAAACCGCCTCCGAAGGCGACAACAATGGAAACAATGCGAACTGGAGTCAACAGGGGTCATTTTTCGAGTCGAAACCCGCGGATTTCGTGCCCAATAATGTAGGAATTAATGTTTATTCAGTTTTAGTCTTTTTCAGGCTCCGATTACCCCCGCTTTTCAAAACAACCTCACTTCCCGCGATCAGTACGTGTCACAGCGTGCCGAGGAAGTCGCCCAGGTGAGATTTGGCGAATTATTTGTCCCAATAGTAGTTTTTGGTCTTGGGAAAAATGTTTTTTTATTGTATTGTTTTGTAATTATTACATTTATGTCTTCAGCTTTCATTTTCAGAGCGAATCTGTCGACTTGAAGGCGGAAATCCACGGCGGGTGGACTGTGGAGAACAGCAAAGCGGCGCTCAATGAGTTCCTCCAGAAGACGAAGCAGCCGGCTGCCTCCTACCAAACTGGGAGAAAGGAGACCAATGGCTATGGGTGGGTATGATAAATGAGCAAAGTACCTACCACACATTTGAGTGAAATTTCCTTTTGTAGCACACGGTTATATCATTCAACTATTCAATGTTCTCACGGGCCGGGCAGGGCCAGCTGGAACATTTTGGTCGGCCCGGCCCGGTCGGCCCGTCTTCCCTGGACCACCCAGTCAGATTGCCACC
Source organism: Oscheius myriophilus (assembly GCA_964057215.1). Lineage (NCBI taxonomy): Eukaryota > Metazoa > Nematoda > Chromadorea > Rhabditida > Rhabditidae > Oscheius > Oscheius myriophilus. The sequence continues at coordinate 23,674,114 of OZ059903.1, forward strand.
TACACGACCAGGGTTCGATCCCGGTCGGTGACATTTTTTTGTACGACTAGTATTGACATATATGTTAGTAACGAACATTATTAAGTAATTTAAAACAGTTAAAAAAATTATTGTACCGATTTATAAAAAAAACAAAATTTAAAGGTCGGCCCTCATTTGAGAACCCCGATTTTGAGCGGGTCATATGCACGGCCTGAAATATCGGCAGAGTCCCGCGCGAAAACACATGGGTCATACTTTGCCTTTTCAAAATTTTTATAGCAAGGGAGCATGTGTTACCGGTTTGAATGACTTCATTTTCGGCTCTATTGTCATCCGGCTGTCTCTGAATACCGTAGATTATGAAGCATAGGGGCGCGCATGCATACTTTTAGCCTATGCCTGCGCGCGACCCCGTATATTTTCAATATTTTTGAGTTAAACTTGTATATTTTCTACAAGATACAAGATGTCTGCACGCGCTGCTTGCGGGACCTTTGTTTTGGTGTTGTTTGTTTGATTTGGGGTCTTGTAAAAAATGGGATCTTTAATTTTTATGGGTCCTACTCCATCTTGGGGGTCTGTCTGTTTGAGACCCCTCTGTATACTCCTCGCCCACGGACCTTTCCTAAAGTTTCGATGACCTGCACATCTAACGCGCGAAATAGTGTGCAAGCCGCGGAGACGCAGACAAAAAGCCGATTGTTTCCCCCTCCCCCCCGCCGCGAACCCAAACCCAATGTGCAAGGTTTGTCGTCAACCATCCCCTTCATTTCAGAGGTTTCACCGCCACTCTCTCCATCTCCATTCCCCAAACCGGACGAAGCATTCATGCCCAGGGCCAAGGCTCCACAAAGAAAGTGGCCGAGTCGAACTGTGCCATGAGCATGGTTCGCCAGCTCTACCACATGAAGATTCTGGCCGAGTTCCAAGGAGGCCGGAGAAGGACCAGGGCCAGTAATGTGGGTTTACCTCGTGTTAAAAATCTGCTAAATTCGCTATTTTCAGCTTCCCGAGATCCCCGTTCAAGTGGCGGAGCCTCTCTCGACGCGTGTGAAGGAGTACGTCCTGCGACAGGGAGTGGTCCCCGTCAAAGCTCAGCCGGAATCGGCCACCCCCGATCAGCCTCAGAGTTTGGTGGTCGATCACCGTCTGGCTCATTTCCCCGATTCTGAAGTAAGTTATCTTCCTATTTTCGGTCAAACTGCATTTTTGTCTCGTATTTTGAATAAACGCCTTTTGTAGATCTCCCCGCCGTGTAATGTCTCCTGGTCGCCTCCGATGCAAAATTGGAACCCCTGGAGGTCGTGTAACATCGACGAAGCTCCCTTGGCCTTTGTGGGTTAGCTATAGGGATTGAGAGAGAGAGAGAGAGAGAGAGAGAGAGAGAGAGAGACAAAGATTTCAAATGACGATTTCCAGATGACTCTCCCGGAGGTCAGTCAGAGAATCACTCAAAAGGAGACGGAAAAGATGGTCAATGAGAGGATCCAGAACACCAGGAGGGAGCTGCCGGTGGCTCAGTTTAGGTAAGATTCGAATCGGAACCATTTTTTCCAGCACCGCTCCAGGAACATATCTGGGCGCGTGGTGCCTGCATGATCCTTGTTTTTGGGTGTTGTTGTGTGTGGCCTTGTAAACAAAGGTTGGAGTTTTAGTGAAGCCTTACTGTTTGAGCCCCCACCCGTTTCGTTTCCAGATATGTCCTGGAAACTGGTTTTCACTGAACTCCTGCCAAGGTAAAAGTTTTGACGACGGGGGATCCAACTGAGGTCACTTTGATTTGCCAGTCCAACCTCTTAGCCACTCGGTCATGGATAACATTATTTATATAGGGTAGTTCGAATCCTTCTTTGAAATTATCTTTTGCACATTGAAAACGATGTTTTCCAACAAAAATAATGGAAAAATCTTAAGCTTGAAAGGAGTAAGGCAAAAAAAAAAAACATTATGAAAAATCACGGGCCGGCCCGCTCTAAAAATTTGTCGGTCCGGCTCGGCCCGAGACGGCCCTTGATTTTCATGCCTGCTCGTTAGCATATGATTTGCATGAGTGGAAAACCTCCAGATGCTCCCGTTGACTTTTGCTGGAAATTTGCGAACTTTCTTTTGATGTAGAGAAAGTTTTTAAAAAAATCCCTTTGCAGCTGTTTATTACAATGCCTTTTATCAAGCAAACGACCCCCTCTTTGAATAAGGCCACGTTCAACGTAACCGTACGCATAGACGTTTTACCGTACGCTATTGATCTTAAACTCGGAGCATTTCCACCCTACATCCGCCTGCATTCGGTCGTCTTCTGGATACTACAGATAGTTCCATCGCCGATTCTTGTGAAGCTCCGCAGTAATTTCAAACAATTTAAAAGTTTACTTGCTAGATGGGTTGTCGAGATCGATATGGCTGCGTGATGAGCAACCGCACGGCGTGACAGTTTTTTAAATGCTCTTTTCAGGCAGCAGATCATCGAAACCGTCGCTCACAACCAAGTTACTCTCATTAAGGGAGAGACCGGCTGTGGTAAAAGTACCCAGGTACGTTCTCTCTCTCTCTCTCTCTCTCTCTCTCTCTCTCTCTCTATTTTCTCCTTCCAGGTCGCCCAGTTCCTCCTCGAAGACTACCTTGAAGCCGGAAAGGGCGCCGAATTCAACGCCTTCGTGTCGCAGCCTCGTCGAATTTCCGCCATTTCCCTGGCCGAACGAGTGGCCGCCGAACGTTCCGAAGAACTCGGCGAGAGTGTGGGCTACGGAGTACGGTAATCGAGGGTACTGTAATATCGCAAATACGGTAGTTTTCAGTTTCGACACGGTGTCTCCCCGTCCCTACGGATCTATTTTCTTCTGCACGGTTGGAGTTCTTCTGAGGAAGATGGAGAGCGGGCTCCGCGGAGTGTCTCATGTCATTATAGACGAAATTCACGAAAGAGACCTGGATGTGAGTAGAGCCCGTATTTTCGCTGTAATGCCTGAAATGGGAACTTCGTGAGCTGTATTTTCACGTCTTCATAGACAAGATTCAGGGAAAACGTTTGTTTTTTTCAGACGGATTTCGTCGTGATCGTGCTGAGGGAGATGATAAGAGAGTTCCCGGATCTGCGCCTTGTGCTCATGTCGGCTACCATCGACACGCGGATGTTCACGGAGTACTTTGGAGGCTGTCCTGTTATCGAGATGCATGGAAGGACGCACCCTGTGCAGAGTGAGTTGGAAAATATATGTTAGAGGAAATGTGGAGGAAGGAATCTATGCGCATGCATGGACAAGCCACCATTTGGGGGGCTTGCGCATCGAGCCCCCAAACGCCCCCTGTCCAGCCATGATGGTAACATAAAATTAAAGGGGGACATACGTTTTCTTCGACACACCATTTGGGGGCCTTGCGTATCGAGCCCCCCCCCCCAAATGTACGGATACTGGCAAGCTATCTGTTGGATACTCTGGCATAAACTAAAAGTTTGCTGTATTCAGTGCGTACATATCTTTTGTTGGAAATTGCCTACTTCATATTTCTGCTACTGTATTTCCATACCTTGGGAGAGGCCGGTCACGGAGGGACCCCCATCACTTTTTGGCTGAGAAACGGAATACCCCCCTCACTTCTTGTGAAGAAAAAAGGTTACCCCTCAATTTTCTATGAAATATTAGACTAACCCCCCTCACTTTTGAAACCCCGTTCATTTGGTTCCCAAGGTATGTGTATTTCGTACCAGTCGGGTGTAAATAGGACCCTCAATGACACTGTGCCCGTGTTTGGGAGGGGATGGTGCCTTGGAAACATAAGGTGCTGAGGTGCTTGCGCTACCTACGTAAATTTGCGTTTGATTAAAATGGTAACACAAAATTAAAGGGGGCTTGCGTTGCAGCATTTACGTTTCGAGCCCCCCAATCGCTCCCTGTCCTGCCATGCTCGGAAAGCCCTCATTCCATGTTTTGTTACCATTTTTTGAATAGTTCATTTTACCATTCACCCGGGGCTTACCTATACTTCTCGCCCAAGACCTTGACCGGAAGTATAAAGAACATGCGAATCTAAGCTGATTAGCGTGAACAATAACATATTTAAAAGTTCACATTTTTGCATAAATGTTCATTGTTTATGATTGAAAACTATACTACTCGCCCATAGAGCTTGACCGGAAATATTAGGCATTAGCATAGTTTTCAATCATAAACAATGGACATTTATGCAAAAATGTGAACTTGTAAATCTGTCAATGTTCACGCTAATTAGCTTAGATTCGCAGGTTCTTTATACTTCCGGCCAAGGTCTATGGGCGAGAAGTATATGCGAATGCCCAATATTTCCGGTCAAGCTCTATGGGCGAGTAGTATATACTAATTAGAATTGCCCCTCCAACTAGGTTAGCACCTATCTATGTTTGTATAACAACTTTGAAAAGCCAAGGCATGGATCATGTCCTGTTGGGCCCGTTTTGCGATTCCAATGCTATACACGCGACGTTTAGTAGCTATCCTTGTTGGAAATCCATCTTAAACAAACCCTCGCCAGAAATGAGCTGTTCGTGTTTTTCGCAGAAGGCGCAAGTCTTTTTGAGGCCGGTTTTCAACCTAACACTGAATTCCTTAGGTACCGCCATCACTTCACGCCCACCTGTGGGTCATAGATAGAAGGAAAGAGATAACGGTAAAAAGAGAGACAAAGAGAAATAGAGAGACGAAGAGAGAGAGAGAGAGAGAGAGAGAGATAGACAGAGAAGCGCCTCTTTCTTTCAGAGTACTTCCTGGACCACATCATCCCCTTCATCAACTACATGCCTCCCGAGCCTATGAAGAAGAAAGATGATGATGAAGAGGAGGAGGAAATTGACGAGAAGGTCCGATTTCCAATTTTTCTTTTTATTCTCCTTACTTTTCAGAACAAGAATCTGAATATCCTCGGCGGCGATGTGGATCCCATGGTGCGTCAGGCCATGGCCAGGATAAGCGAGAATGACATTCCTTATGATCTCATCGAGGTAGTTTTATTTTTTTTTTTGCTCGTTTTTTGGACGGCTCCAGTTCGCGAAATGAGTTTTTGTGGTTTTAAACGATGGGCAGAGGAATAGTCGATAATTGTTGTAAAAATAATTGTAACAGATGAATAGTGGAACGTTGAAACGATCTGCCGTCATCGATAGAGGGCGGATTGTTTATGTTTTCGAAAATGGTTCCACTGTTCTCTCGACACCTGTAGAAAAGTGTGGAAAATTTCAGAAAATTCCTCTGCCCATCGTGAATTTTGTATTGGTTGGTGTCTGAATCGCCCTTCTGAGAGGTTAATTTTCGTATTAAACGGAGAAATTGGGGGAAATGTTCAGAAAATTCTGCTGGATATCACGGATAAGGGAGAGGACGGAGCGGTGCTGATATTCCTGCCCGGCTGGCAGGAGATTATGACGTTGTTCAACCTGCTGACGAGTCATCCGGTTTTCTGTAAGTTGGAGTGTTGATGAGAGGGAAAAAGAGAGACCTCTTTTGTCTTTGAAATGCTCAATTTTCAGCGAATCCCTCAAAATGCGTCGTCCTTCCGCTCCATTCTCAGTTGACCGCTGGAGAGCAGCGCCGTGTCTTCGACCATTTTGGCGACGGCGTCAGAAAAGTGGGTTCTCATTTTCTCCTTTTTGCGTTTTGCCGACCGGCCTGGTGAAATATTAAACTTTAGCGATCGTTGGCGTTATATCCTGAACCCACCGTCCTATTATAATCAACAGGGGTGGACGGCCAAGGCCAGGGCTGGCCTTATAGGGCTTTTGGCCGGCCCTATCAGGCCAATTGTGCCTGAGCGGGTATTCGAATTGTTTACACAAAACGTTTTTTTCTTCATTTTGTGAGGCCCTATAGGACCCAGGCTCTATCAAGCTATTGTCCCTATAGGGCCGGCCAAAAGCCCTATAGGGCCGGCCCTCGTTCACCCCTGATAATATATGTGGTACTTCGTCGGTATTCTACCGTAATTCGCTACAGTCGGGTGTCAGTAGGGACTAAAATGACATGATGACCGTTGACGCCATAACTGGACATGGTAGTATCATTTCCAATCACCATGATGGCACGGAGGGGGGTCGAAAAGTTCGGTCCCCAAATGAGAGCGGCCCAAAGCAAAGAAACCTCATTTTAAGCAAGCACTACGTGTCCAAGTATGTTTGACCAAGTCAAAAGGTATGCCGCTCAAAAGGAGTGGGAGTCCAAAAACTACGTATCTTCCCTTTTACAAGGTCCCCATACAAATCAATCCCCAAAAACCAAGCTCCGCAAGCACTACGTCTCCGGGTATCGTTAATGGCCTATCTTATGTAAAACTAGCGCTAGGATTGCCAATGCTCGGCTTGGTTCTCCTTCAGTTCCGCGCATACAAAAACACATTCACCGTCATTTTGAGTTAAAGGGATGGCACCGAGTATATTTTCTTACTTGGGGACTCGCGCAAAACGCCACAAGCATAATCTGGGAGGTCTAACAAAACGGACCCCATAGGTTGTGGTTGTGCATGTAAAACGCCGGGTGATGTCTAGAATCTTGAGGTTGTTTTTTTGAAGTTATGTTACTTTCCTGCAATTGGAATAGGGAATTCACGTTGTTTACCGGTAACCCTATTGTTTAGTCCCCTATTGACCACGACGTAATAAAATATGTGGTTTTTAACTGAATTGTCAAATTGCAAGTCAACCCGAGCGAGTTTCATGGGCGGGAGGGGGGGGGGGGGTGTTTGAATAGATTGGGTTCTGAGGTGAAATCTCCCCGAACCGAGATAGGCGTCTTACTTTTATTCATTTAAGATCATTCTCTCTACAAATATCGCCGAAACCAGTGTCACCATCGACGACGTGGTCTACGTAATCGACTCTTGCAAGTGAGAAATTTCACTTTTTATTAGGGAAATGGCGGTTTACGATGCCATTTGTTATATTTACCCACAAAATTCGGTTAATTTCAGGTCCCGAGAGCGCCTCTACAGTACAAACAACAACATGGTCCACTACGCTACCGTTTGGGCGAGCAGGTCGAACATGGCCCAGCGATGCGGTCGGGCCGGCCGTGTGCGGCCCGGATTCGCCTTCCGACTCTGCAGCCAGGCGCGATTCGAAGCGTAAGTTTGTTTTCTTTGTTGAAAGCAATTTTAGTCCTGTGTATTTCGGCGTTGGCTGAAAATTGTAGCAAGAATTTAACGGGAGGCTTACGTTGAGCCCGAAGCGCTTTTTGGGGGGCTTATCGAACCCCCTAACCACACCAATTATGAGACTGTTTTCTAAGACCATCACTATTTTCAGGCTGGACGAGCACCGAACTGCCGAAATCCTGCGAACCCCCCTCTATGCCGTTGCTTTGACCATCAAACTGCTCCGTCTCGGAAGTGTCGGCGATTTCCTGGCCAAAGCCATCGAACCCCCTCCCTGTGATATGGTTGTCGAGTCGGAGGCCGTTTTGAAGAGTGAGTGAGACTGTGATTGCTGTGAATTTGGCTATTTTTTAGACATGGGAGCTTTGGATCGGAATCTGGAGCTGACGGATCTTGGAAGGATCTTGGCACGACTGCCCATCGAGCCGGTTATTGGAAAGACCATCGTGTTGGCGGCTTCTTTGGGGTAAGTAAACAAAAAATGGGGTTTTTTATTAGATTACTCAAATTATTCATCTCACGGTGTAAAAAGTCTTCTTTCCCGCCAGGTGTGGAATGTTGCCCCGCGCGAAATCCTCGGTCGTAAAAATCACCACTTCTCGTGCGATGGCGCATTCTTTTCTTATCCCCGCGCCGAGTGTTGCTTGTTTCGGTGGCCGAGTGGTCTAGTGGTATGATTCTCGCTTAGGGTGCGAGAGGTCCCGGGATCGATCCCCGGCTCGGCCCAGATTTTTGCATTTTCCCTTAAAGCTGTAATGAAAATGGTGTTGAATGAAAAAAATTTAGACATTTCAACACCAAATATTTGAAATAAATTATGTGTTTTCTCATTTTTCTTTAATTTAAAAAAAAATTCCCGATTTCTTTAACAGTGCGAGCCGGCCCGTCTCGGCCCTTTGCCAGCCCTGCCCACCGCGATAGGCAATTTTGCCATAGCCCAAAAGTTTCAAAATTTTGCGAAGGCCCTACCTCCGCGAATTGAATGCCTGCCAACGTTTCAAGGCGTGATTGGCTCGAGATTCTTCGCATTTTCTTAAGGCAAGGTAATATTTTTTGTTTATACGTTTCGGTTTAAGGAGGGGCCATATAGTTCACGTTATCGTGTTTTACTCACTATGAGCATGTTTTTCTTTCAGAATCGGCTCTCTGATGTGCGAGTTGGCCGCCGCTTCTTCTTTCTCATCTCCCTTCGTGCCCCGTGAGCGAACCCACACCCGTCTCAGCGGCATTCAGCGCTCCTTCGCCGGCAACCGCTGGTCCGACCACATCGCCGTGGTAAGTTTTTGATGCCTACTTATATTAGACATGGCGGTTGCGTTATTTTCCGTCTGGTATTTCGTGCCAGCCGTGTGCCTGTCTTTGTTATTGTTCTTTTTTTCAGATCTGCGTGAACCAGGCCTTCGCCGAGGTCTCTAATTTCCAAGCTGAACAGAACTTTTGCCAGGGCTACTCGCTAAGCATGCCGGTGCTTAAAACGACGAGGTTTGTTTTATTTCGATTTAGAATTTCTGTAATTACCCTTGAGTGTACCTCCATACGGGGTTCTCACGGGCCGGGCCAGCTGGAAAATTATGGTCGACCCGTTCGGCCCTTTTTCCTTGGACCACCCAGTCAGATTGCCACCCACACGACCAGGGTTCGATCCCGATCGGTGACATTCTTTTTTGTAGACTAATATTGACTTATATGTTAGTAACAAACATTATTAAGTAATTTAAAACTGTTTTGAAAAATTATTGTACCGCTTCATACAAAAACTAAAATTTAATTTTTCATACCCGGGCCGTCCCAAAAAATCTCTCGGGCCGGCCCGTCATTTGAGAATCCCGCCTCCATATGGCCAGAGTTTATTTTTTTCAGTGGTGCTAAGAGACAGTTGCTCGATACGTTGACCTCCCAGTGCGGCTTCCCCATGGAGGTCATGGCTCCCATCTACGCCGACGCCAATGGAAAGGACCAGAATTTGGATCTTCTCACTTCGCTTCTGGTGGCCGCCTATTACCCGAATATTTCATTCTACAAGGGAAAGAGACAGGTTAGGAACTGGGAATGAGACAATTTTTTTTTATAAATGACCGTTTTCGCGCAAGACGTCGCTTGATTAGGTGCAGGTCGTATTTTTTTTTTTGGCTACTTGGAGTTTGACTCGGGGTTCACGTGAACGTTCGCCGTACTACGCCGGCATGCATGAGCCATACCTTGCCTTTTCAAAGTGCTACTGCAAAGTGAGAGTGTGTCAAAGCCAAGGGTGGCTGATCAGCGGGCCGGCCCCGGGCCGGGCCGAGAAAATCTGATAACCGGGCTGGCCCGGGCCGGCCCCACTTTTTTTGAAAATCTAATTTTAAATGTAACTCTTTTCAAAGTCATTATTTTTAAGTTCTGTTTGTTGCAAAACATAGTTCTAATTGTGCAAAACATACTGTATGAAGGAGGATTCGAACTACCCTATATAAATTTTGTATGTTTTTCATGGCCGAGTGGCTAAGAGGTCGGACTGGTCCGAAGTTGCCCCAGTTCGATCCCCCGCCGACAAAACTTTTTTGCCATAGTTGTTTTGTACATTAGGTACAAACGCAGCACATAAATCGTGAAAAACTTTTTTTTTCAACTTTTGGAATTTTTGACCTCGGGCCGCGTGCCGGGCCGGGCCGTGAATTTTTGGAGAGCGGCCCGGCCCGTAGCCACCCTTGGTCAAAGCTCATAAAGACGTCGTTTTCTTTTTTCACTTTAGAAACACCATCAAATCACTGCCACGTTGTGACGAAGTACTTTTGGCAGAAACCATATATCTTTGCTCTTTTGAAAACTTAAAATAGCTTTCCAGGTCTACACCCTGGAGCAGGCCAAAGCCCTGATCTCCAAGATGTCTATTCTCACTCCGATGAAGGGAGACGTTGTGAATCTGCCCTCTCCTCTTATTGTTTTTACCGAAAAAGTGAGTTTTCCCATATTTCTTTCAAGTTTTCTGTCGCGGTGTATCATCTGTTTTCAGGTGCGCACCCGCGTCATTTCCTGCAAGGAGCTTACCGTTGTAAACGCCGTGCAGTTGATTCTCTTCGGCTGTCGCAAAGTGGAATGCATTGGCGCGGATCTCGTCCGTCTGGATGACATGTAAATTCGCTTGTTTGACAATGTTTACTGTGGAATTCTTCCAGGATTACGCTCAAAATGGATGTGGAGCTGGCGGCGGCTTTGATGGCCCTCAGGCCGTGCATCGAGAAGCACCTCATTGTGACTTGTACCAATCCGGAATCGCTGTTGGCACAGGGCGATGAAGGTAGGTGTACATATGCCCTTATTCTAATATGTGAAAAAGTATGCTCCAGTGTTGGTCGCAAATTTGCCATTTCTGAGGAAGAAAAGGCTCAAAGTCGTCAAAAACGGGTTTGTTGAATGCCAGTATGCCCTGCGTGTCCGGTGTTTACAACGCATGTTAATGGAACATGCCTGGAGAGTTCTTGACAGTTGACCGACCCACCATACATTGTTAAATTCTGACATAAGCGGTTGTTGGGCCTTCGCAATTTTAGTTTTTCGACAACTTTGTGAAGGAATGAGGCTCGTCGCAACGTTTCCAAACTTTCAATAATAGAGGGGGAACTCTCGCCAAATTGACCATGATTCTGGTCGCCCATATATGGGACCGAGCCTTAACGGGGTATTCCCCCTTAAACGGGGAACCTTTGGCCTTTCGGGATTAATTTTACGAAAATAGTGCCTAACCCCTTTAACTTCCGCGATTTTGTTGGCTCTATCCCCCATAATCTGGGGGTAAACTGATTATACCCTCCCTAGATATGTAATCAGGGCTGGTAAGTTTGGGGGCCGGCCGGGCCGTCTCGTTTAACATGGGGCCGACCCGGCCCCATAGACGAACAAGCGCCCGCAGGTTCGGTAGAGGGGGTCGCGCCGAGCCTAATTTCCTATTTGGGGGAATCGCGCCACACGTCTCATTTGTATTGTGGGGGGTCGCGCAAAACGGACCCCACAGGTAGCTTTTCATGTATGCCCGGCCCTTTGCTAGCCCTGTATGTAATGGCGCAAATTTCTTCCTGATTGGATGAGGTTCTCTGGAAAATTAGGAGGATACGAGACAATTTAGCATACTTGATTTGCATAATTTCCTACCGTATCCGTTCGAAAAAGTAATAAAACCCCCTTTTAAGTACTTTTTTCAGATCGCGAACTCATCTCTCTCCTGCGCGAGCTGTCTTGCACCTCCATCTTCGCCGAGGCTGGAGCCAAGGATTACCTCCTCACTGACCAAGCCATCCAGGTGTTTAATTTTCTCACTTTCTGTATGTAAAATCACTTTTTCAGGGAATGCAGCCTGTGAACAACACCCGTGGACGTGGACGTGGGGGATTTCGAGGCTCCTGGGGTTGGTTGAAATTGTTATTCTTTTTAACCGCGTTTATTAGGAGGAGGCAGTTTCCGAGGTCAGAGAGGTAGTGGTTTCGGGCAACCTCGAGGTGGCTACGGAAGCAGCTTTGGAGAGCGGGCCGGTCCCTCCGGAGGTAGATTTGGCACTCCTGGAGGCGGAGGAGATTTCGGAGCTCCTGAGGGAGGCTTTTCCCCAGCAGCCGCTGCTCCTGGAGGAGGCTTTGGACAGGCGAATGGAGGTCCTTCCGGATTCGGCTTCAGACAGGCGGCTGGAGCTCCTGCTGCCGGAGGATTTGGAAATGGTGGAGGCTTCGGTCAAGGCGACGGCTGGAATCGATCTGGACCGTATGGCCAGCCGGGTGGAGGCGGAGACTACCGTCAGCCGTATGGAGGACCCCCTGGCGGAGGTTACAACCAAGGCCCCCCGCGAGGAGGCTACAACCAGCCGAGAGGTGCCCCGTACGGACAGCCGGGTGGCGGCAAGTGGCCTTCTCCTCCGAAGAACGACTGGCACGGCGGTGGCCGAGGATCGCCTTACAGAGGACGCGGTGGAGGACCGTGGGGAGCCCGTGGCTTCAGAGGAGGCTGGTTCTAAACGCTTCAGGAGCACTTTTTCTGTACAATCTCTCGTTGGAGTGTATGTTTTTGTTGTTGTTTGTCGGAGATCTCTGTGTGTTTTCCTGTTTGGTTGATGTAATAAACGTTTCGTTGTTTAAATCACGAGACAAGTGCGCGAGGGTTTTAATGTTTGTCTTTGTCATGGTGATGCACATGCTCTGATGGGAATGTGTCTGGCTAAATTGTTTATTGCAGTGCGCAGTGCACCGAGGGTGTATAGTTTGCACATTTTTTTGAAGGCCTCATGAAGTTCGGAGAACCGTGAAAGACGTATCAAACTTTGCACACGTAGAAATACCCTTAATCCTCACAGGCCGGGCCGACTTGAAAAAAAAACTCCCGTATACTCGGAACACCTTAACAAACTCGACCAAGGTTCGATCCCGGTTGGGACACTTAATCTATTATGAAAGAGATCGCGGAGTTTTAATAATTTGACATGAACGGAAATAACGATTTAAAGAAATTGTAATTTGATATGTTTACATACCGGACGTGTTTTTTCCCGGGCCTGCTCGTTTCGACTCGCGGTCTTGTGATAACTATATATGGAAATACCAAATTACCATGCCCAATGATGCTAGGATTTGGGTTACATATTTTCCCAAATCAGACACGGGTTTTTGTAGAAATGAATGCAAACAGATTTTTTTGCTTTTCCACTTGCCCAAAAAATGGGAGGGTTTTATTGTTCGTAACTACAATGACAGTGAAAGAGAAACACGACGAAAGAAGGGCAGGTGGTAAACACAGAGAGTAAATACGGAGAAATTGCGCACTGGTTCGAGAATAAACAAAAACGGAGATAAACGCACAATCATGAATCAATTTTTGTGGCTCAGATCGGACTGTAATGTTATCGTTGAGCATTGTTGTGAATACATATGGGTATCATCCGCCCTTTTACCGATCGCGCCTATACAACTGTTGATGATAACATACTTATGCAATAACGATTTTGGAAAATATAGAAGTGCAATGTTTACTCATTGTCGGTATAAAAGAATTAACTTCAGTTTGTAAGCAGCCTTCGATGTTTCACTTTTACCTGTCGATTCTCGTAATCTTCATTTTACCTGTCAACGGAGATGATTGCCAAACATGTGTAGAAGGACGAAATTTGTTGGTGACAAGTAATTTGTTCATAATTTAACTTCAGCTGGTGTGTTGAATCGTCCCAGTGCTTGCAGGGATTCTGTGGATTAAACGCTCAATTAACACCGTGCAATACCACGATTAGTGTAAAAAAGGATGATAATATTTTAAAAATTGTTTTAAAGGATGTTCTCAATTGTCCTTCATACCCGCAAACGGGATATGAATACAGTGATAAATTTGCTCGCACTGTCGCACTACCAGTAATTGCTGCTGTGTCTGCAGATGATCCCGATGAATGTCTTAAGTAAGTAATATCCAAGTGGTGGTGTTCTTGAACTTTAGAAATAACCTTCCTTCTGCTGCAGTTTTCTCGAGAATAAATGTGAGCTGTTTATCGAACGAACCGGGTTCGTTGTTATCAAGACAGCGTCTCTGGGTGATCTGAGCGTCAACGTTCAGGGAAAGAGTTCATAGTTTGGAATTGACCCCCCAAATCGGTTTCTATTTTGAAACTTTTTGTGTAATACTAATTTTCTTTTACGAAAATCGACTTTGAAACTGAATTTTGACTTCAATTTGATAGATTAACTATTTGTAGGCTCGAGGTTTTCATATACTGTGACCTTAACGGATTTTTGTTTGTGATCAAGATTCAACTTTACGGTTTCAGCCATAAGATGCCCTGCTTATACCGCTGTCGATCAATTAAACAAAGCCATCCTTGTATCATTCTCAGGTTCAACAGGAGGAAATGTGCAGTTACAACAAGAAGTTTGCAGCTATTTGAAGTAAGCTGTTGTATTTTGTCGATTGAATATTTTATAGTCCGCTGCCTGCCTTTTTCGATGTTGGACACGTTTACGACTACTTTTATGAATCATTTTATTCTTTGCTGAATGGTGGTTTGGGCAAGGATACAAATACACTACACTCACTTTATCCTAATTATAGTATTTGGGTTTGAATAGTAGAGTTCGTAACAATCTCGGTTTTAGGTGTTTGGTATTTCGCTTGGAGGAGCTCAAGCATCAATTTATGCGTCGTATGTGATCAAAACAGGATTATACAAACCGGAAAACGTTCGATTACTTACATTTGGACAACCAAGAACTGGCGATCGAGACTTTGCAAAATGGCACGATGAAGCGGTAAATGAGGCTTTTCAAATAATTAACGCTACCAACTATTTAGTTTCTTTATTCATATCGAGTGATCCATCAATACGATATTGTACCCCATCTCCAGTTTGATTTGGGGAAAACTCAGTTATGGCATCACCGCTTTGAAGTATGGTATGACAACAACATGACTGCAGGGCAACCTTATGCTATATGCCCAGAAGTGGACGGCCCTTATTGCAGCAACCGGTTGTTTCAGAATGAGTTAACATGGGCGGACCACGCAGTGTACTTTGATATCAACTTGTACGATTGGTCCCAAAAAGGGTGTCCAAAGCTGTGATAATTAAATGATAACATGCGCTTGAAAGAATGATTTATGTTTCCCTGTTCTATTGTTTGGGGCATCCAGCATTGGCCCAGGCACCCATATCTGTGTTGAAATATGTTACATGATCTTCTCCGCTGGTTCCCAACTAAATTTCACCGTAGATTGTAATATTGTTTTACGGTTACCTGCAAGTTGCTGCAGTAGGGTCCGTCCTCTTCTTGACAGATTGTGTAAGGAGCACCAATGGTCATGTTGTTGTTGTACCACACTTCGTAGCGGTGATGCCAAACCTCATCAGGACCACCGAGTGGAGGAATTTGAGGAACCACATCTTTGTGCTTGATTATACGATAGGAGTAGAGAAACTTAAAACATGGAGTACATGAACTGAAAGCTACCTTACCTGGCTGTCATGCCATTTGGCAAAGGTCTGATCACCAGTTCTAGGTTGTCCAAACGTAACCAATCTCACTTTATCAGGTGTAAAAAGTCCCGTTTTGACAATGTAGGAAGCACATACAGATGCTTCAGCTCCACCCAAGGAGTGACCAAACACCTAAAGCCATTCTTAAAAAAGAATCTAAAGAAATGACGGACCCAAAGACTGTAGTCAGGATACAAGTATTTCAGGGAACGCACGGCGCTTTCCAGTCCTCCATCCCACAAAAAGTAGAAGGCATCCGAGAAGTACTTGAAAACATTTCCGCTATCGAAGAAGGGAACCTTCTTTCTAAATGATTGTATAATTGCGAAACTTAAAAACACCAACTGCAAAAAACTAGCGAATTCCTCAGCCAGTTGCAATGATCCGATTGTTCCGCGGAATGTCACTATGATCGCCTTCTGCGAAGCATCGTAAGCGGTATAAGCAAAACACGTGGAAGTATCTGAGAAATACGATGCAATTTCCCCTGGATTCTACATACTTGGCCCAATTGCGTTGCAGTCAACAGTTACGGATTTGTAGAAGGTTGTTGTAGGAATTTGGTTTCTAAAACAAAATTCAGTTGTCTGGATACTATCTTGGAACGAGCTCACTTCAAGCAAATGGACGGATCATTGGCGTACACAGCGCATTGCGCCGGGAACGCAATGTTACGGGCAAAGGAGTCGCTGTACTCGTAGCCTGTTTTTGGCACCATGGGACAGTTGAGAACATTCTTAGAAATATATGTCTTAAGTATATTTCTGTAATACCTTAATGGAAGTTTTACACGCCGCAGTAGATCCACATTGAGAATTGTCAACACACCAACTGAAAAAATATATCATTTGCAAGATACGCTATGCCTCACTGTTTGCCAGATGTGACACAACTGTTGCAGTCGTCAGCGAAGGCTGCAGCAACGAGAGCAAGATACAGGAACCACATTGCTCTAATGAACAAAGACCATTCCCACATTTATACGAAATGATAAGGCATTCATGCTTTGAACATCCGGGTGTATCATGCACGACTATTGCAGGTTCCATAAAATAGCCAATAAAAAGATCCATGTGTTTTTAGCATGTGATTCCCAAGAAACAACTTCAGTGAGTGCCCTAAACTTAAAAATTCAATATGTTGCGAGAGTTATCATGATGTTTGTAGTTGCCTTTTGCAAGTTGGTTTCATACTGACAAAGGTCACTGATTTGTTCCAAATTAGGTCGATAACTCTATAACTATTTTTATGTTGATCGCTCTGCTTTGAATGTAGTCTGGCCCGGTCAAATTCCTGCGATTCTCATCCAACAGTTTCTTTATCAGTTCGTAAAATTGCCGTAAAACTTCCCATTTCATAGAACCTCGTGTCCAAGAAAATTCCCGATCGTTGACCGAATGCGATAATATAGCTTTTATTCATTGATCACTTTTACTGGGAATATGGTTTTATTGCTTGACGGAGAGATTTCATTGTTTCGGGCATCCTGCGGGAATCCACTTTTCCATTTTTATGTTGAAGTAGGTTTTGTGATCTTCGACACTTAATGCACGCTGTAACGTAATTGTTGGTTTTTAAACAAGGAGCCAAATACCTCAAGGTTACTGCAGTAAGGTCCGTCCTCCTCTTCACAGATTGTGTAGGGATCCCCTACAGCCATTTTGTTGTTGTACCACACCTCAAATCGATGATGCCAAACCTCATCGACACCTCCAAGTGGTGGTATTTGAGGTACCACGTCTCTTCGTTTAATAACGCGGTAGGAATACAAAAACTAAAAAAAAGTCGCTCATTGATGGGGTTCGTTCAAGACTTTCCTGGCTGTCATGCCACTTTGCAAAGTCCTGGTCTCCAGTTCTTGGCTGTCCAAATGTCAACAGCCTAACTCGTTGAGGAGTATACATACCGGTTTTCACAATGTACGAAGCGAACACGGTTGCCTCAGCCGCTCCCAAAGAATGTCCAAATACCTTAATCAGTTAAATCGATGTACCAATGATTATTCGGTCTACCCATAGATTGTAGGTCGGGTACAAATATTGCAAAGAACGCACTGCGCTTTCTAGTCCTCCATACCACAGAAAATAAAACGCATCGGAGAAGTACTTGAAAATTTTGCCATTATCGAAAAATGGCACTTTTTCTCTGAAGCGAAAGAATGGTTACATTTTAGAAAAAACCCGTTTTACTGCAAAAGGCTGAGAAATTGTTCTTCTAACTGTAGAGCAGTTGTTGTTCCTCGGAAAGTCACAATTATTGCTTTCTGCGAAGCGTCGTAAGCAGTGTAGGCGAAGCACGTCGATGTATCTAAGGGATAAAATGAGCTTACAAATATTTCGCTTACTCGGTCCAACAGCATTACAGTCGACCATGACACCTTTATAGTACGTCAGCGTTGGAAGCTGATTTCTAAATGAAATATAGTTTTAAAAGAAGATATATTACCCCAGGCAAACGGTTGGGTCCTCGCCATAAACGGCACATTGTGCCATAAATGCATAATTTCTTGCAAAATCATCACTGTATTCGTAACCAGTTGCAGGCGCGACAGGGCAATTTAGCGTCATCTACAAAGTTTATGTCTTAAATGGCTGAGGTTTCTTACATTTATTGCCGTTTTACAACTCGACGATTGGCATTGTGAATTGTCCACACACCAACTAAATTAGTTTTTAAAAGTGATTTTTTCAACTCACATTTTGCCGGAATCAACACAGGTAGTGCAATCATCAGCGAAAGCTACAGAAATCAGCGCAAGAAGAAATAACCACATTGCACCGTTCAGATAAACATGTAAGCTCATTTATAGAGACCGATAAGAAGCCGCGTGTTTTTACGGCAACACATGTAAGCTCGCCGAACTTAGATGTTTTTGCTCAAATTGTGGAATTTTTTGTGTTTGTGTAAATTTTCTTTATAAACATTCAGAACAGCTATCATTTAGGGAATGTTTTTAATTATTGTATGTTTTGAAAAAGTGTTACAGTGTAGCTTATGTAGTCAACCAGCTTAATCTTTATAGATATTTACTTTTGTGGGCACTATCTTCGCGACACAAGCTTGGTTACACCGATACTGAATTGAGCACATTTTCTGTGCTCAAATATATATTTTTAAGAACACATACTAAATGTTTATTAAATGTTTATTGATTTACAATGGCGCTCGACTGAACAAGAAATCATTTCAACCAGCCAACATAAGTTCCATGTCACAAAATTGGTCTTCATTGATGTGGGCATCCTTGATTGGCATAGTCCCCCAAATTAACATTAAAATATACAGAGTGATCAGATGTGCTAACGGCTGGCTGTAAATTGATCGTTATTCCTCAAATACAGTGTAAATTTGCCTTGCTATTGCTGCAATACAATAATCCGTCCGATTCAGGACAAATTGCATACGGCTTACCCACAGACATGTCATTGTTGTACCATACTTCGTAGCGATGATGCCAAAGCGCGTCAATTCCAAAGTTAGGGGGAATGTGCGGTACAATATCTTGTTTGTGAACAACACGATACGAGTACAAAAACTAAATTCAAACACGAAGTCACATATATGTCATGGTTTTACCGTTTGCTCATGCCACTTTGCAAAACTCTGATCTCCTGTTCGAGGCTGTCCAAATGTTAGTAATCGTACCTGTTGTGGAGTATACATTCCTGTTTTGATTAAATACGAGGCATAAATTGATGCCTGTGCTCCACCCAAGGAGTGACCAAAAACCTAAATGGGGAAATATTATCCACTAAACTTTCTCACCCAGATTTGATAATTGGGGTACATATCGTGCAAATGCTTAGTGTCATTTCCAAGGCCCCCATCCCATAAATAATTGAATGAATCAAAAAAGTAGTCATATATGTTGCCAACGCCAAGGAATCCTGATAATGATCTGAGATTTCAACCACTCTTGAAAACCCATTTTATCACTTACTCAAAATAACTCAAAATTTCTTCTAGGAGCTGGAGAGTTCCAAACGTTCCTTTAAATGTAACATAAATGGCGTTAGTGCAAGGATCTACCACCGTATAAGCATAGCAATGCGTATCTAAAAAGACATTTTCAGAAAAAAAAGGTTCAGTTCACTATATCAACGTACCTGGCCCTATATTATTGCAATCAACGCTTCTTTTCGAATAAACAGTAGCCGTTGGAAAATTGTTTCTTTATTTCAAGTTATGCGTTAACAGTGTTTTTGCTCACCTGACACAATCAGTAGGGTCATTTGCATATACTGCTGCTATTAGTGGGAGTCCGATCATTCGAGCAAAGCTGTCATTGTACTCGTACCCAGTCTGTGGATACATGGGACAGTTTACATCATCCTCAACATGGTATGCACATGTAACAATAAATCTTACGATGATTGTTGTCGTGCAAAACAGTGCTTGCAAACTGAAACCGAAGATTGTTCGATAACACTCCGAAGATTCGACGCACCAGCTTAACATTTGTAGTTGCAAAATAAAGAAAAACTCACATTCTATTTGCATTCACGCAATCTTGGCAGTTGTATGCATTAGCGGAACAAATATAAATAAGCAAAAACACAGCGTCTCGGAAACCAAGCAACATTTCTGTGTTATTTGCGGAAACTTGTTTTGGCTCCTTCCATTTATTGTATTCTGCAAATTAATCCTTGAATTTTTTGTTGTTGAAAAATATGCATAGTTACAGAGTTATCGTGATCAACAAACCAGGAACCAGAAACATAACTTTCAAATGTTTTATGTTTCGTGTTACACTAGGGATATTTAAAATTACAATTCCTTAGGAAATCTTTTTTGTATACTCCTTTTGCATCGCTTGAAGTATTTTTTTTCTAGTTTTGTAAAGTTTGCAAAACTGCTAATAATACGCGCAATTTTTTTGTACTATTGCTTGTCTTTCGATGAATCTCTGGTATTGATTAAGATTGTATTTTGAATGCTCACTTTATGAACAAAAGCATTTGTATTTATGTATGTAATGTACAAGTAAAGACAGGTTTGTTTCTCAGCGATGTGAGTTACACTGTGGGACATCCTTGAGCTGCCCATGCCGTCATATTTACGTTGAAATAAATGTTGTGGTCATCCCAACTCGACTTAACCTGAAAATCAACATTTGTATGTATCTGCATAGGTGCTACTTCGCTGTTACTACAGAAGAATCCGTCTCCTAAATTACACAGTTTGTATGTCGATCCATTAGTCATGTCATTGTTGTACCTGAAGTTTAGCTGACCGTCATTTAATAAAATTTGACAAACCACACTTCGTAGCGATGATGAAAAAGCCCAGTAGTTCCACTACTCCTTGGGGGTACTTTGGGTATGAAGTCGTTGCGATGAATGACTCTATAGGAATATAGGAACTGTAAAACAGAACTATAAACGATAATGGTAAAAACTAACTGTTTCATCATGCCATTTTGCAAAATCTCTTGTACCGGTTCGTGGCTGTCCAAATGTGATTAATCTTACACGATCGGCAGTGAACAACCCTGTTTTAATAATGTAAGACGCAAACACACTAGCTTCTGCTCCTCCTAAAGAATGACCAAACACCTTAAGCATTTTAAACAATAAATTTCTTTTGTTGTCTACCCATAAGTTATAACTGGGATTAGAAGTCGCTAAGGCCTTCACTGCTGTCAACAAACCAGCGTTCATCAGCGCTGTTGTTGACTGGTTGTAGTATCGATATAAGAAACCATTATTGAAAAAGGGTTCCAATGGTCTGGATTTGTGATTTCGTTTAATCATTAATGTTCACTAACTGGAAAAAACTCAGAATTTGTGCAAATATTTGCCGCGTTCCATCGCTACCTTTAAATGAGACAACAACTGCGTTCTGAGTGGAATCGTAGGCTGTGAAAACGGAACACGTTGCAGCTGCAAAAATTAAAAAAAAACTTTAGATTAGTAAAAAATTTTCATCTTACGTGGACCGCTAAATGTACAGTCGGCTTTTATGACTTTATCCAGAGTTGTCGATGGCAGCTGATTCCTAAAACACATAACCCAGGGTTTCAAAACATTACTTACTTTAAACAGACAGATGGATCAACAGCATATGCAGCAGAAATGTACGGTAATGCTACAGATTTAGCAAAAGTTTCATTGTAGTCATACCCATTGATTGGAGAGATGGGACAGTTTAGAGCGTCCTTTGATTATTTGAAAAGGTTTTCTATTCGTACCTACCGTTACTAAGGATTTACAAGAAAACATTAGCCAGCTGCATTCACCAGTTTCGTAACACCATCTGAACAATAGCTAAATAACTGACTTTCTGCGACGCACTGGCGGCGACTTCCTATGCATTCTAAGCAATCACCGTTGTCGGCAAAAACCACATTTATAAAAATTAATGCAAAGACAAATGGGCTGAAACAAAAAATATATGATTTTGTCTTATACGAAACTGACTATGACTTGATAGGAGGCATTAGTCGGCACGATCTCATTGACAGACCTCGTTTTATATTCAAGCAAAAAGTTGTTAGTATGCACAAATAAGCGTTTTACATAAGATTTTCATGAATAATTTAGCGGAAGCTGGCGGCGCTGGTTATATGCCACTGTCAAAAATCTCATGATTTTTGTAGATTGCTATCCAAGTTGACCATAACTTACACTAGTAAATACAACATCCGCTTCTATACTAGGTCATTGCTATCTTATCGGAATTCCCCGAGTTGTGAATCGTCGTTTGTATGCGGGGGTGTGTCGCGGTGTCTGGATGACTTAGCTGCGGTTTCTCATTTCTGTTTGCGAATTGCCCAAAGCCCCTCGCCTTAATTTTTAATGCTTGTGAATGATATCTTAAAGGGATCGTCAGGGACCTTTTCATTTCCATTTTCATCGGATACGGTAAAAAATTATACTACTTATATATGCTAAATTGTCTGGAAAACTCCTCATTTTCAGAGTTATCTCGTCCTATTAGAATAACAACTTCAAAATTAGATTAGCTTGTAAACATCGTGCAGGCGTTGCGGCCATCCGCAAAATCTGCAGACGGTCGGCCGGTTTTGGGCACTTTGAAGCCAGCTTTCGAAAACGTAGAATTTTGAACCCTATGTTCTATTGAGTTTTTTGATCAGCTGATTTTTATCTTTTACATGAACCAAAGTTGTAAAAGGTCCCTGACAGTCCCTTTAATACGACCCAAACTACTTTGTCTAAATTTTAATCCCTTGAGGCATCTAACCCTGTAGCTTCTAACCTTTCTGATAAACGTTTGATAAACGGCGTCTTACTATGACTACTCTGTTTCTCTTAATACCTTAGTAAGGACATTTGAATTTTAAAACAAAAAAAAAACAAAATTCTGACGTCAGTCGTGTTGCGATTATCTTTTCTCACTTAGTTTCATAGGTTTATGTTTCCTTCTTATCAGTGTGCCCGCATCAATCCTTGTGGTATTTGCTGAGCCTGTAACGTTCTCCATTCACTCTGGTGTGCGCTCTGACGAAGATTATCGACCAAATAAAACGAATCGCAGGTTCCATGCAAGTCATCTATTCGGCTTTCTGGTTTATCGCCGTGTTAATTGTTATTTTATTTCTAATTTCTACTCTTATTTTATTCGTTATTTTATTCAACAGCCGTGATGCGTTGAAAGTAAGTGTGCCTTTCTTAAAATACAAATTCTCCTTAAGGCTGGCTATTTGATTCTGCAGTATGTGCGCCGATCTATTGACAATCCTCATTTTTTGCGAGAACAACTGCAAAAGGTATATAACGGGTTAAAAGGACCTTCGAAAAAATAGCATGTATCTGCTGTATGTTTTTTTACAGTTTGGACAATAAACATTAAAATTCTTTTGCTTTATTGGCGTCATAAAAATGCCTACTTCAACGATAAACCGCGGCAGACACAAACCACAAATTCAATCCAAAAATATAAGTACGACCAAATGAAATATTAAAAGCGTTCATTGTGATGAGTTCTTGGAGCTATTCTTGTCAAATTGGACGCCTTTGAACTGCGAAAGCGAAACACATAATTACGATAACCTGAATTAAGAAAAATCATGGCAAGTGTTGAAACAGTGGAATGGAGTGACAACAAAACTGTCGTAGCTTGAACCATTACTAAAAACGTTTTTTTTTCTTTCACGCTGATGAAAAAATACCTTGGTTATGGAGATCAATGAACGTTATGACCATGAATAGTGAAATTGGCACAAGGGCGAAGAGATGTGGAATTAGGCACTGAAAATGACACGTCATAACGTGCATATTTGGTGAGTGGCTGTGACAATCATAGTTTCCACAAATTTCACTCTGAGAATGGCATATTTTGGGCAAAAAGCCCAACAACCCGGCGTCTCATAAAATATGTATTTTACACCTGCGCTTATTTTATTGTTCTAAAGTTGACATCATTTGTTTTCTTTTTACAAAACAAAAAGTTGATTGAAAAAGAATCGAATAGGTGATGACAATGAAAAAAGATCGTGTTTAAGGGCTCGTCGGGGCTTTTTCCAAATCGCACGCTAATGAAGACATGGCAAGCATTCAGGCATAATCGTTGGCGGGTTCGGTGTTCGTAAAGACAAATGACTAGGCAATCTGAAACTGCCACTGACGGCCCTATTATAAAACCCGTTGTTGTTTTGCAAGTTTTTGCAGCTTGAGTTTACCCTATTGATTACGTAGTGATGGCTCCAACCTGAAGTATCAATGTTCTCAAAGAACGAATAATCGTGCATTGACCTCGTTGAGACATTTGATGTGTAGCGTTATTAAGGGTTCGAAATGTGTCAAAAACCTACAAATGACTATAATCCCAAATTTATTTTGCTCACCATTGACCCAATAAATAAAATAGATCCAGCCAGCATAAAAGAAACAACCGCTGCTATAATCATTGAAGTTTTTCTATCCACCACGACAGTTCCGGGGAAAAATAATTCTATTGGGTAGCATGATTCCTCCTGCAAAACTGATGTTGGCTAGTAAATTATCGTACCGAGGCAACTGCGAACTTGGTCGCTGTGAAGTCAGCTGGAACAAGTTGATAACAAAAAATGATGCAACACTGTGGGAACAAGTACAGGGCGGATGTGGCAACGTATCGTGATTTTTTGCTCAGCCGACGTTTGCTACCAGGAGGCATGGCCATTTGGTGGCGGTGTAGAAACATATGGGCAAGAGTGGCGAACATGACTAAATAAATATCAACGGCACTGGTATTTAAAGGGACCGTCAGGGACCTTTTGCAACTTTGGCTCACATGAAAGAAAAAATCAGCTGATCAAAAAACTCTATACAACATAAGGTCCAAAATTCTCCGTTTTCGAGATTTCTGACTTCAAAGTGCAACCGACCGATCGTCTGCAGATTCTGCGGATGGCCGCAACGCCTGCATGCACGATGTTTACAAGCCAGTCTAATTACGAAGTTGTTATTCTAATAGGACGAGATTACTCAGAAAATAAGGAGTGTTCCAACCAATTTAGCATATATACTTAGTATATTTTTCGACCATACCCGATGAAAATTGAAATGAAAAAGTCCCTGAAGGTCCCTTTAAAGGGCCAGTAAGGGTGCTTTTCGTTTTATTTTCGCTCGTATACGGTCGGAAATTTTGCGAATAAAACATGCTAAATTTGTCTCGTACCCACCCTCTTTTCCAGAGCTATATCATCCAATTAGAATGAATATCGGCTCATTTGCATCCTTTGTAAATGTCGGACACGCAGGACGTACTGGCCGTCTACAATAGACGAAGTTTTCGGCGACTTTGAAGCGGATTTTCTCGAAAAAGCAAAATTTGCGACCCAAAGTCATGATCAACGAAGTTTTCTCTCTAAATTTAGCCAATGTTGTAAAACCGATTGTCCCTTTAATCGCGGGAACTTATTTTGTGAGTGGCATCAGTCATAAAACCTTATAGTGCAGATTTGTTTAAAATTTTGAAACTGAAGCAGATACTTCAAAGTAAAGTTTGTTTCTTTAGGCACTTTTTTAGATTCTTAGAATTAATTAGAAGGCGAACATGACTAAATAATTATCAACGACACGGGTTTTTAATTGTGGGAACTTATATTACAAGTGACACCATTCGTAAAACATAATAATTACAGGGTTATTCTTTTAATTTTGAAACTGAAACTGATAATTCAAAGTAAAGTCGTAGTCTATGCACTATTTTAAATTCTTAAAATTGTTAAAACTTTTAACTAACCTAATAAAATGCCACAAGCCAAAACAAGTTGTAGTAAACTTGAAATGCTCGTCTTACTCAAAACTCCTAATGGATAGCCTCCTAAAATAGGAAACAAGAAGTCGGGTACAATAAGTACACTAAGCAATAAATCTACCAATATAAGACTGAAAATAGTTCAAATTTGTGATAATTAATTGACTCACCTAATTTGATAGGACACAAGAATACCTTTAAAACTTTTGGTTTCCCAAGGTGCAGCCTTGACTATACACACCAAAGCAGTGATTCCAAGTGGTAATGAAACTACTAGTAAGCCATGTTGAAAGAAAACAAAACTGTTGGTTATGTCAGGATTTCGGGCACAGCTTTCATTGAACGACGTGGTTAGGAGCAGGCTCATTGGAAATGAAGGCGTTGAGGGCTATAATTGAAAAAAAGTGGGACAAGTAACAATTTTCTGGGAATTCTGAGTTAAGAAAAAAACCATCCATTAACAATGATCACTGAAAAATTAACTGATAGAAAATGAAAAAAAAATCAAAGTTCGCAAGTTTGTCGGTCGGGCGACAGATCGACCGGCGGCGCAGCTGTGCCATAATTAGTCTGTTGCTTGAATGCTCAAATGCCAATTACCAAACCATAAGTATCTTACAGAAAATAAAATGGTTTTTAAGCGTAACGAAAAACTTTATTGTTGCAAAGTTAATCTTGTAATTTTGTGATAAAATTTTTTGAACTTAGAGTATTTATAAATTGTGAATTTAGCGTTGCTACAATTTGACTTCGAAATTTCAACTTGATTTAAAGACAAAGAAAACCAAACTTACCACTTCTAAAACAGATAGCCAGTGTTTTAAAAATAATTTTGGGATAAAACTTGAGTAGGGATTTGTGGCAAGCACATATTTTAGTTTCCAGTCGGAAGCTAAATTAAACCTTTTTCATTTATGCACGCAGGTGCATTTTTATGTCTTTCAGAGATAACGTTTAAAAATCAAAAGTTCATCATGAAAATGATAGTTTCAACGTGAAAATTGAATGTCAAAACGGATTTAGATTGAAACTGGAATATGGGGGAGGGTTATGAAACGGAAGTTTTGTCGAAAGTGTTTTTCACAAAAGAAACAAATTTTTCAGTCAGATTGAGACAGGTGCTGTTTAGCTCATGTTTTTGACAAACATTTTTCTTTTCTAGAAACAAAAATCATTTTCATAGACGAAATCAGTTCATAAGGAATATGTTTAGAACTTCGAATTTCGTATATTATTTTGTTTATCACTGCTTACGCTTAATGATCATATCTTCATAATTTTTTCAACCGATTCCCCCCAAATTTGAACCAAGTATGTGGTTTATGGTATAAAAAAGTATTCCTTCGCAAAAACCGAAGAAAATTCTAAAATATTCGTAATTCTGTTTTTGAGGCGCGCACACTCTGCCAAGTCAACCCAAATCACACGCAGCGCTTCGCGCTGCGCGCGATTTTGAAAGTTTAGTATTTACACTTATTTATCCGAATTAAATATAACAAAGTAGCATAAGTAAAGTAAATTTAAGATCCAAACTGTGTAGAATCTTCGTCAATCTTTGTGAAGGCGTAGCTGCCCCTTCCATCCATGTGAAGCGAGTACTCGTGGTGGACCCAGAGGGATTTACGGTGCGATACGGTGAACAGGGTAATTCCCATTTCACGGCAGATACGATACATTGCCCCTGAAAATTATGTTATAATTTCGATTCTAATGTTTTGCTCATTATAGCTTCCTCTATATTCTGCCTAATAAGATCTCCAGAAATCAAAGTTTTCGTATAACATAGTCAAAACATTTAAATAAGCCGAAAAATTCAAAACTGCAAAATAAAAGTCTATTTAGGAAAAAATTAGAATCAAGTCTTTTATTTAAGTTGTTTGTATTAAAAAATTAACATACCTTCAACGTCGACAGAAACAGCAGATGTGCATTCGTCAAGAATGGCGAATTGGGGACGATGGTAGAAAAGACGAGCCATCTGCAAAAATAAAAAGTTGTTTACATGCCTTTCTATAATATCAAAAATGTTTTAATCGTTGACCGTAATGTACAATTTATTTGCACAATCACGAAAGTCTCAGTAAAAATCAAATCTTTCTTTTCTGATTTTTTTTGGATATCTCTCCATTATAAAAACAGTCAAACGATGTTGCGCAGATTTTTCAAAAGTCACTTCAGTTTTTAGTGCATATTTAATGATGAAAAACTGTGACAATTGTAAAACTCACAGCAATTCGCTGTTTTTCTCCTCCGGACAAAACGTCCATCCAGTCCTGAACGGAGCTCCAGCCCCCCTCGCGAGCTAGGATATGTGTCAATTGAACCTGAAAAGATATTTAGCTTTGAAATCATTGTTTTAAAACCTTCTCTAGCATCTCTTCGAGGTCCTTGTCACTGACACCCTTCTTCACCATATCTATAGGCTTGTCGGGGTAGATGACTTGGTCACGGAGGGTTCCCAGCGTCATGTAAGGTCTCTGAAAATGAAGGTGATATTTTGTTTTCTCTGTCTCTCTGTCTCTCTCTCTCTCTCTTTCTCTCTCTCTCTCTCTAAAACAAACCTGTGGAACATAGAAAAGTTTTCCCTTAGCCGGCTTGGTCAACCTTCCCCCGAACAGAGGCCAAAGCTCTCCCAAAACGCGGAACAGCGACGATTTGCCACAGCCGTTAGGTCCGCAAACAAGGACATTTGTTCCAGAAGGCACCTAAAGTATCTTTTGTTTATTTACAAAAATTATAGCATTTTTATTTACAAAAATTATATAAACAAGAATAGTCTTACCTCCAGGTTAAGGCTCTCAATAAGAACATCTCCATTTGGCGTCACAAGGGGAACATTTTCAAAACGAATGACATTGTCTTGGATTACGAGTTCACCTCAAATTTCACATAATTTAAAGCTTTTATTATGGGTTTACCCGATCCAGGTTTCAAATTAGCAGAAATCAAAGCTTTTTGCTCTTTGTCGGCCGGGCTCTTGGCTCCGTTAACCATGGTTCTTTCGTAGCGACCTGAATAGTGAAAATTGTAACGTTTGTTCAATTAAGTGTATATAGTTTGGTAAAGCACTAAAAACCAACCCTTATCCAAATCATCAAGGACCCTGACGAGGGAATCAACCCTGGAAGTGAAACCACTAAGTCTTGTCATTTCCCTTCCAGCCAACGAGAGACGTCCTAGAGCTTCAGCCAACTTGAACATCATTCTTCCAGAGTTGTAGTACTCCTAAAAAACAATTTGTGGGTCTTTTTCATTGTATCTCGATTGTTTTTTAATGTGCATTCAAGCCCTTCCCGCTGGTACCTGAATAAGACCGTTCTTGTCCATATCCTTAAGCTGGGAGTTCTTGTCAAAGAAAGCACGGCTCACGGCGTACCATCCCACAATAGTTGCAAAGTACTTGGCCACGATGTTGTCAACAAAACCGATTGAGAATCTAATTGATACATTAATTAAATAACATAGAAAAAACACACCGGAAGAGAATAACCTTTCTGAGATGGGCGACAAGGTTGCCGAAGGAGCTCATAATTGTCTGGCGCTCTCTGAAATTTTTTTAAAAACCGTTGCTAAAAAGTGAAAGATCTCACCTGTCATTTCCTTGATAGAAGGCGATTTCCTCGCTATTCATGATCAATCTGGAGTTGACAAAACGGAATTCTCCTTCCAATGCCTGCTCTTGTACGGTGAGTTTTCCGATCTAGCGAGGAATTCTATTAGTGAAAACGTACAAATGTATTTACCGGTCGTCTCAGATAGGTGAGGAATACTCCAGAGCCAATAAGGTAAGAGAAGAGAATGGCTGGAGCACTGAAGCCGAGGGAACCACCGAGGCGGTTCACATACAGCAATACGTCGACAATCGGCTTAAAATATTTTTTATCCCTGCGTGTCTTTTTCATTTTTTTGTATCAGCCTCTGTCTCACAAGGGAATGCATTTTCATCAGAAAAAAACCGGTGCCGTTCTGAAAAACGAAAAACGGCACCTGTTTTAGCCAAAAACCATAAAAGATAGTACATTAGGTCCCGTCGCGATTGCTTGTTTTTCTGCGCACTCCTCTTTTGCTGTGTTATTTCGCTAATTGTATGTCTGTTCACATAAAAGTTTCAAATTTCGTCCGTGGTTAAAAAGGAGCGAAACATCAAGGGTGCTCAAAAGTCGCCGACCATTATTTGAAACAGACTATAGAAAAGTGTGCCCCAGTAGTACTTCAGTTTCACGGAACTGTTACCAAAAACTGCTTTCGACCCTTGGTTTTTGAGAAAACGCGATTTTTCTGTGGCCCACCCCACTGTCAATTTTGCCTCCCGAAAGCGGCCGGGCGCGGGTCAAGATAAATGATTTGGTGGTGCACTGGAGTGTCTGCCTAGTAAGCAAAAACTTTTTGGTTCGAATCTTTGCGATGTTGTTATTTTTGATTTTGTAATAAAGAAAGTGAAAATGATTTTGCATTCTTTATTGTTTAGCGCTGCATTTCTAATTCCAATCACAAATATGATTTAAAATGATTCATACGACATAAGAAAAAGTACAACCAATTCAACCGGAAATGTTCGTTAATGAATTTTCGTATTCTTTATTACAAAAGAAAAAATAATAACATCGCAAAGATTCGAACCAAAAAGTCTTTGATTACTAGTCAGACACTCTACCAGTGCACCACCAGATCACATTTCAATTTGACCCGCGCGCCGGCCACTTTCGGAAGCGAATTTGACAGTGGGGTCGGCCACAGAAAAAATCGCGTTTTCTCGAAAACCAAGGGTCGAAAGCAGATTTTGAAAACAGTTCCGTAAAACTGAAGTACTGGGGCACTCTTTGCGATATACCTCGGTTCATTTGGCCTCTCCGATGAAAATCCATTGTCAGTCTTATCCCTTTCTCTATCTCTGTATGTATGTTTGTCTCTTTTTCTGTCTGTCTCTCACCTTAGAAAGATTTGAATAAAGTTCCACAATTCCCTCACAGAACTTGTCAACATCCTGAGTCAAGAGCTGATCGGCATTCTGTACACGGTTATCCAAGTTGGACATCTTGTAGAAAGTGAAGCCCCTAAAATTTCACACTCCAGTCGTTTTAGACAAAAACTCACTTAAGGTACTTGTCGTACAAGTGCTTGGTAAGGTTCTCACGGAAGCGCAGTTTCAACTCAGACAATCCGACCTAAAGCCAAATTCCTTAAACTTCAAAATCAAACATACCTTAAGGAAGCTATTGACCACAGAAATGGCAGGCATGGCCAGGACGTACTTCACACAGTTGAAAATGAACATCAGACGGTTTCGATCAATAATAGATCTAAAATAAAACAAGTATCCATTTGTCTCACGCATACTGCTGAATAAATCTTTTTCACATTCACCTAACTTAACCGAAACAAAAGCTGAGTTTTATTTTTAACATAAATTTGTAAAACAAAAAAAAAGATTTTTAATTTCGCTTACATATCGCATGCATTAGAGTTAAAAAATAACAAACAAGTTCTCTATGAAAACTAGTTTCTTTGTTTTGTTTCAAGACTTCTAAAGAGTTCGCTGAATTTGCCGAATTTTCCTCTGTATTGTCTCGGAGTGCCTGAAAATGTAAGAAACTCCGTAATTTTTTTTTTGTGTGTTTTCCTTTATTTAACGTCAGAAAACTAATTAAATTATAAAAATGTTTTTTTGGCAAAATACAAAACTTAAAAGTGGGCAACTTACGCTTCAATACTCGTGGCAGTCGTAATGAGCCAAACATCGGCGTATGTTCTGCACAGCAACGAGACAATAATGAGGACCATGTACATTGTCTGAAAAAAATATAATTTTAAACAGTAAAACTCCGTGTTTCAGTATGAATTTGGATTTTCTTTAAAAAAGTGAGAATTGGGCAGGTGATCCACTAACAGCAAAAAAGTTCGTTTCTCTTCATGACATCCCTAATAACAATTGGGCTATCGTATTTGTTGGTTCGCCCCGCTCTTCATTTCAAGTTGCGAGAGGGGTCGTGCGGTGAGATTGGGAGAGAGTGGTGAAATTAGAATAAATAAGTTACGTGGAAGTTCTATCTACAGTCTCGGTGGCCTGCGTGGCCGAAGGCCACAAATCTATGCGGCCGCAGGCCGCGAACCTTTGCGGCCGCAAGCCGCCTAACTGAGTGGCCGAAGGCCACGAATCTATGCGGCCGCAGGCCGCCTAACTAAGCGGCCGAAGGCTGCGAATCTTTGCGGCCGCAGTCCGCCTCGAGCCCATTTGGGGGCGAAACCCCGACAAGCGGCCGAAGGCCGAGAGGAGCCAGGAGTGAGTAACTCCTGGTTCTGAAACATTTGAAAAACTTTATTTATAATTACTTGTTTTTTACACTTCATTTTGCTATCTTTTTCCTAAATTCCGCAAAATTCGATTTTTTTGAACAACCAAACCATTTATGGAACT
The DNA here is from genome assembly GCA_964057215.1 of Oscheius myriophilus. Lineage (NCBI taxonomy): Eukaryota > Metazoa > Nematoda > Chromadorea > Rhabditida > Rhabditidae > Oscheius > Oscheius myriophilus. The sequence continues at coordinate 23,705,799 of OZ059903.1, forward strand.
TACCTCCATAGAAATTGGCCTTGGAATGAGAATCTTAAGAATTTTCATCAACTTTCTGAAGAAAGCCCCATCCACATGAGCCTTGTCTTCCTTCTTCTTCGTTGGCTGCTTTGAAACCACAGGTTTGTGCGCCATACCTCCTTTAGCCCTGAAGTTAGGTTTTATTTTTACAAATAATGATTTTCAAAGGAATGTTTTACCGATTCATTATTTTTTCTGTTTCTGATTCGGAATGTTCCGTAGTCGATCGTGGTTAGTTCTCAAAAAAAAAAATTCGTCAAACCGATATTTTAACTTAAGCTAAGAATCGGATTTTTTTCTCAAAATAGATTTTCCACCGTGCTTTATGTCTTAATGTAGATTTTTAGCGAAATAATTTGATGTTTTTACAAAATGTATTTTCACAAATGTTTTTAATGAAATTCTTTCTTTTATGGCGGAATATATTTCGCCCAACTGTTTCAAAGTAATTTGATATTTTCAGGTTTGCGAATTTTCTCAGTTTGATGTACGTTGGTCCCCGCAAGTTTTTGATTATTTGCCTGTCGCAAATACGAAAAAAATTACTTACTTTGTCCTTTTGCTGTATGCCTTCACAAAGGCAAGGAAAGCGATGAAACCAGCAACACAGGGTCCATACTGACGGACGCTTAAGGTAGAAGCGAGGAGGCCGATTTGGGCCAGTTTTGATTGACCAGCCATCCTGAAACACTTTCATTTGTTGTATTTATAAAGGAAAAATAATTTAAAAGTGCAATTAAGAGATGATATACACCGTTTAGCGAGCTTATACCTTGGTTGGGAGCAAGGGTGGCTGAGGGCCGTCCCGGGCCGGCCCGGTCTCCGAAAAATCTCGGCCCGGCCCGCGGCCCGAAGCCAAAATTTCTAAAAGTTAGAAAAAAAAGTTTTACACTAATTATGCACTGCAAATATTTCTCTAACATAATAATTACTTAAAACAATAATGGCAAAAAAGTTTTGTCGACGGGGGATCGTACTGGGGTAACTTCGGATTGCCAGTCCGACCTCTTAGCCACTCGGCCATGAAAAATGTGAAACATTTATATAGGGTAGTTCGAATCCTCCTTCACAAAGTATGTTTTGCACAATTAGAACTATGTTTTGCAACAAACAGAACTTGAAAATAATGACTTTGAAAAGAGTTACATATAAAAAAAGATTTTTGACAATACCGGGTGCCGGCCCGGGCCGGCCCCAGTTTCAGCCACCCTTGGTTGGGAGGCATTGCGTACACTGTTTTCATTCACACGGCATTTTTGGAATGCGGTATTTTACTGTGAATCTTCTTTTTACATTTGTTTTTTTTTCAACATCTAAAGATTTTTTGGTGTTGTTTTATAAAAAAAATAACTTTAGAAAGTAACCAAAGAATGCTGGTAGAATCATTAAAATTGCCATGCGAATGTTTTAGAAACCAAATATAGCTGTCGCCAAACGAGCATCGGCTCTTAAAAGCCGCTTTTTCTCTGCGTCTCCGCTTCTCGCACACTATTTCCGCCTGAGTATCGCACGACTGCTGCATCAAGGCCGTTTTTGGCGGATGCTCGTTCCGCGACAGCAATAACTGCCGTGTGAACCAAAATAGGATACGCAACTAAGGAAATTTTCGAGAATCGAGCGGAACTTGTCTTAGCTGGGGAATATAACCAAGACAAGAAACAGGAAACTGCAAGTAATTCTAACATCAGAGTGGGTTCCGGTCATATGTACACGAGAGACGACCAAATAATAGGAAAGAAGATAAGAACAGGACAAAGAGATAAGACGCCAGTGCTCATGAACTGAGTCGTCACAGCCGAATGATCACGGAGTGAAAGGAATTAAGCTTTCTTTTTGTAAATTGAAAAAAATGGAAAAAAGGTAACATGCGTGTTCCAGCAACTGCACAAAGGCCATAAAGAGTAGGCGATGTAATTTAGCGGGAATAGCGTATGGTTTGTTTCCGAAAAACGGAACATGATTTGGCCAATTCTTAAAGGACTGCGGTCATTGCATCCCACCGCGAATCGTTTAATTGTCTGCGCACTCCTCTTTTACAGTGCTATTTCGCATATTATATTTTTGTTCACTCCAATGTTTCAAATTGTTAGTGGTTAAATATGAGTGGAAATCAAGGTCTTTGGAAAGTCGTCGACTTTTGGTTGGAAGTAGACTATATGCAAATTTAATTATTGTTATTGCAATGAATAAAAAAGGTTACGAAACACGTTGAAGGTTTTCAGAGGTTTTCAAGTTTTATACTCAAAATGTTTTTGTCAGAAATACTCAAAGAGTCACACAGGAAGACAAGACTATGAATACCTATCAAAATTCAAAATTAATATGAAATTATACAAATATTAAGCTTTCTATTCAAACTGCGTCGTCCTCAAATATAAAAAGGAAAATAAAAACAAAATAGGTAAATAATTAACACAAACACAAGGATTTTAGAAGAAAAAAAAATAATTTCTATTCATTTTTTCCTGAAAAAAAATCCTTGTGTATGTTTTAAGTTTTTACCTATTTTGCATGTATTTTTTCTATTTAATCTTGTTTTTAAATATGATTTAAAAATACATTAATATTAGGGCTTGTAGCATACTGCATAATTATTGTAAAAGAGATATATCAATTTGCTGTTTCAAAGTCCTCTTATGAAAGAAGAAGAATAATTTTACGAAATTTGATGGCTTTATGTAGTGCTAATTATTTTTTTTAAATTTACTGTTTGGATCGGTTTTTCATAAATTCTTAAAATATTGTTTTTGGTTGAAGCCCAGCAAAATGTTCTTATTCATTTTATTTTTCTACTTTTGTTTTCAACTACGAAATAAAAAAGGAAACAAAACGCCCGCTCAGCTTACGGTTTTTGGAAAAAATTTTTGGAAAGAATTTACAAGCCAAATTTCGCAGATAGGATGTGAGAATTGACAATTCTCAAAAACTCACAAGTTTCTTTGGTTAAACGTACTTGAAATTGATATCTGAAGAGAAAAGGAAAGGAAAGGCCTTTAAAAACACAAAAAATCAAAGATTTCCCACATGTTTCACACGAGATAGAGAAAACAAGCATGGTGCCACAGCGGGTGCAGGGAACGCGCGACCTTCGTTCCTGGTTACAGTCTATGCTTTTTTCTACAGTCTGTGTTTTGACCTTTTATCAGTACAGTTTTGGAAAACCAAACTGTCTTTTAATTTCAAATTATTTACGTTTTTTGGACGTTTTATAAAATACTTATTAAAGAAGTCATATTGTTTTATCACTAGGGAGTATGTATTCTTCGAAAGAAAATAATTTTCATGGTTTGACAATTTGCAAAAAGACACAGCGATTTTCTTGCAGAAATTTAAAGATTTGCATAAAGCTTTCAAAACAAATTGTTTTTAAATTTTAAATTTAATGTTTTTAAAGATTGTTATATTTATTGGGCGTTTTATGGAAATTTCATAAGAAGAACAATTAATACTAATGCTGGGCTGTACACGAATGTAAAATTTTTTTCAGTTAAAACATGCTTCCAGTTTGAACTTGTGAAAAAATAAAACAGTTTGTAGCCAAAATTCAAACGAACTCTCATAATAATTTTGCAACTTGGGAACATAAAACATTCGACCTTCGTACCGTTTACAGGAAAGGAATTGCCCTTTAGATACAATACACACGATGAAACACAATAACAAGTAAAGGTCGGAAAAATACTGTTTTTTAGGAATATTAATAAATCTATTATACAAAAATAAATGAATGTTTTTTTTTCGCGAATAGCCAAAATTCGGGAAGCATCCACGTTGCTTCAGTAAAAAACAATCCTAGGAAATTTTGCGGAAAATGCTAAAGAATACCAAAGTTACACTTTTGTTTCTTAATATTTAATTGTGAAACACAAATTTGGGCATAAATTGGTATAAAACATTGCATATTTTGTTTTCCACTTTTATAATTTAGTATTGGTAAGGTAAATTACATAGCGAAGCCGATAAAAACCACGTCTAGCTTTGAAAAAAGGTGAACCAATGGAAAGTGAATTTTCAAATATTTCTAAGATGTGATTGAAACAGTCAATAGCACTTTTAAACTTTTTTGATTCTCAAACTTTGCAAAAACAGTTTTCTTCTTCTCAAAAACTAAGTATGTCCACCTGCGATAAAGCAAAAGATGCAATAAAAACTGAAACTACATGAAACACCAAAGAGCGTGGTGTTTATGTGGGGCCTCGAGTGTAGCGAGTGGTAAGAAAAGATAAGACCAAGTACGGACGATCGATGAGTGCGGTTGGCGTCGTATCAACGCAATTAGGCGACCCCGAACACGGTGAAACAGTCGGCGGATTTACGGGTAAAAGGGAATTGGGAACGGGCATGGGCCGACAATGGCGGAATGGTTGGGTGCGAAAAAGTTTTTTTTTGAAAATAGTTTTTTTCAGCTGAGAAATGCAGCCGACAGTGCGGATTTTAACTTTTAGTTCAGCTTTTTCACGGATCTGTCTCTGTGTCTCTGGGTCTCTGTGTCTCTGTCTCTCTGTTTCTCTCTCCCTCTCTTGTTTTCACCCGTCTTTTCAATATGTGTATTTTGCTTCGAAAGTATAGTTTTTTGCGGAATTGCTTTTGTTGCTGCGAAATTCACTTAAATAAAATGAAATATAATTAAAACGTTTATGTGAACTCATTTATTAATCTAGCAACCACAAGTATTTTTTCTTCAATTTTTTGAAACCTTTCCGCAGCACAGAAATCCCGCAGTTGAAGTGGACGGTTGACAGATGAAACCAAAAGGGCAGCTAAATTGTAAAAAGGTTTTTTATTTCTAAATCATTCGAAAAACCTGAAATCAAGCCATCCGGCACATCTTTTAAATTCGTTGTTCAGTGGGTTTCTTGCTGCTACGTAGTCTGGGTGGCACCTGGAAATATTTGTATTTCGAAAATTGATCTTATAATTTACTTTGGTGCTTCGTTTTCTTGTTCGCTTGGAATTTTGATGAGAGGGGGAGATGTTATTTCTGAAATGATAGAGGAGTCAGGGAAACACGCAGAAACACAAAGACACAGAGACAGAAAAACACAGAGACACAGAGAGATAGAGAGACACAGAGGCACAGAGACACAGAGACAAAGAGACAAAGAGACAAATATACAAAGATGCAAAGAGACAAAGAGACAAAAAGACAAAGAGACAAAGAGACAAAGAGACAAAGAGACAAAGAGACAAAAAGACCCAGAGGCACAGAGACAGAGACACACAGAGACAGAGAGATAGAGAGACAGAGAGATAGAGAGACAGAGAGACAGAGAGACAGAGAGACAGAAAGGCAGAGAGACAGAGAGACAGAGAGACAGAGAGACAGAGAAACAGAGAGACAGACAGACAGACAGACAGACAGACAGACAGACAGACAGACAGACAGACAGAGAGACAGAAACACAAAGACACAGAGACACAAAAACACAGAAACACAGAGAGATAGAGAGACAGCGAGACAGAGAGACACAGAGACAGAGAGACAAATAGACAAATAGACAAAAAGACAAAGAGAACCCAGAGGCACAGAGACACAGAGACACAGAGACACAGACCTTTAAAAATCTTAGCCAGAGACTGTTTTCCATTTCCATTTTTTCTTGTCTTTGGTCTCCTTGTGGTAATTTCTTCTACCTCTTCCTCCTCTACACTCTCAGGTAAAGGACAACAGTACAGTCTTTTTGTTGAAGTGGGTTGACAAGTGAAACCAGCCTTAACAGAAACTTTTAAACCAAACCTTAAGCCTAACCTTAGGGCAAGGAGCTCCTTCCTCGGGACAGGTCATATATTCCCCTTCATAAATTAAAGGATCGTCAGAAGTGTCGCATATGGGAAGAGGAGGTGGTCTGGAACCATATATCATTTGTTTTTTTATTTTTCGATTGAAGATAATATTAACGATTCATGCCACGGGAGAAGCTGTATCTCTGTTCATTATAATACATGTGATTATGTATTGGTTGAAACATTACAACCGTTTCAGTTTGGCAGGAAACGTTTTTTACTACTTTCATAATATTAATTTTTTAATAATTACAATTTTATAAACACAACTTTAATACTATACCGTTTTTAACAGGCTGATTTTCAACTTTTTAAACGTTAATGATTAAATAAGCATCAAAACATATTTTAGAAAAAAAAAGAAAAATAGTACAGAAATCTATAAATTACGCTTGAAAAAGTAGTACACAAACTGCCAAATTTTGATTTTTTTTGTCATTATTGGACAAATTTTGACGCTTTTGATACCTATTTACAAAATTTTCGCGTTTAAATTAAACATAATTCACTTATTTTGTTAACTTACATTTTTGTAACACCGGGCCTCGATTTCCTGGGAGTAGTGATCAAAGAAATAGCCGTTGTGGAAGGCTCTGAAACCTCGCAGCACAGCCAGGATAGGCCATTTTCGCTCTGCATGCACTCGTAGCCTCTGGCGCATTTGGTGTTAGAGAGGGAGCAACTTTTGCCATTGCTGAAATTTACTATTAACAACATGCTTTTAATTCAGATTTTTTAAATCAATTTACAAACCTTTTTCTGTTGTCGGGACATGTTTCGGTTTTGGGACAGCACCAGCGCTGGCCGTTTAACTGAAAAAATGCTGTTACTATTAGTTTTTTTTTTATTTTGAAAGCATATAATTTGAAGTATGAATGCAGAACTTTAAAAAAGCCCAAAAAATATTCTTTGTTTCAGACATTCATTGACTTTTTTGTTCAAAAGACGGCGGAACCCTCAAGGCACAAAAATTCAAAAGACAAATTATTCTGAAACATTGAAATGCGCATAAAATATTAAAAGTTTTGTTCAGTATTCTATGCCGACGGAAATAACAATAAAATGTTTCGGATTCATTTTTCAACCACTTGCACGATTTAAATGGAAAAGTAGAAATTTATGAAAAATTCAAAACAAATAATAAGAAAGCAGTTTCGTTAAGTTTGAAGAAAATTTTTTTTGCTTCTTTTCCAAACTCAGACACGAGCTAAGTAAAATTATATCACTCAAATAGTTCAATCACAAATCATGGTGGTTGATATTCAAAACAGTTGTCTGAAAATCACGTTTTGTTTAAATTTTTTTCCACATATTGTGTAAATCCCAGCAAAGGCTAGATTTTTTCCCCCTGAAATTCGTTATTTCCTAAAACATTCCGGTAAAATTCGATAGTTTCCAAACACGTGAAAGCTCGAATTGTAAAAATTGCCTTCAAGTACAAATTGTCTTCATTGTAAAATGCCATTCAAAAACGTAAAAAATAAATAAAAGAATTATTCCTATTTAAGTGAAGTTTCGAACAGTTGAAATTGAAGAAAATGTATCAGAAGTTGCCCGAGAAATGTGTATAGTCTGTTTCCAACGAAAAAGCCAGCGAATTTTCAGCTACCTTGATTTCCACTCTTATTTAACCACTAACGTTTTGAAACATTGAAGAGAACATGAACAAAATATGCGAAAAAGCATAGAGAAAGAGGAGTGCTCAGACAAATAACCAATCGCGGGACCTAATGTACCTACTCCTGTAAGAAAATCCCGTTTTCCTTGTCTCTTTTTCGGAAATGCACTATAAAAAAGTAAATTTTCCATAATATAGTTTTTTTGGAATCGGGTTTTATTTGAAAACACCTTTTTTAGTCAGAAGAAAAAATAATGCATTTTTCAGTCTGTCGTCTTATAGTCTGTTTCCAAATAAAGGTCGGAGACTTTTGAGCGGCCTCGATGTCTTGATCCTTTTTAAGATTTGAAACATTGATGTGATAAGGGATAAAATAAGCGAAATAGCACAGTGAAAGAGGAGTGCGCAGACAAAAAAAAGTAATCGTGGCGGGACCTAATGTACCATCCTTTAACCGAACCGGTGCCGTTTTTTGGAAACACACTATATTGTTTTTGTGTTGTGCTTTAATTTTTGGAACTTGTTTCACTGACTAATGGTAAGCCACTGTAGTTTTAACTTTAAAATTAGAATTCAAAAAAAAAACGAAAAAAAATTAAAATTCCGTAAAATTTGCTGTTTCCTATAACACTGCGGTGACATTCAATATTTCCCACCGAAAATGCGAACGCTAGAATTATACACATTATGAATTTTTAAAAGTAATTTTAAATTGTAAAATGTTTTAAAAACATTGAGTACTTACTTCTTCACATTGTTCGTTCCTTCTGCAACCTCCGGCACAAACTCCCCGTGCTTTTGCTCCGGAACTACAAACTGCAAGTGAACAGCAAATTCTCGATCCACTGGATGAAAGAGAACACTCGAATCTGAAAAAGGGCACTTTTAAATGAATTAACAAATTCATTTAAGATTTCACGTAAAAAATACATTTAATCAATTTTTTTAAAAGTAAAACCATTTCTTAAAGGGACAGTCAGACGGGTTTTACGACATTGGCTCATCTAAGAAAGAAAAATTGGCTGATCAAGAAAATGTATATGACTATGGGTCGGAAATGTACCGTTTTCGATAGACCTGCCTTCAAAGTGTCCAAAAACAGCCGACCATCCGCAGATTGTGCGGATGGCCAGTACGTCCTGCGTGTCCGGTATTTACAAGGGATGCTAATGAACCGAATTCATTCTAATTGACTGAGATAGCTGTGAAAATGAGGAGAGTGCGAGACAATTTTGCATAGTTCATTCGCATAATTTCCGACCGTATCCGATCGAAAATGAAATGAAAAGGCCCCTTACTGCCCCTTTAAAAATTAAACGTTAAGTCAATATATTCCCTTTAAAATGGCTGCATTTGTTATATCCTTGTTTCAAATTGGTTAACTTAAAAAATTGTTAGCTTTCATTTAAGAAACAAAAATACTTTTGTCACAACAAACTTTTTTTTTAAAATTTTTTTAAAAACTAAACTTCACTGTGACACATTCGCGTGAAACCAGTAGCTTTCATGGTATTAACAATTTGTTGATCTCATCGAATTCGCTATTTTATGACGATTTAAAAATCCTTTAAAAAACACTTTTTAAATGAATTAACAAATGTATTTAAGTTTTCTGGTAAGAAATACTTTAAAACAATTTTTTTTGAAACGCAACATGCATTTCTTAAAAAGTCGTTTTCCAGCCTTTAAAGACAATGTATTCGTTGTGATTTAATTTAATTTCCTTAAACAAATATTTCCAAATTGCTGTTGGAGCAAGTTTTTTTATTTTGAGAAAAAATAATATAGAGCTGCATTTGCTAAAATTAACTTTAGAAAATTCATAGCTACATTTAAAAAAAAATATTACGCCTTTTTTGTTCGACTTTTGTACATTTGTCAATTTTTTTTTGTATAATTATTTACCAAACTCCGCTGTTACAAACGTGCGTGAAACTTATTGTTTTGGTGGTATCGTCAATCCATCGTGTTAGCTTCCGCTTATAATTTTATAATACAAAAATAAAAATAGAAAAAAAAACTAAAATTCACCCAGGGGAACAAGAACTTTTGGAGCAGTCTCTGGCTAAAACTCCATCCATTTCCACTATGCTATCCGGACCACATAAAGCAGCGTACGAGTTGCAACAGACGGAGACGTTTGATTTACGGAAAGCCACACAAATACTGAAACAAATTTGTTATAAGCTTATATATAAGAAAATTTCAATTTTATGTACATGCGACATTTCGTGAAAATAGCTCACCCGTCTTTACAAGATTTACAGGAAAGGAGTTGGTTGTTCTCGTGGCTCACAACTGGATGAGAAGCTGAAAACTATGTTGTTTTTTGAAAACTAGGGTTTAGTATGTTTTTAGGATGTCGACAAGTCATTGTCTCATAATTGACTCATGACAAGAAAAGCCAATTTGAAACATGTAGATAAACATCGATTTTCGATCCGGACAATTCGACAACTGTGCAATTTTTTATAGTAATTTAAAAATTGAGAAAATCCCATTGAATGACGTGCTAAAACTGTGAAAAATGTTTGACGTCGAATGATAAGGAAAACTCAAACCTTGTTAAATTGGGAAAAGAAACATTTGCGGAAAACCCTCTAAAATAACCGAAAATCGCAAGTTTTTACTCTTTGTCGACAAACACGTTTTATCACTTTCAAAACGGAAACGAAACATTTGTTCATTAATTAGACTTTGAATTTTGTTTGATTTTTTAAGTTTTGTATACTCCTCGCCAATCCTCCTTCGGCTAAAATGCGGCTGTGCCTCTTTTGTAGCCGAATATAATGATGTAGTAATGTGAAATTTGAATTTCAACATCAGAATATTATCACACATTTCCAAAAATCGCCGAAGTAGCGAAGTAGAATTGGCGGGCACTATATACATTTTTTTAAACACGGTTATAGTCCGTTTCCTAAAAAGAGTCAAAGAAATTGAGATTTTCCTGAAGGACAGGTGCATTTTTGGTCCCGCCGCGATCACTTACATGTCTGCACACTCCTCTGTTACAGCGCTCTTTCGCCTATTTTTCTGGTTTTCACACGAATGTTACACATCGAGATTGGATAAACATTGGATATCAACGTTATTGAAAAGTCGAAATCCTTTCGTTAGAAATAGACTATATATTGTCAATTATTTTTATTGTTTGAACAACTTTTTGTATAAGAATTGTTTAAGAATTTTATATTTAAGAAAAGATTTGTTTAAGAATTTTTAGGAATCGACTTTAACTTCAACATAAAATTTTCACTGATTACTAGCACACGTTCCCGCATGAAACTTGTGTGATTTGCTTTGTAGCAGAAAACCCAAAATATTTATTTTACCTGGACAAATGCCTCCTTCACTTTTGTCTTTTGGTTCCCGATTGTTCGTCATTTTCTTTATAGAACAGCAAATGCTCATTCCTGCTCTGCTGCTCGGGGTGCACTTTGTAGATTCAGGACAGTTCTGTTTGATGTTTGGCAGACAGGAATAAAATGTTGGGAATCTAAAAAAAATTTTTGAGAAAAAAAAATTCAGTCGAAGAATCCATCGCAGAGAACAACTGCATAATTTTGTTATCTGTTCTCTTTGCGATACGAAATATTCGGGTGATAAGTTTAAACAAGACATTAAATAATGTTTTAAACATGGAAATGGTTTAAATTGAGAATGAATGCACAGATGTGATGGAAAAGAAAAAAAAATCGTGAAAAAACTCACTTGTAGGTCAAGTCCTTACATGTCGGCGGCTTCACGCAACAAATACCCTAAAATTTAGGTGGATTTACTTTTTGTACATTTTGTAACATTTTAGATAATGCAATCAGCGAATTGTTTATCAATTTCGTAAAACCAATTGAAGACGGTTTACAAATTACCCTTTCCAAAGTAATATTGCAACATTCCAATGAGCATTATGAAAAAGTACATGTTTTAAAAATGTTTCGGCTTTCAAAGTAGTATTTTTGTTAGCGTAATAAAATCATTTATAGGGCATTTTCAAAACTGAGACAAGGAAAAGGGGATTTTCCTAAAGGACTAGGTACAATGGGTCCCGCCGCGATTGTCTAATTGTCTGCGCACTCCTCTGTTACAGTGCTATTTCGCATATTTTATTGATATTCACTTCGATGTTTCAAATCGTCAAAGGTTAAATACCAAGGAAATCCACGGTCATTCAAAAGTCGTCGTCTCAAGATTGGAAATAACATATAGTTCACTAGGAAGGATCTCAAAAATGTTATGAAATTCAATTATTTTTCCCCTATTCCATGAATTCAAAATAGAATACAAATATTTTCCTGTATTTTTATGATGCACGTTTGAAATATTTTGCTCCAACGGCTTTCAGTTAACGGACTGTACGCAGAGCCGACATTGCGGTGTTTACCAAGCATGGCAACGGGCCGGCTCAGGCCGGCCCGCTCCAAAAATTTTCACGGCCCGGCCCGACTCAACCGAAAATTTATGCCTTTTTTCAATGTAAAAATCAAAGAAAACGAAAAAAAAAAATTTTCGGGCCGGCCCGGGCCGGCCCGCTTCAAAATTTTTCTCGGCCCGGGCCGGCCTGGGCCGGCCTCAAATTTTGCCATGCTTGGTGTTTACAGAAACGTGTGTGCAAATCGGCAAACTGGCGAAAAAAAAATTGCCAAAATTCTCTTTGTGGAAATTCAAACCTAAAAAATTTTGCACGTTTTTAAATAATCACACGCTTAATAATTAGCGTAAAAATGAACATGTATAAACATATCGCTGGTGGAAGAGTTTAATGTAAAAAAGGGTCTTCGCGGCGCTTCTGGTTCTGTCTGCGTCTCTCAGCGAGAGATTTGCTTCTCGCTGCGAAGTAGTTTCAAAAAGTCTCCCAGGCGGATCGAACCCTCAAGCTATATTTCGAATTTCACTATTAGAAAATAAAGTTTGAATATGGTTATAGGTTAAAATGCTTTACGCGCTTTGTCCTCTTATTTCGGGATAGTTGAATGAGATGGTGAGATTTGTTTTTGTGGCGACATGGTTTTTTGCTTAGGAAATTATGTTTGGTTCAATGTTTGGAAAAATACTGAACTTATTTTGGATCCTATGTCAATCAGTACTTTTTGAAAAAGGATGGTTCACCACAAAAGTCCGATTGTTGACTGTTTCCTTACCTGTATACACTGCGCATCTAAGGGACAGAGGTCCTTACAAGTCCTGACGTGTTTTGTGCTTGTGAGTGGAAGCATTAGAGGTGGACAAAGTTCTAAAATATTAAAACTCTTTATTATAAAAAATAACTACCTTTCAAGTATTTGTACATTGGTGTAGGTTTTGTTGAATCACCCACATTCCAATTCAGAAAACAGATGAATAAGGGCAGAATTAAATTTGAATACAGCATTTCTGAAAACATTCACAATTTCGCAAAAATAAAATTTAAGAAAAGTGACAACTTTTTTATCTTTAGAACAAAAACGTATAACAACAATGTAAATAATCGTTAAGACGCAATTTCGCTAAGGGTATCCGACGACAATAATATAAAAATAATGAATTTGGCTAAACAATGTTAAAAACATGTATTTGGTCTAAAAACATTATTTTGAAAGGTTTAGGTCATTATAAATTTTTGCTCGGTGTCACGGTAGGTCACACAGGGTTACTGTAACTCGGCTCAAAGTATCTCGCTAACATATGTAAAATAATAAAGTTAGTAGCGTATGACGTGTAGGAACTTATTGTAAAAGCAAGATATTTCTGGTATTAACAAACTTCGAGGTTTTCGAGAATTTTAGCGGTTGTGGCCACAAAGGGTTCATTTAAGCGCATTTTCACTATTTTCATCAAATTCCCCGTAAAATGTACTACAAAGCCCGTTTTAAAAAGTAAAAACTCATCGACTAAAAGTACTCAAATGTGAAGAAGAATGCCCCAGAAACTGAAAAAATTAAGCTGGCACATAGGGCATTTCTTTCAAAAGTCATCGTCTCAAGATTGGAAATACTATATATGCACGAAAGATTAGGTTTTTACGTACTCCTTCTGAAAAAAAATGGTTTATATACTATCTTTCTACTGCTTCACAAATTTAAAAAAAACCATTTGAAAGCGGTAAAGAAAAATACAAAATTGGTTAAAATATTGGAAAAACTACGCATGAACCACTAATTTCAGCACTCCTCGCTGTCTAACATGGATTACACGAAAGGTGGAAGTGATGTTCCTCGCGAGGAAGTGGGTCAAGTGGGACACGCGCTGTCCTTTCTGCATGTGAGCGCCAGACAACTTGGTGAACTGGACCAAAGACACCAAACAACATATTTACAGAGTTATACACTGCGTGTAATAATTATACACGCATCTTTCATGCTGCTCTACATGTCATTTCAGGGCTTCAAGAGTAGTATGGGCACACTCATTCGATTGGGCAAAGTCTTGCGAACAGATTTCGCTGTTGAAAACGGAAATCCAACACAGACCGGCGCCGTTTGCCAAAATGTGAAAAATCGGGAGACGGTTAGAAATGTTTGGGGGCATCGAGAACAACACCAGTGGAAAGCCCTTAAAAAGTTGTATACTCCATTTCCAACGAATGGGCAAGGATTTTTCCAATTTTTAAAGGACTAGGTACCATTGGTCCGCAAAGATTGTAGTTAATTGTCTGCGCACTCCTCTTTTACAGTGCTCTTTCGTTTATTACATCTCTGTTCACTTCAATATTTCAAATCCTTTTTGGGTAAATATGAGAATTTCTCAAGATTGCCCGAAAGTCGAAGACCTTCCCTTGGAAACAGATTATATGAAACACGGCTGAAAGCAAAAATCAAATGCCGATTAACATTTTTAAACTATTTTTTGAATTTTTTTAAATGTTTCAAGTCGTGGTCGTCAATAGGTAAAAACTGAACCGTCATTCAAATTCTCGGCGTTTCGAAATTTTGTTGTCAAATGTGCTCCAATACAAACAAAATATGGTTTGTTTCCGAAAAACGGAACATGATTTGGCCAATTCTTAAAGAACTGAGGGCATTGCATCCCACCACGAATCTACTAATTGTCTGCGCACTCCTCGTTTACTGTGCACTTTCGCTTGTTTAACTTATTTCCACTTCAATGTTTCAAATCGTATATGGTTAAATAAGGAAGGAAATCAAGGTCGATGGAATGTAGGCGACCTTTCATTGGAAACAGGCTATATTGGAAAATGTTTTTGTTCCTTCTCAGAAAAATTTCCTCTTCGAACAAGTGTTGAAGGTTGAAACAAGACGGTCTGGGTGATATGTTATACGCCGTTTCCAACGAATTGGCAAGAGTTTTCCCAATTTTCAAAGGACTAGGTACCTTTGGTCCCGCAACGAACTCAGTTTTTTGTCTGCGCACTCCTCTTTTGCAATGTTTCTCGCCTATTATATCTCTGTTCACTTGAATATTTCAAATCCACTTTGGTTAAATACGTCATTTTTTTTAAAACCAGGAGGGTACGCGCGCCTACGGCGCGCACCCCCCTGTATGCGGCCTACGGCCGCACCGACACGCGGCCTGCGGCCGCAAACATTCATGGCCTACGGCCACTTATTACTCGGCCTTCGGCCGTGAAACCTGCGTGAAGCAAGTGAAGCTCGGCCTACGGCCGACCTCACCCTCCCCTCCGGTTCATTTGGTCCTAAAACGATCGTTTAACGGTCCGCGCATTTCTATTACGTTGTCGTTGTTTCAATTGTTTAATTTCTGTTCACTTGGATGTTTCAAATACTTTATGGTTTCTTTAATGTGGGCGGTGGTTTGATTCGCATCCGGTGAGTATAAGTACATTTTCAAGTATCTTTGAGTAAAGAATGTTTGAGGAGTTTATTTTATTTTCTTTTGCACAACAACAAACAAACCTTGGAAAAGTGGAAAGATTCAATACTAACTGGTAGTTTATTCAAGTGATTTGGTTTGAAAATTATTGCGTTTTCTTGTAACTTCTGATTTTTCCTTAAGTGTTTTCCACTCTTTCCGGAACATTTGCGGGAAAATGATCATCCCATGTCGCGATCATGTTGTAAAGGAAATCTATTATACCGAGACAAATCTTTCTGTCCTGCATTGCCAACATGCCTGAAATTTTTGTCTATCGTTGACGATATTCAAACTTAAGCGGACTTGAAATATCGGAGAGCACGCCGCACAACTTGCTATTTTCACGAAAATTCCGAAAAATTGAGGAATATTCAAAATAGCTTTAAAGGTCTCTTCAGGGGCCTTTTCTAAGTCGCACGGTAATGAAGACTTAGCAAGTATTTTGCGCATACCCGTTGGCTGGAGCGGTGTTTAAGAAAATGGTTTCATTTGAAATGACTTGTTTTGCACACTTGATTCCCATTTCCAACACGAAAAGGCCCCTGACGGCACCCTTGAAGGAAATAGCCCTTGTAAAAACTGTTTATATTCTATTTTTGTACCCCAAATAGTTTACATATCAATTTCGTTTGTTTTCCCCTTACTGTTTTTTTAACAGGACGGTTTCTAGTTGCAACAACAGTGGTGTCATGTTTCAAGCATTTATTAAGCAACAGAACATTCGCACATCTTTGATTTCGTGTCGATCTTTTATCTTTAATCGAAAAATGTAGATTTATATTAAAAAAGATAATCAGGACGGTTTTCAATATCCGTCCCCACTTGAACCAGAAAAATGCCGGCGTATCCATTTTTCCCATGCTCATCAGCTCGGTTTTGCACTCGATTATACTCTTCTCCAAATCTACGTCCTCCGATTTGGCTGCGTACATGGCCTGAGTATCCAATATTGCGCGCTTTACTCTAGAAACGACATAAAACAATGGAATGTTTTTACGAAGTAGTTTTGGCGCGAACAAATACATGCAGTTTACATTATAGCTATCGCCAAGTGGACATCATGCCAATTTCGTGCCAGTATTCTCTGTTGATAATTAGCATATAATCCTAATCTAATTCAACATCAACAGAGAATAACGGTACGGAATTGGCATTATGCCCGTTTGGCGGCAGCTATACAGTGTGTTTCCAAAGAACGGCACCGATTTTGGCCAAAAACCTTAAAGGATGGTACATTAGGTCCCGCAGCGATCTTGCAAACATTTTTCAATTGTTTGCGCACTCCACTTTTACTGGGCTATTTCACATACTTAATTCCCGTTCACATCGATGTTTCAAATCGTCTGTGGTTAAAGAGCAGCAAAACTTCAAGGCCGCTCAAATGTCGCGGACCTTCCTTTGGAAACAAACTATAACTGTTTGGACAGATAACTTATAGTCTGTTTTCAAAAAAAAGGTCGGCGACTTTTGAGCGGCCTTGATGTTTTGCTCCTTTTTAACCACTTGCGATTTGAAACATTGATGTGAATAGAAATAAAAATAACAGAAATAGCACATTAAAAGAGGAGGGCGCAGAAAAATCAGCAATCGCGGCGGGACCTAATGTACCATCCTTTAACCGAACCGGTGCTGTTTTTCGGAAACACGCTATAACTAAATGTTTTGATGCTTCGACATTGCTTGAAATTATTTTTCCGTTCCGCCTTCTCATTCTTTCTTGTCCGTCCGTGTTGTGATAAAACATTGCACCCTAAGCGATTTTCTTCCGCCCACAAACTGTGTCGCTTTTCTTTGAATCGGATTCGCTTGGCTTTGTAGCCTAGATTGCTTTTTCGTACATATTATTCTATTGAATCAATTGAATTTTGTCAGCTTTTCATTTTTCGGAAAAAAAAACAAACCTTTTTGAAACGCTGATATATGTTTCATAAGTATGTGGAATGTTCACGAATGTCTCATGTCACCAGTAAGATCAAATACGCACAAAATACAAAATACAATGTTGAAGCACAGACCATCCTCACAATCTGAAATGTTCGGCAGTTTGGCAATTTGAAGCCAGATATCTCGGAAACAGAGAAAATTGGACATAAAGTTCATTTGAGTGTTTGACAAGATGATTTTTCTTTTTCTTTCTCATATAAGCCAATGTTGCAAACCCTTCTTTACCGTTGAAAACGAAAATCCAATAATTGACCTCTTGAGAAGGAATCGCACGGTGTAACTTGATCGGACGAAAAAAAAACCGTCTGGGCCATTAATCTCAGGCCGCTTCTTGACCACTTGCGAACAACAACTGACCACTGCCTCAGGCATGCCGTGCTTTCCTGGAAAACCTGCCAGTCGCTCTTTTTTTCCGGTTTTAGCATTTTTATTCGTTCTAAAAATCGTTTTTGTTAAATTTCTCCTTTTCAGAATGCTCGTTCTCCTGGGAGTTTTTGCCATTGCGGCAGCGGTCGATGACGTCATCCCTACGGGACCACCCATTCCCGTGCGACCCGCGAAAATTACCGAAAAGGATGAACTTTTGTTTGTGCAGGCTGTAAGTGAAAACAATTCTTAATTACATCGAAAATTACATATATGATTATTTTGATGTTTTAGGAAAACTATTTATAAAACCAACCTTCTTTTTTTAATGGGTATACAGAACAAATTTTTTTCCGTAAATAAACGTAAACTAAAATTTTTAAACTTCTCAATCTGTAATTAGTGGAAAATGTTTGTGGAAGCAAATTAATAATCGTATTTTCAGGTTTGGCGTCATGGAGATCGCGCTCCCGTCATGACCTACCCTACTGACACTCATCAGGAGGACGCTTGGCCCAACGGTTGGGGAGAACTTACCCAGGTAACTTCAAACTATAGTTTTTTTAAATGTTTTTTTTACTTAGTACCTATGATTAATGATTAGGTTTATATTGGAAAACTTAAACAAAAAAAGAAAGTGCAGATGTTTTGAAACATTTGTAATTTAACATCATTTTATTTATTTTCGAAAATATGTCTATAAAAAAATGTTGAATTTCACAAGCAACAAAAAATTGAAGAAAAATTTTTTTGAAAAAGGAAAAATAGAGCAAAAAACCGTGTTTGAAAGGTCACAAAGGGTGATGCAAAATTTTCGCTTCATTTTTCAATTTTTAATTCTCAATTTTGAATAATTTTGCACTATTGTATTTTTGGACAAATCACGAAAAAATGAAGTTTATTAAGTCTTGAACAAAGGTTTCCAAAAATTATTAAAGTTTTAAGTATAAGCCTATCAACAATTTGGCCAAAGTGTTTCAGCTACTTTCGCAGATTCAGTTACATTTACAAAAAGATGTTTTTGTAAAATTATATAAGTTGTTCTTCAACTTGTAATATTTTTCAGTTGGGAATGAGACAACAGTACGCTCTGGGTCGTCTCCTCCGTGATCGATACATGAACGAGAGCAATCCCTTCCTAAACCCTGATTACACCCCGAAACAGGTGAATAATTTAAATTATTTCTTTAAATAGGATTGTTTAGGTCTACATTCGTTCAACTGACGTTAACAGAACTCTTATTTCGGCCTACGCCAACATCGCCGGGATGTTTTCATCTGGCCATGCTGGACAAGACTACCCTGACTACAAACCCTGGCCCACTGGGTGGACTCCCGTTCCTGTGCACACGATTGATGTGGAAACGGATCCGGTAAGTTCAATTAGCATGGAAAAAGTTGAATCACTATGTACGTTTTTTTTGCGAAACTTTATATTGCTAAAACACAACAAAACGCAAACCTATAATGTTTGATTTATGAAGTCAGAAAGCCATAAAAATCAATAATGCATCATCAATTTGTGAAAATATGAGCGAATTGCTTTTGCTGCGAAAATGGTTGTCACGGTGCACTTGGAAAAGTTGTTTTGTTAGAACCACAAAGAGCTAAGTGAACATTTTATCAAATTCAGTAGTTGTTTAGGTAAATTCAAAACATTGTTTGAAACTCCCATAGGCTGTGTGTGTGTGTGTGTGTGTGTGTGTGTGTGTGTGTCGCCGCGTTTTGGTGCGCGGCGTAGGCCGCACGTAACCTCCTGGTATCCAATAAAAGACACAGACAAACACAGACAAACACGGTAGGGTTTTATTATAAGGGATAAATTAATTAAACAATCGAAAAAAAAATGAATTTTAGATTTTTTGCAAGATCAATGTTGAGCGGGTAGCGTGTTTTACTATAGCACGCGGCGCGCAGGTTGTATCTCGCGTGAAAGTTAACCTAAATTCAATCTAAAAATTGAAAATATTGAAAAATTAATTTCCAAAAACTTTTGTTTCAACTCAAATTACAAATGCTTAAGCTAAAATGATGAAAAACTGGAAAAACTTGTGGCTGTGAGTGGTTTTTCAAGTTTTGCAACAAATTCGAAAAAAATCTCCTCCAGAATTTTAATTTTTTTTTCGATTTCTTTTTGGAGTATTTTATCTTGTGACACCAAAATTTTTTAGGACCAACTACTGTGAGAAAATTGCTGTTGAAGTTGATACCCTTCATTCAGCAAGGCTACATTGTGCCGATTTTTTCACAACAAAATCGTCTATTGTGGTCGTTTCCAAATAAATCATTTAGAAAATTATAGAATTTTTAAAATTTCAATTGGACCAAGTTGAATTTTATTGAAAATAGCTTTGAGAGTTTCTCGGACATGACTTTTCAATCAAATGTTTCAGTTCAAAATTGAATCAATCACATTTTCTTTCCAATGTTCCACTGTACTTCTTTAGTTTTTTGATAAAAAATATAAAAAAATTTTATAATTATAAATTTGCAGGCCGGAAATGTCTTCGCCCCTTGTCCCCGAGCTAATCAGCTCGACGAGGAACTTCGGAACAGCGCCGAGTTCAAAAAAGTCGTCGCTAAGAATCAAGATTTTTTGGATTTTCTTTCGAACAAGACCGGAATGAAGGTGGATCTGCCCACTCTCTACCTCATCAATGACGTTTCTCACATCGAGGTACTTCTGAACTGGAAGTTAAGTTCACAAAAAGTAATTAAGAGTATTTACAACATGAGCCTGCCTGCCTGGTTGACACCCCAAGTTGCTGCTAGGCTGAGGAATCTTACTCAGGTAGGTTGAAAATATTATTGCTCAACTATTAGCAGAATTGCAAATGGGCCGAGGAAGATCGAAAGTTGAAACATCGAATTGCATTTTTAGATTGCCAATGAGTACACCTACGGAATTTCCAAGCCTTATCTTCCTGAGTTGATCAAACTGCGAGGAGGATCTATGCTTAAGTTCCTGGTAAAAAACATGAAAAACAAGGTTAAAACAAATTTGGATGGAATAAGGACAATTTTCTTAAGGTTGCTTGCCATCAGAAGGACAACAATGGAAACGAATGCAAGTGGTTGGGACCTTTGAAGTACTACGCTTATTCGGCAGTGAGTTCTCTCTGTCTCTGTATCTAAGCTCTCTCTCTCTCTCTCTGTATTGACACATTTCCAGCACGACACAACCGTCGCTGCCCTTTTGACAACGTTTGGAGACGAAGAACGTGTGATCCGTGGTGGTCTTCCCAAGTACACTGCTTCTGTCGTAGCTGAACTCTGGAATCTCCACGACAAGGGCTACGCTGTTAGGGTAAGACATTTATTAATTTGTTAATTTGTTGTGTTTCAAAAGTCAAGTGTTGGGGGGAGCTTTCATATTTTCCTTAGAAACGAATCTCGGGATCGGGCCAAAAATTTTTTTTCTTTTTTTTTGATTCTTTGTGGGAAGCATTATATAGTGCGTTTCCAAAAAAGAGTCGAGGAAAATGGGATTTTCCTAAAGGACAGGTACATTTGGTCCCGCAATGCTTTATTGTCTGCGCACTCCTCTTTTACAGTGCTCTTTAGCTTGTTAAATTTCTTTTTACTTCAATGTTTCAAACAAGATTAAACAAGTTAAATAAGGGGAGACAAGGTCGTTGAAAAGTCGTCGATTCTTTGTTGGAAATGGACTATAGTTCCCCTTTTGTTGTTCATAATTTTAAAGGCATTCGACGGCTTCAGGCATTTTTAGGTTCAGGTCGATAAAAGCGAAATAGTGGTTTTTCCGATACTAAATGTTTTTTTTATTAAATTTTTAAAAAAAATAAAATGTTTAAAGACTGAAAAAGGCGACGAAAATATCAAATCGTGTTTCACACATATGCTAAATAGTAGTTTCAAGTTCAAAAATAATATTTGTAGTCAAGAAATTTTTTTAGCTCCTATTCCACGGCGCCTTCCACCACACTTATCACACAATCACTCACCTGACGAAGGGATGTCCGACCAATAATGAGTTCTGCCCTCTGAAGGTGAGATTTTCTTTTTTTTTAATACTTATTTTGGTAATTGTGATATTTTTGTTTTTTTCAGACCTTTGAAAAGCGCAGTGAGCCCTTCATGCCGGTGGATTTGGCCAAAGAGTGCAAGAAAAGAAAGGATATTCAAAATAACCGCACTCGTTAGTTTCAAAAATGAAACAGTCCGTAAATATCATTTTCAGG
Source organism: Oscheius myriophilus (assembly GCA_964057215.1). Lineage (NCBI taxonomy): Eukaryota > Metazoa > Nematoda > Chromadorea > Rhabditida > Rhabditidae > Oscheius > Oscheius myriophilus. The sequence continues at coordinate 23,727,546 of OZ059903.1, forward strand.
CTTTTCGGAGGAGTAATTTCACTACGAAACGACACAGTGTGGTAGATTTTACGAGTAATAAAGTGTATGCCTTGAATTTTTTAAAAGTGTTTTTAAATGTTGATTTTTAATACTGTTTTGCGAAGCTTTTTGGATTTTAATGTTCCGGGTTGAAACCTTCCAACGCGAAAAACCAGCAATAGAAAGTTTTGGTTTTTTGAGAAATTTAGGTATTATTTGAACTCTAATTTAAAGTTATTTTTGGAATTAAGCTATAAACAAGAGTATTAATTTTTTGTTGCTTTGACAATCGAAATTTCAATCTTTTTTTTCATGATTATCATATTTTGACGCGTTACGGCTAATTTTAACGAACAATTTTAATTAGCCGTAAATTGGATTGAAATCCATTAGTTTTTTTTTAAAAGTATATTTTCAACAACAACAATTTTCTATAATTACCCAAGCACTAAAATCAATAACCGGTGCAACTAGGTCACTTTGAAACAATTAAACAAAGGAAAAAAGCAATCATATGCGTGCAAGCGAGTCTCAGCCACGCCCACAAAAGCGAAAATTCCTTTATAAGGGACCCCTTGCTGCACAATTCATCACTTCGACAGATTTCATCTACAGTGAACAATCGACAGCTAAAAATGGCTCAGGTTCCTACGTAAGTTTTTATTTATTTTTTATTTTTATTTAATTTTTTATTTATGAACTTTTCACCTTTTCTAAAATTTAGGTAGTAGATTTTTAAGCGCGTATCACCCACTGAAACATTTTCTAGAGAAATTTACCAAAATCTAATTTTTAGTGAAACATTTGACAACATTCTCGAAAAGACGAAATTTGGTTTTATTTTTGAAGATTTTCAAACTTTTAGAATTTTCCCGGATTAATAGAAATTTCTAATTTAAATAATTTCCTAACACCGATTTTTGCAAAAACCTATGTTCCATTTTACTATTTTAGGTATTTTCTTGAAATTTTGGGTTGTTCAAGAATTTCAGGGGCATTTTAGCACTCTATCAACCTTTTTGCTTTAACATGGCTTCTAAAATCAATATTTTCAAATTAATCCGTTTTAAAGTAGTATTATCAAAATATCAATGCCATCAGCTAGAATTTTCATTTTAACAAATATATTTCGGCTGTATGTTTCACGAAAGTCCTAATGTTATGGCGAAAAAGAATCGAGTAGTTCATCCTCCTTTGTTAGCTGCGGTTTGTTAAAATTGAAATTTTTAAACAAAAAATAGTAAAACAACCATATTTTCTAATCAATACTCATTTGTTATATTTTCAGTGCCCAGGATGAGGTCGAGAAGAAGAACGAGGCTCTGGCCACTGCCATCCTCAAGGACAAAGTGAAGCCCAACAGGCTTCTGGTCGATCAGAGCGAGAAGGACGACAATTCGGTGGTTTCTCTTTCGCAGGCGAAAATGGACGAGCTGGGTCTTTTCCGAGGAGACACCGTGATTCTGAAGGTAGGTTTTCGAAATGCTCGAATTCGATTTGGTTTCTGAAACTTGGCTGAGTATCTTGCAAAATGGCCATAGAGATCGTTCTCAGACGCCGAAATGCGCACATTTTTGATTCGAAGACGTTTTGCGTACTCATACGGAAAAGAGTGTGGGAATCAAAGAGGCGCAGACTGAAAATACTGACAAACAATTTAAAATTTCAATTTCCAGGGAAAGAAGAGGCGTGAGACTGTTTGCATCGTGCTGGCTGATGACAACTGCACCAACGACAAGATCCGCCTCAACCGGGTGGTCCGCCACAACCTCCGTGTCAGACTCGGCGACGTCGTCAACGTCACGGCCGCCCCCAACATCAGCTACGGAAAGAGGATCCACGTCCTGCCCATTGACGACACCGTGGAAGGACTCACTGGGTAATAAGTGTCTTAAAAAATTTCTTATTTGAACTTTAGAAACTTGTTCGAAGTTTTCCTGAAGCCTTACTTCACCGAGTCTTACCGTCCTTTGAGGAAGGGAGACATCTTCACTGTGCAGGCGGCTATGAGGACGGTCGAATTTAAGGTAATGCTTAGAAAATTTTTAAGTTTTATCAGTTTCCTGGCGAAATTTCATGGTATTTGCCTGGTTTTTCTTTTTTCACAAGGGGGGATTGCACAGTAGCTACAGGTTTCTCAACCTAAAACTTGATTAGCATGCCATTCATTTCCAATCCGAAAAAGCCCCTGACTGTCCCTTTAAGCGCGGGTTTTTAGTGCCACCTCTAAGGCCACGGCGCGTTGACAAACTTTTCAAAGAACATTAGCTATAAACGCCACAGCGCTTCAGTTTGAATTTCGAAAGGCCACAGCGGCCTCATGACATCAATCGATAAAGCCACAGGCATGATCAAGTGGAGAAGGCCACAGGAATTTAGCTACTAACGCCACAGCGCGACAAAGCTTCACAACGTTTTATAACGCCACATCTTGACACATGTTGTTTCAAAAGGCAACAACGGCCACATAACATTTGCTTTTAAAGCTACAGCGTAGGAATTTTCATTTGAAAAAGCCGCAGTAGCCACAGCCGCGATTTCAAAAGGCCACAGTGGTCACATCACAAGGGACATTAAGGCCACAGCGCGACAAATCTGGTTTCAAAATACCACAGTGGTCACATTAAGCATCTACTAAGGCCACAGTGCGACAAATAGAATTACCAAGGCCACAGTGACCGCAGGACAAGAGCTACTAGGGCCACAGTGCGTCAAAATTGAGTTTGATGCGCCACATTAACAGAAATTACGAATAGAAGGTTACTAAATATTTCTTTTCAGGTCGTTGAGACGGACCCCTCTCCCTACTGCATCGTAGCTCCCGATACCGTGATCCACTACGAGGGTGAGGCCATCAGACGCGAGGAAGAGGAAGAAAGCATGAACGAAGTCGGCTACGATGACATTGGAGGAGTGAGTTTATTCCATTTCAACCCTTTTCTCCAATAGTTTTCCCAATTTTTCTCATTTTCCCGTTTCAACAGCGAAATTTAGGTCCGCAAGCAGTTGGCCCAGATCAAGGAGATGGTTGAGCTTCCTCTCCGCCACCCCCAGCTTTTCAAGGCCATCGGAATCAAGCCTCCTCGTGGAATCCTCCTCTTCGGACCCCCCGGAACTGGAAAAACCCTCATCGCCCGAGCCGTCGCCAACGAGACTGGAGCCTTTTTCTTCCTTCTCAACGGTAAACGTGCCAATGTTTCTCTGTTGAACAGCAAATTTCAGGCCCCGAGATTATGTCCAAAATGGCTGGAGAAAGTGAGGCCAACCTGAGGAAGGCCTTCGAGGAGTGTGAGAAGAACTCCCCCGCAATCCTCTTTATCGATGAGATCGACGCCATTGCTCCCAAGAGAGAAAAGGCTCAGGGAGAGGTTGAGAGGAGGATTGTATCTCAGCTCCTAACTCTCATGGACGGATTGAAACAAAGGTCTCATGTTGTGGTCATGGCTGCTACAAACAGACCCAATGCTATTGACGGAGCCCTCAGGCGATTTGGACGCTTCGACAGGTAAATTTTGGCATGTTTCCAATCATAAATATGTATTTTTCAGGGAAATCGATATCGGAATCCCCGATGCCGTCGGTCGCCTGGAGGTTTTGAGGATCAAGACGAAGAATATGAAACTTGCGGATGATGTGGATTTGGAACAGGTGAGCAGTTGTTTTTGAAAATTTACTGCAACATTAGGAAGTTTAAATGCCGAAATGTCAGTAGGGCCCATTTTGAGTAGAAGTCGAACATCGATTTTTGGGGTACTGTAAGCGACTTTCGAATTTGGGAAATTTCAAGAAAATGTGAAATTTAATGTACAGACTTAATGAAAATGCTGTTCATTCTACAACATTTGTAATGTTTTACATACACTAATCGATTGAGCCCTATTGACATCACTTTTGGCTTGACCGAAAAATCGAAACGCAATGAAATTGAAAATGACGTCATTGCCTAATCGTAATTTTCATGAACTTTTAAAAATGCATATACAGACTGATTAGAAATGCACATTTTCTTATGCATTACAGAAATTTTGCAAAATTTCCAATCGATTGAGCCCTATTGACATAAACTTTTGTTGAGACCGAAAAATGGTGCGTCCTAATTCAAGATGACGTCATTTCCCCAGTAGAAGCTTCATAAAATTGAAATTTCATGTACAGATTTGGAAATTTCAACTTTTGGCAAAAGAGATTGGCAATTTCAAAATATTCTTTTTCAGGTCGCAAACGAGTGCCATGGTTTCGTCGGAGCTGACTTGGCTTCCCTCTGTTCCGAAGCCGCCCTCCAGCAGATTCGCGAGAAAATGGAGCTCATCGACCTCGAAGACGACACAATCGACGCCGAAGTCTTGAATTCTCTCGCTGTTTCGATGGAAAACTTCAGGGTCCGTTTGTCCCATAAAATTCTTTTTCAAACCCACTTTTTCAGTTCGCCATGGGCAAATCCACTCCTTCCGCCCTTCGTGAAACCGTGGTCGAAACCCCGAACATCTCTTGGAACGACATCGGAGGTCTCCAGAATGTGAAGAGGGAGCTTCAGGAGCTCGTACAGTACCCCGTGGAGCACCCCGAGAAGTACCTCAAGTTCGGCATGCAGCCTTCGCGTGGAGTTCTCTTCTACGGACCTCCCGGCTGCGGTAAAACTCTCCTCGCCAAGGCCATCGCTCACGAGTGCCAGGCTAACTTCATCTCTATCAAGGTAGAATACTCAGCCAAGTGATCACAAAATTTGAAATTTTCAGGGTCCTGAACTTCTGACCATGTGGTTCGGAGAATCCGAAGCCAACGTCCGCGATGTGTTCGACAAGGCTCGTGCCGCTGCCCCTTGCGTTCTGTTCTTTGATGAATTGGACTCTATTGCCAAGGCTCGTGGGGGTGGCGGTGGAGACGCCGGAGGAGCTGCTGACAGGGTTATTAACCAGATTCTGACGGAAATGGACGGAATGAACTCGAAGAAGAACGTTTTCATCATTGGAGCTACCAATAGGTAAGAGAAAAAATTTTTTCAAACTAATTTTACTGTCCGCTTTTTACAAGGCTTAAAAACTGATTCTTTTTCAAACTCCTTTTACAGCCCGCCGTTTACAAAGTTCATAAAGCTGAAACCGCATAGAACCGCTAAAACTCCCTATTATGTATCAAAAATCTGCCAGGGCCCTTTCTCACTGGTGGGGGAGTTTCAACCAACCCCCCTGCTGTGTTTGGCCCTCAAATAAACGTAGAAGAATAGAGTTGGAAAAATGTACCCTAGGGGCGTTAATTTGAGCTCAATTTAGCGTTTCGCCCAATTTCCTACCGTTCAGTCAACCCCCCCCCCCCGTTTTATTCAGTTATGAATCAAGCCCCCTCTTAAAGACGAAAAACACTGATTTGGGGGTTATAATTGAATAGGGTAGTTTCAAAAGTTATAGCACCGTAACCCTGCCCAAAAATCGAAATTGACATAAAAACAGAATAGTGTTTTTTGACCATTTCCAAGGAAATTAGCAAAATCTAACCTCATTTTTCTAGACCTGACATCATCGACTCGGCCATCCTCCGTCCTGGCCGTCTGGACCAGCTCATCTACATTCCTCTGCCCGATGAAGCCTCCAGGCTCCAGATTTTCAAGGCCAACCTCAGAAAAACTCCCATTTCCAAGGATCTGGACCTGACTTTCCTCGCCAAAAGCACCGTCGGCTTCTCCGGAGCTGATATCACCGAAATCTGCCAGAGGGCTTGCAAACTGGCCATTAGGGAGTCGATTGAGAAGGAGATCCGACAGGAGAAAGAGAGACAAGAGAGACTGGCCAAGGGAGAGGAACTCATGGATGAGGCGGAGGACCCCGTTCCGGAGATCCTCAAGGCTCACTTTGAGGAGGCGATGTCGTTCGCCAGGAGATCTGTCTCCGACAATGAGATCAGAAAGTGAGTTTTTGTCTCTAAACTTTCTAAATAATACTCTTTGAAAATGACTTATTTCAAATTTTCAGGTACGAAATGTTCGCTCAAACTCTCCAGCAGCAGCGAGGCTTCGGCAACGACTTCAAGTTCCCTGGGGAGGGCAATTCTACTGGAGGAGCTCCTGGAGCCATGCCCACCGGTGGAAACGACGATGACGATGATCTCTACAACTAAATCCGATATTTCTGAATTATTTTCCTGTCCGCATATTTATTGTTGTTCATTTTGAAAATGAATGTTGAAACCTTAATTGTTGTTGTAACTTGAATTTGCAATGCACTAGTCTATCAAATGTTTCGGAAAAATGCCAAACCTATCACCTGGTTAACGACGAAATTACAGAATTTCTCTCTCTCTCTCTCTCTTTATCACTCTAACTCTATCTGTCTTTCTTCAACTCACACACTCACACACTCACACACTTACACACTCACACACTCACACACTCACACAACAACAAGATATGACAGTATGAAAATATATGTGAAAACCTTAACAAAAAAGTTTAATAAAATATGGCAAGAATTTTGTTCAATGTTTCAACCGTGGCTTAACATATTGACTTATGGTTATTTTCATTGTTTTTCCACTAGCATGACTAGTTAAAAAATCAGTGACAAATCTAGAAGTGAACTTTGATAGGAATTTGCGTGATTCTTCTGTAAAACTGAAAAATCCTATAATTTAAATATAGTGTTCCCTTCCGAATTTATTATAAATCGATTGAAAAAGACATTTTTAGTTATTGTTGTTCCCTGAATTCTTTTGTTTCTATATCTTTATGTTTTTTTTCACATCCAAATAGTAAATCGCAACTTTCCTTATATTAAAGTATATTAAAAATCGCTATTCCCTTCTATATAGTGCGTTTCCAAAAAAGAGACAAAAAAGGGTTTTCTTAAAGGACTAGGTACATATGGTCCCGCTGCGAACTGTTAATTGTCTGCGCACTCTTTTTTTACAATGCTCTTTCGACCATTTCATATTTTACCACTTCAATGTTTCACTGGGAATTAGGTTAAATAGGAGCAGATGTCAAGGTCACTTTTAAAACCATCGACCTATCATTGGAAATAGACTATATCTCTCTATTGTTCAATTTTTCTCAATTTCTAACTTTAACACAGTTAATAACACACAATACATAATGAAAATGACTCTACATTACAATTTGTCTATCTCTTATCAAAATATATCTGCGCCGCCGCGCGCGTTGCGCAAAAAAGCGAAAACTTTTGCGGTCTGCGTTCCGCTTTTTCCTTCGCCTAATTTGCTTTTTCGCTAAAAACATTGTTCTCTGAATGTCCTCATTTCAATTTCCCTTCCGTCTGTCTTCAGAAATTTAATTTTTTGATTTCGATTTTATTGAATTATTTTATGTAAGTTTTCCATAAAAAAACATAATTCTAGATGCCGATATCGTTTTCAACAATGCCAAGCCATCTTCAGCAGCAATGTCTGAACAAGGTTTTTTCTTTTTATTATTTTTGAATTTAAAATTTTTTTAGCTCGATTTCGACGATTTTCACAGATTCTGGAAATCTTCTCCATCTTCTTGGAAAATAGCCAAACTGGCTGAAAAGAGGTTTACTATTAAGAAGCATTTTTTAATTGTTGAAGTAAGTTATTTTCTTCAAAAATTTGAATTCAAAGTTCATTTTCAGCCAGATTTGGAAACACCGTTCAAAATCTACAGTTCATCCTGTCATTATATGAAAGAAGACTTTCTTTCTGAGATGGCTGCAGTACCGATTCAAATGAAAATAGATCGATTTTCGATCAATGTAAGTTTTTGAAAACTATTTATAACAATTCAAAGTTCATTTCAAATTTTCAAATTTCAGGGAGACTCGCTCAGTGATCACATGTGTAAACAAATGATTCCGGTATTCGAAAAAGGATGGACTTGTGAAATAATTCAATTCCCTCCCACGGCGGATTGCAGCACGGATTTATTCAGAAAACTTCTTCATGTAAGTTTGTGTTACTTGAAAGAGGTTTTTCTACAAGGATTTTAGCAATTATATAAAGGAATTGCCTTTTATAAGAGAAAGTCAACGTTTTAATCCCAAATCTTGGATAAAAACTTGGGTAACAAGCGGCGGTAAATTATGGAATTCTAACTTTGTGATACAAAAAAGAATCACAAAATCTCGAAAAATACAAACTAGCTTTAGTTTCTTGTTTTTTGACATTAGCGCAAATTTAAACGAAAAATGATGAAAAAAATCTGTAATTTTCGAAATAGACTTTGAAATCTCCGAGTTTTTGTAATTTTTCGCTGTTTTTAAATGTGCGCAAAAGTTTGGCAAATCTTTTTTTTGTTGTGAAAATGGTATTCTTTTGTTTAGAAATCCTAAATTTGCTTTTTTGGTGATGGAAAAGTTTCTTTTTTTAAAATCACAGGCAGCGAAACAATTTTATAGTTTCTGATACTTAATTTAATCAATTAGCTACTTTGTATAAATTAAAATAGCCTACCAAAACCCTGTCAATAGACTTAATGGTCTTAGTGCTTAATTTAAAGGCTGGGCCGGTCTGTAGCTGTTTCTAAGGTAACGATTGTTTCTGGGACGGAAGGATTCTCGATTTGACCAAAGACCTTCTTTTGAAATTTTACGGTATAGTCTGTTTGCAGGGGACGGTTTTAGATTTCGGGCAATCGTGAAGAATGACTCGTATTTAACCAAAAAGGTGTTGAAACATTGAAGTGAACATAAATGAAATATGCGAGAGAGCACTGTAAAAGAGGAGTTCGCAGATAATTAACAAAGATCGTTGCAGGACCAAAGCTAACTAGTCCTTTAAAATTTGTGAAAAGCCTTGCCCATTCGTTGGAAACAGAGTATAGTTTTTTTTGTAAATATAAGCTCTAATTTCAACCTAAATTTCAAACTCATTATAATCGATCCTAATTTTAGTTCTCCAAAGTACAAAACATTCAAACACCCTATATGTACACCACCAACATCTTCTTTCCGTCTAAATATCTTTTGCTCCCTGAAATTCAGCAGGTAACTTTTTATTTCTGAAATTGAATTCTGTTCTTTTCTTACGGCTCTCAACTATTTACCTCGCATCGCACATCAATGACGCCGAATTGCTTACTATTAAGGCTCCAAATATGCAACTGAACACGGAAAATCTCATAACATCGGAGGGAATGAATGCCGTATTACAGGTTAGCCAAGTTATTTTTTTTGTTAAAAAAACTGAAAAACGCCTTGGGCAATTAAAAATTGTTAGATTATTTGGGTGCTCATTTTTTGTAACAAAAATTCCAACCTAAGACAAAAAATGTAAAACATTTACTGTTTGACCAGAATAGTTCATTTTTCACAATTCTCTTAAAATTGATCTGTAAGCAAGCATGGCAAAATTTGGGGCCGGGCCGAGAAAAATTTTGAAGCGGGCCGACCCGGGCCGGCCCGTTGCCATGCTTGTCTGTAAGATAAACAAAATTATTGTTTTTTGTACTGTTCGATGAAAAAACACAGCAGAAAATTTTATATTTCGGCATAAATAGGCTTTTCCGAAATTTTCCATTGCTAGCACCTGACTTTGAAAGATGCAAAATCGTCTTTTTACTCATTTTATCATTTGAGTTATAAATTAAATTTTCATTGTATTTGAAAAAAGACTTTTCAGAACGTGAAACCGTACAAATTTTTATAAAAAGGAAAAAATGATATTAACCCTCTGAGATGTCAGCAGTGTAAAATTTTGGAAAAGCTTTAAAATTTAAAAGTTTGATTTGAAAAAAAATCTTATTGATTTACCAAGAGGGAAGAAATGTAAACTTTTAAAAAACTATTATAATATATAAAAATTAAAAAAATTCATTTAATTCTTTAAACATAACATAAAATTTGAACAAAATTTGAACAAAATTTGAACAATCTGTTTTCAAACAATTAAAAACAAAATTTTCGTTGTTTCTTTTTGTAGAAAAAGTTCAAGCTACAATGTTTAAGTTTCGTTATTATCCCATTTTGAAAATATGAAAATTCAGTTTAAAAATGTTGTTTTCAGGAATGGAATGAAGGAAAAAGAAATATCCAAAGGTGGCGGATCAATGGAAAATTTCCGAAAGAAAAGGATGATATTCTTTTAAAAGGACTGAATGCCGAACGAGTCTACAAAGCCGCTCCCAGAGTTTATGATGGAGGAAAGAGATATTATGAAATCTCAATCGAACATATCTCGAAAGACCTGAAAGTCAGTCTAAATGTCACCGAAACCGACTTGGCTATAGATGTTGAAGAAAGGAGAATTGCAGAATATGCCTTTGGATTATAGTTTATTTTTATAAAGCGAAAAATTAATGTATTTTATTTCGAAAATAAATATTTAGAGAAAAAAAAATTGTTCTTCTGACCCATAAATCGATAATCAATTTCCCAACGTTTGCACCCTTTCACAAGTTTTATATCCAGATAGACACGAAAAAAAGGTTAATTTACCATAAGTAAAAAAGTCCGATTTTCAGGAAATTTGAGAATTTATACTATGAATTTACTATTTCACATTCATTCTTGAAAATCTAAAAAAAAATTTTGGTATAAATGTCCAATTTTAAAAATGTATCCGTTCTCAACAATTCATATAATTCTTTCTACAAATGGTAGAAAATAGATTCTTCAGCCAAATGAAAAAAAAAACCGATTGGGGAAAATTTATGGAACATTTTTTGTTTTGTGGTCTTATTTCTATAATTCCATCTTTTAAAAAATATGTTTTAAAGGTCAATAAAACAACCAGTTTTCGTGTTTTTAATTTTCCCCGACACTTTGTAGAAGGAATTTCGATTAGAATCGTGAAAAAGCTGTTTCTTACCAGATCTGAAAGAAAAAAAATATAATTAATTTTTTTCAGCCAGTCTTAGAATTTGCCCAAAATTGGTATTTTGAAATTTTTAGTTAAGACGGCGTCTCTGAGATACTTGATAAGCCCTAGGTCGTAAAAATTCAATGTGGTTGGATCGGGCTCATTTTTTGCGTATGAGCTATATACGGCCCTTAAACATGAAAAATGAAAGCGCGATTTTAAGGAAAAATTCCGTTTCAAATTGGTTTTGAAGGCTAAAAATCAATAAAAATAACTTTTCAGATGAAAAAGAAAGCAGAAACTTATTCTTTTCATAAAAGTTCTGAAAAGGTGTTTTTTGTTACTTTCATCGATAGTTTAGTATTTTTATAGATAAATTTTTGTTAAATATTGTATTTCGTTGAAAAAGGTGTTTTAAACACATTAACATCGTGCGTGTGCGTGTGTTGTGTGTGTGTGCCTGTGTCTGTGTGCGTGTGCGTGAGATAGAAAGACCAAGAGAGATAGAGAGGCAACATCGAGAGAGAAACTCAAAGAGAGATCTTGAAAGCCCGATCAAACCACTTTGAATTTTTACGACCAAGACATTGACAGGTGTCGATTTTTTCAGACATCGCGTCTTAAGCGATTTTTTGACCCGGGTTACGGTAGGGTATTGTAATTTTTCAAAATTAGTCAAAAAGACTGAAACTTAAAAAAATATTCTGACAAGAATAGATCAAACCATCTTTCAAATGGTGAAACTCGCGTGCATTACGACAGAGTCCTAAAACCTCAGAAAAAGGAAAAACTTTGCTTTTCAAATTTTGGACCTTTGACAGGAAAGTTGCGCAAAATGTCATTTTCAGCATTGAATTCTATGTGTTATTGCGCACATTTTAAATATTTAGAGTCCAAAAAACTCCGTGACCTTCATAACGAAAATATTCTTTGAAGTTAGATTTTTCCACCGATTTTATCAGGAGAAAGTTCTCACAAACTAAGTAAAATTTTCATTTCATTTCTCAACAAAACCCTTTGATTATTTTTGTACCGCACGGAAAATGTTTTCATTCGTTCGAATGCAAAAACCCTGGGGCTATCCATACTCTAATTTTAATAAGTCTTAAAAAACATTTATTAAAAAAGACAATAAAAAACTTGGTAAAAATAGAAATCCATTTCCAGATTAGTACCTCGATTTCTTATGAAAATCGATCCCACGTTTACCAAAGTAATCGGAAAACTAATTGTACAAAAGAGACTGAAACTATTTATATTCAAAAGTTGTATTAACTAAAATCTTACCATTATGTATTTCTTTTTCATTCAAATTTTATTCCGTAGTATTCTGGACAGGTTGACCTGAAATAAGTACAATTAAAAAATTACAAATTTGGGACGCCAAGGTAAAAAGATTTTGTAAAAATCGCTTTGAAAAATGGAATTTTTGTCTTTTTTCTTGACTTTCACGTAAAAAATCGCAAAAATTGGATTTAAAACAGAAACAGAAATTTTAAAAAGTTCCACTTTGTCTGTTTCAGCGGCCGAAGGCCGTGTGTAAATAGGCCTAGAAAATAAAAATAAAAACTCACTTAAATGTTTTATATCTTTCCATTTCTCTTCATAAACTGATTCCTCTCTTTCTAAAAAATTCGAACAAGATGAAACTGAAACAAATCATAAAAAAGCCTTTGTGAACCCTGTTTTCAACATCAAATTTCATGTCCCAAACAAGAAATTTTAAAATTAGAAATTTGGAAATTTGCGCTCGACCACAAAAAAATGGACTTACCGTAAAAAATTTTATTTTGTTCCACTTCGTGAAGTCCATATTGAACTTTTGTGCAAAATCCATGCTAAATTAAGATTTTTGTTTATCCTATTAAATGAAAACTCACGTTAAACAAGGAAGTGTTAAGCAAATTCCTTATTTAAAAACTGATGCCTTGTTTGCCGAAGTATTCCGAAAGGATCTGAAGAAGAAAAAAACATTGAAAAATGCATTTAAATTTTTGGTTTCTAAAAATCCACTTCAAAATTTCAAAAATTTCAGCGATAAGGAAAACTCACACTGGATAAATGATGTGTTCCATTTTTCGAAGCCAAAGTTGAATTTTTGCACAAAGTCTAGACTGAAAATCGATTTTCATTAATTGAAAAATGAAATGAATGCAAGTTTTCGTGAAAACTTTGCCGAACTCACGTAAGTAGTCAGATTGTGGCTTGGAATCATTCAAATTAGCGAATTAGAAGACATCTTCTTTTAAATCGGAGGTTAGTACATTTACGTAGCAGTAGTGATGAAAGTATTTATGACTCTGAAAGTTTAATTTAAAAAAAAAGAAAGAAGAAAACAGCGAAAAAATAGAAGACGAGGGAGTGAAAACGGGCTGTTTGGATGGTGGCCAGACACTCATGTAGTCGCGATCGATTGCGATAAACTAGCGGAGTGTGTGTTAGAGATGAGAGACGCAGAGAAAGGCGAATGAAAGCAGACCAGGCCGCTATTTAAGACACCTTGTTTGAAAGCAGTGTGCACCCTCCGGTCACAATTTAATTTTTTGTCTTCGGATGGGCTGAAAGATTTACAGAGGGCTACCTAGAACCTGTTTAATTGAAACATAACTTTGGTTTCAAACTTTAAAATTCCACAGCGAAATAATGGAACGCATGTTCAAAGTATCGTATCTCCTTTCAAGATTGTGCTATCAAGTTGGGGAAAGCTTTATGTTGTAGCAAAGTTTGTACTGATTAAAACTATCTTTAGCTTAAAACTCGCCTTCCACTTTGAACACCTGAAAAGTGCAGAAAACTATTTCAGAATAAGCTTTTCAAGTACTCATGTATTCACCTTTACGAGACGAGAAGCGCGATTACAATCAGTCGATTCTACTTCTGGAGTTTTAGTAAATTTATGAACTCACATTTATGTACTCGTTAAGGCTGACAAGAAAACATTGAGTTGGCTTTTCTATTCTCGTCTCGTAAAAGTGAATACATGAGAGCTTGAAAAGCAATTTCTGGAAAGGTTTTCTGCAATTTTTAGGTGTTCAAAGTGGTAGGCGAGTTTTAAGCTAGGTATTTTTCAATATCTTTAAGCAGCACAAAATTTGCTACAAAATGAAGCCTTCCGCACCTTGATAGCACTATCTTGAACGGAGATACGATACTTTGAACTTGCGTTCCATTATTTCGCTGTGGAATTTTAAATTTCGAAACCAAAGTGATTTTTTTAACTAAACAGGCTCTAGGTAACCATCTGTAAATGTTTAACCCATTCGAAGACAAAAAATTGTTTTGTTACCGGACGGTCGCAGCACCGCGAAAACGTGTCTTAAGACTTAGGAAAAAAATGGATAGCACTAGAACTGGCCAAAAATTGGTCTATAACCTTCCTATGGGCCGCATAGACCATTTTGAAATTTTTAGGTCATTATCGATTTTTGAACTGGGGGTAGGGTTCTGTAATATTGTAGAATTGGCCGAATTCTCTCGAAGTGTGGTTCTTCCTAAATCTTTAGTCGCGGGTGCACCGAAACTAAACCTTAAAGGGGCCGTAAGGGGCCTTTTCAGATTGGAAATGAACCGTATGCAAATTGGCCCATTTCAATTGAAATCATTTTCCCGAACACCGCTCCAGACAACGGCCGTGCGCAAAATGCTTGCCAAGTCTTCATTAGCATACGATTCTGAAAAGGCCCCTTACGAGCCCTTTAAGACACCGCCTCTGAAGCAAGCGAGCAGCCCAAGTGAGGCCACTGACTTAGAAATTAGGTGATATAGTCTGTTTCCAAATAAAGGTCGGTTACTTTTGAGCTGTCGTCGTTTTTGCTCCTTTTTAAACACCGACGATTTGAAAAAGTGATGTGAATAGAGATAAAATATGCGAAATAGCACGGTAAAAGAGGAGTGCGCAGACAAATAAGTAATCGCGGCGGGACCTAATGTACCATCCTTTGTGCCGTTTTTAGGAAACCCACTATAGTCTCAGAATCGGCTCAAATTTGGCCAATAACATTCCTAGGACCAATGTACGACACTGTGTAAGTTTTAGATCTGTATCAATTGTTTGAGCTGGGTTACGGTAGGCTACTGTCTTTTCGTGAATATGGTCAAAATTATTGGAAACAGGGATTTTCCAGTACGTTTAGTCTAAGTATAATCCTTAAAAAGCGATAAGTTTGTGTTCTTTTGCACACCACCCAAAAAACCACAAAAAAGGGAAATGTTGTTTTCGAAACAGCAGTTTTTCGCGTCGAAAACTTATCCTGATGTTGAAATTATCTGGACATGAAATCACGACAAAAATCGCCTTTGAAAGGGAAATTTTCCATCGGTCAAACAACTTTTTCTCATGTAATCGACGGAAATGTTCATGAATAACAAATGAAACATGTTTTAGGATAACTTGAACAAGTTATTATTATTTCGATGACAATTTCAGTTTCAAAGTCGATTTTCGTCATGATGGTCACCGAATGTTTAGACTTGATTTCATGTTACTTACTTGCAAGGGTGGCTTATCAGCGAGCCGGGCCGGGCCGAGAAAATCTGGGGAACGGGCCGGCCCACTTTTTTTTTTGAAAATCTATTTTATGTGTAATTCTTTTCAAAGTAATTATTTTAACTTCTGTTTGTTGCAAAACATAGTTATAATTCTGTAAAACATACTGTGTTAAAGAGGATTCGAACTACCCTATAGAAATTTTATGTACTTTTCATGGCCTAGTGGCTACGAGGTCGGACTGGTAATTCGAAGTTGCCCCAGTTCGATCCCCCGCCGACAAAACTTTTTCGTCATAGTTGTTTTATACATTAGGTACAATGGAAACGCAGTTCCTGCACATAAATCGTAAAAAAAAATTTTTGTTTACTTTTGGAATTTTTGACTTCGGGTCGCGGGCCGAGAATATTTGAAGAGCAGGCCGGCCCTGGCCGTCCCGGCCCGGGCCGGCCCGGCCCGTAGCCATCCTTACTTGGACGTATTTATAAAACAAGAATGTATTTAAGCTTGCAGATTTTTCGGTGCTGTAGCAGATTTTACGGTGCTGTTTTACCAAAAACTATAGACGTAATGTAATTCCAACAACTGTTCACTGTTCCCAGACATGACAATTGGCTTAACGATATATAATCAAAAAACCCCTTGTCAATGATCAACAAGTTATTTCTTTCCATGGACCGCGAACATGACGAAACGTTTCATATTAGCGCTGGAGTTATTTTATTTTCGGTGAGAAGATTTTTTCAAAACAAAATTTTTTGTTAATCCAATTTGGTGCCCGTTTTTTCACAATACGTTTTAGGTATCTTCTTTGGGAACTGTCTTACATTTCATAATCATATGGGCAAGTATATCCAAATTTAAAACAATTTCGTCGTTTGCATTGTTTACATTGGTGAAATCTATGATTATTGGTCTGATGTTGCTTATATTCGTCGTTTGGTGTGTTCCAATTTTACTATTGTGAGTTTCTGTGGTCAGATTTTTCTTCAGGGGACAATTTTCCTCTTAATATTACTAGGAATGTTTTTTCTTTGTGCAATTTGTTATTTATTTCTGGGAGCAATCACGGTTGCCAAAACTTTTAACGTGTGTGTTTTGCTTAAACAATTTCAAACACAAACGTTCTATTTGATATCGATTCGTTTTGCATTTTAATTCAAAGTGGTCCATTTGTCAAACATTGTCACTTTTCGTGGATCGTGTGAACAATAAGTACTGACGCGCCGCGACGCGTTAAACTTTCATTAATTTGCTGCTGAACAACCGAAAATGTTACGTTATTCAGTTGTTTTATGGGTCAGTACTTAATGTTGACACGTGTTAATTGTTATTCCTGAAATCAGAATGAAAAATTGACTTAGAATAGTTGGAATTGGAATAAAAAAGATAAAAAAATCGCATCTGAAACATCGAAACGCAGCTACCGCAAAAATCCTATTTTCCCACATTTTTTGCTATTTTGAGCTGTTTTTGCACATTTAAGTGGATTTTTAACAAATGAAGTTGTCGATAATTTCCAATTAAAAAAAAGTATCCGACGCCAATTTATGCATAGAATTCGATGGTGTAGCCATATTTTTGCACAAATATTGTCAATTGGCCAAAATGTCAAAAACAAGTTTTTCAGGCGGTTTTTGACGGTTAATTTTTTTTACAGGATGATAAGTCGTTGATTGTTTAAAAGTAAAAGTTTTTGAAAATAAAATTGTCTATCAAATTCATTTTTTAAATTGAAATTTGGTTAACGTTGAAATATGGTTTTGGACACCAACCTTAACCAGGGTAAAAAAAAGCGATATCACCCAAGAGTTTAATTTTAAGGCGTTAAAATTAATTAATAAAGCTTTACAATTTTTAGCTGAAAAAGGATGTTTCAGAGAACACATAACCGGAAAACATGGGATCTGGAGTAACCACCATATCGAGCGACTTTTGGGAATCTATCTCATGAATTTCTATGCCGCGGCCGGCCAATGCTGCATTTTTCTCCAATCAGTGAATAGACTGGTAGCTGTAATGTTCACTGAAAATTATCCTGTCTACTTTAATAGATTCAACACTCTAGTAAGTTTTTCACTCTGATGTTTCTTACCAAAATGATATTTAAGTTCTGCATTGTAATAATATTATTTGGTAGTTTTGTGTGGGCATTGTATTGGGCTTTGAATGGATATCGATTTGTTTTTGACACGGAGATTTTTGTTTGGTCTCCGGCTTCAAACGGGGCTGACAAAAGTTATGGAACAAAAGTTTTGATGTATTACGTATTTGGTACAACCGGGGCTGGAATTCTTCTGGATTTGATTGTTTTCGGGAAAATTGTGTATAAAACGGTAACTGAAAGAGAAAACTGAGCGAGAGAAAGAGATAGTGAGTTACGGAGAGAGTGAGAGAGTTAGAAATCGAGTAAAAAAGATAGAAAGAGTTTGAGATATATAGATATAGAGAAAGAGAGAGAGAGAGAGTGAGAAAGATGGTTAGAGAGAAAGTTTGAGATAAAGTTAGAGAGATAGGGAAAGAGAAATTTAGATGGAGACAGAGAGAGAGAGAGAGAGAGAGAGAGAGAGAGAGAGAGAAAGAAAGAGAAAGTGCTAGAGAGAGATGGAGAGAGTTAGAGAGGGGGGGGGGAGTTAGATAGAGATAGTTTGAAAACAAGGTTAGAAAGAGAAAGTATAGAGAGAGAGAGAGAGTTTGTCTAAGAGATACATAGAGAGAGAGAGGTGGAGAGAAATAGACAGAGAGAGTGAGAAAAAGAAAGAAACCGAGAGAGAGAGAGAGAAAGAGAGAGAGAAAGAGAGAAAGAGAGAGAGAAAGAGAGAAAGAGAGAGAGAGAAACATAGAGATAAAATTTTCTCGTGCTAGACAAAAATTGAGAAATTCTGAAAGAGAGGGTGAGTTAAACATAAACAGTTCGAAAAATGGTTAAAGACAAAACTGAGAGAGAGAAAGAGTTAAAGGGACAGAAAGTTAGAGAAAGGGTAGGATAAAGAGAGTTACACAAATGGAGAGAAAGTTAGAGAAAGAGAGAGTTAGAGAGAGAAAGAGAGAGAGAGTGGTGGAGCAAGAATTTTAGAAAAAAAAGTTAGATAGAAAGTTAGTGAAAGTTAGAGAGGGAGAGTTAAAAAGAGAGTTAGAGAGAAAGAGAAAGAGAGTTAGAGAAGTGGTGTTTCAGAAAGTGAATCGTATAATTTCATCCTCCGAATCGAACCGACGAATGAAACGAAACAATTTGATGTTTCTTCAGGTACGATTTTTAAACCAAAATCTAAACCCATTTTAGAAATCCATTGAAGATTTTCTTTTCCTTCTCGACATAATAAACCTAGTCGTAATTTGTCCGTTGAACGCCGACCGCTGGTGGCAGTTTATTTTCAACACTGTTTCTTGGATTTCCAGCGGTTTATTAGACGGGTGGGGAAAACAGTTAGGTTATGGTTATTGGTGCAGAATTGTGGTAATTCTGTTTCTATATTTTGTGGAATGGAGAACAAGAAATAAGAGGAAGTGGATGAAGACTGCAATAACGCAGCAGAAGAGTATATAAAGGTGTCATTTGAAAATCAAACGGAGGCGAATACACATAATGTTATATTATGTTTTATAAATAAATTCAAGTAAATGAAAACAATTTTTTATCGAATTATAACGACAAGTTGTATTTTTTATCTATTTTTATTGATTTGCATATTTTTTAAACGTTACTCCATAATACGCATTAAAGATCAAAAGTTCTTCTTAAAATTTAAAGGTCTAAACAACTATCTTTTTATGTTTTACTAGTCTAAATAAACGTCTCAAATTCTTATGTTTTAAAAGTCTAACTAGCTATATTTGAACAATTTGAAAGTTTAAAAAACCCACCTTGTTACGTATTATGAGATTTGAATGTTAAACTGACCGTGATCAAATTGTGGAATAGGAAAAGCTTGAGAATCGAAACCCCCTATCAATCGATTCTTCGTAACTTATAATGTCAGAAAAAGTTATTACATTTAGGCCTTTCGGTGCACCGAAGTACCGCAAAATTCATTAGAACGTAAAAATTCACTCCAAAATTGTTGATTTTTCGATTTTTGGGATTTAGCATTTTTGACATTTCAATGTTTCACTCGCATGGAAAAAGTCAAATGACGTTTAGCAAAATCTATGAATACGTTTTTCTAAAACGTTTTCAGAGGATTTCACACCTTTGTAATGAAATACGATTTTGAGTTTAAAAGTTCTATTTTCAGTAAACATTCACCAACAAAACAAAATGAGCAGACACGCATCTCGATTGGACCACTTTGAAGGGAGTTATGACACGACGAGTAGACGATTGAGTTCCAGTATTTCGAAATGAAAACGTGCGGGACCAAAGTGATTTTTGGACCAAACGAGTCCTAGGTAGTCCACAATTATAGTCTATTTCCCACACAAAGACCGGAGACTTTTTAGCTACCTTCATTTCCCCCATATTTAACCACTGATGACTTGAAACATTAGAGTGAATAAAATTATTTTAGGCGAAAAAACATAGTAAAAGAGGAGTGCGCGGATAGTTAGAAAAATCGCGGCGGGACATAATGTACCATCCTTTAAGGTTTTTGGCCAAAAACTGTTCGGATGTCTATAGTTCTTGGTAAAACAGCACCGAAAAAACCTGCAAGCGTAAATACATTCTTATTTCTTAAAATCGTCCAAGTAAGCATCATGTTTTTATACATTTTGCTGCATCTTTTGCAAAAATGAAGTCTAAAAAAATCGGTGACCATGATGACGAAAATCGACATTGAAACTGAAATTTTCATCGAAACTATGATAACACGTTATCATAAAACAGGTTTTCTTTGTTATTCATAAACAGAGAAAAAGTTTTTGCCATCCTTTAAGGTTTTGACCAGAAATATGTGCCGTTTTTCGGAAACACACAATAAAGTTCCAGACCAATAAATTTTTGATTCGTCCGGCAGCTGGCCAACCGCTCCAACTTTTGAAAAAAACGTTTTTGAACAATTACTATGATTCCTAATGCAAGTGGCCATTTTTACGTGACAATAAACAGATTAGGAAACATTTGTTAGATCTTAGCTAATCTCAAAAGTCTATTTTATGCCCTAGAGCAATCCCTGTTGCTCCTTATCCAAAGTATTTCAATTTTTTCATAAAACTTTATTAAAACAATAACAAAAAATGATGAAGAAAAATAATGTTTTAACGGTAGTCTTTGTGGAAATTCTATTTTTTTTTAAATACGATCCCACGCTTTCCAAAATAATCGGACATTTGTCGTAAAACCAATCTGAACCATTAAATAAAGAGGTATTTTTAAACAAAACTCTCACCTTTTCCTTTAAAAATACTGATGCCTCTTTTCCCAAAATATTCAGAACGCAAACACGAATCTGAAACAGAAAAATAAAACTTTCACATTTTCAAACACCTTTTTAATCTTTAAAAAAATTTTAAACTGTGAATCCTCTTTAAAAAAATTTTAATATAAAGTGTAGCGAAATCTAGCAAAAAAAGCCATGAGTTTTTGTTTTCACAACTTTATTGAAAAATTTTTTTGTTGTTAAAACACAAATGAAAACTCACTTGAGCAACACTATTGTTCCATTTGGAAAAGTCCATGTTGAACTTTTGTGCGAAGTCCATACTGAAATAAGATTTTTGTTTATAAAAAAAATAAAATAAAAAAAACGGAAAGAATACTCACGTAAAACGATTATGTTTCGGTCGATTCGTTTTTTTAAACTGATTCCTTGCTTTCCGAAGTAGTCAGAACAAACCTGAAATAGTTCGTTTAGGTCACTTTATAACTTGTAAGAAAATTATATTTTGTTTATTGATAAACTGAAATATTACGCTTTAAAACAGAATCGAAAACAGATTCAAAAATTAGAAAAATATGTTCACAAATCTTTAAAACTCACACGGAAAGAAATATGTGTTCCATTTCTCGAAATCGAAGTTGAATTTTTGTGCAAAATCAAGCCTGAAAATTGACTTTTATTACAAACAAAGAAGAAAAAAAGGGGCAAATTGTGGCGAGCAATATTCTGAACTCACGCTAGTCGTCCAGAAAAAAATTCCAGAATTTTTCATAAAAATAAAAAGATATTTTCAATTACATTGTAATTTTACGTAGATGAGAGTATTTATGACTCTGAAAGTTAAATTTAATTAAGTTTAAAAAAGAATTATATTAAAAGAAGACAAAAATGAGAAACGAGGCCCTGTGAGAATAGAGTGGTCAGCCACCCATGCAGCGGCGATCGATAGCGATAAACAAGCGGAGGGTGTGATTCAGGGAGCGAGAGGTAAGAGACGCAGAGTAATGTGAAGGGCAGCAGACCAAATCACTTTTTAAAAGGGTCAGTCAGGGGGTCAGTTTTTAAAGTTTAACTCGTAAAAGAGACAAATCGATTGCGAAAAATTAGTTGCCCCCCATCTAACTCAGTCAGTTATTTAAGTTACCCCCCATACGAAAAATTCAAGTAATTTACAAATTCAGACGGAAAGGAAAGTTGACAATCCTAATCAAACTTATTATCGGCCAATTTCTTAGTCTCTTAACCAACATTATAAAAATTTAAAAAATCAAAGGAAGGTGGCGTAAAAAGATTGTAAAATCTATGCGAATAAATAAAAAAGGTAAAAATTAGTAACGTTAATTTGAATTGAATATGACAAACAAAACAACAAAATTTTTTTATATTTGTTAAAATTCCTATAAATGGGAGTTTAGTTGCTTACAATATATCGTTATGCAATTGATACTCAGTTATGGGGAGCTTAAAGGAACTTGATGGGGTTGTTTATCTGAATCACTTAATCACCACTTGAAGTGGGGTGCTTAACTGAATTGTCTGGGGGGAGGGGAGCAACTGAATTTCCACCAAAAAAGTGAAAAAAAATTTATTTATGTAATTTTAAAATCTTTACCACATACAAATCAAAAAAGCGTAAAACAAAATGGTACGGCGCGCCAAGGAAAAAATATTTGAAAATGACTTTTTGACGGCTTGTTTTAGGCGTTTTATCGCTAAACGCGAACTGTTCGTCGCTTTTTCTGAAGCCATTGTGTCATATTCTAATAATACATTTAATTAAAAAAAAAACAAAAACGCATGCCATAACCGAATGCAATCAGCTCGATTTTAGAAAAGGCCTCTTATAAACAAAATACCATAAGTGTTTTCAAGGGCGAAACCAAAATATACTTTATTGATTACATTATAGAAATCTGGCTTGTAGATGTAGTCTTCGTTGTGAACAGCGATTGTATTTCGGATCGGTAGAGGCAGCTGAAAGCACG
The DNA here is from genome assembly GCA_964057215.1 of Oscheius myriophilus. Classification (NCBI taxonomy): domain Eukaryota; kingdom Metazoa; phylum Nematoda; class Chromadorea; order Rhabditida; family Rhabditidae; genus Oscheius; species Oscheius myriophilus. Next base: position 23,750,099 of record OZ059903.1, read on the forward strand.
AAAATGTTTTTGATCCCAGAATTAATTTTTTATCATAACAACTGAAACCGCTGACTTATTATAAAACCTTCAAATTAAGAATCTTCGTTTATATGAAGATAGATAATTTTTAATGGGACCGTCAGGGACCATTCGAAACTTTGGCTCATGTGAAAGATGAAAATCAGCTATAGTGTGTTTCCTAAAAACGGCACAAAGGATGGTACATTAGGTTCCGCCGCGACTACTTATTTGTCTGCGCACTCCTCTTTTACTGTGCTATTTCGCATATTCTATTTGTACTCACATCAATGTTTCCAATCGTCTGTGTTTATAAAGGAGCAAAAACGACGACGGCTCAAAAGTAACCGACCTTTATTCGGAAACAGACTATAATCAAAAAACTCTATACAACATAGAGTTCAAAATTCTCCGTTTTTGAGAAATCTGGTTTCAAAGTGCTCAAAACTTTACAAGCTAGTCTAATTTTGAAGTTGTCATTCTAATAGGACAAGATTACTCGGAAAATGGGGAGTGTTCCAAGCAATTTAGTATATATAATTAGTATAATTAGTAATTTTCGACCGTAACCGATGAAAATGGAAATGAAAAGGTCCCTGACGGTTCCTTTAATAATTTAAAACTTACGAAAAATTGTAGAAAATGAACAAATGACAAGCCATGGCGGTGTTTATTCCAATTCCAGCGTAGATGAGGATAATATCGAGGATACTTCGCTCAAACGGTAGAACGAGGGTGAGATTAAACGATCCAGTTGTTATGACCCAGGCAAACAGAAGAAGGAAAATTTGAACTGTTACGCATTTGAACAACGATTTGAACTGTGTGCCTAAACTTTTCCCCCATGAAATTTCAATTGTTAGCTTACTTGCGCCATTTTTTCGGACCAGGAACATTATGAAGAGGTAGATCAGACCTGTTAGTGGATATAAAAATAGGGTGATGTTTCCGTAAAACTCAAATCCTCCAGCCAGACAAGTGACAATGTTGCACGGAACTAGTCTAAAATTATGGATGTAGTATAAAATTTACCCCTTTTTTGAAACTCTTTGAAACAAAGTTTGTAAAAAAAGAGTCCCTCCTGTGAAAATCGAAAAGCGGCTTCATTGTCAAAGTCTCAAAAAAGCTATTAGTTTTACATTCCACTCAAATTTAGTCAAAATAATTTTTGGGTCCTTGAAATTTTTTATCCATATCGACAAGGGTGCTTTCATTGTCCCCTAATATCGTGAAAAAAAGTGTTCAATTTGTTTTTTTAATTAACCAAAAGAAGTTAATAATAAAAACAAAAATACTAGATGCAATTCTTGCTTAACGAAAACAGGAAAAAAAAATGAAATTTTTTTGGCTTTTCGTTACATTTTATCGCAAACGAAGTTAACCTAAAAGAAAAAACTTCGAATTTTGAATGTTTCGTCAGATTGGTGAAGCTCATCGAAACTAAATTTGTGTTCAAAGCTCCCTTAATAAATCTAGAAAAAAAAACTTAAATATTCTGAAATTACAAAGCCTAACTTCAATTTGTATGCAAGTTTTTGGTGTTTGTCTCAAAATGATCTCAAAATGAAACCAACTCGAAATCTAAAAGTTTCAAAATGTCCTGATGGTGAGGTTTAGTTCACTTTTGCACGTTGTCTTCGATCTTAGAAAAAGTACCTGACGGCTCATTTAATTCTTAGAAACTCACATATTGGAACTCGTCTTCACAGCTGTGAACATTGTGTAAAAAGCTTCAACAAAGGGGATTATGAAAAGGAGTAAAATGTAGTAAAGGCTCTTGTGGCACAGAGCATAACTGAAGTTAGATTAGAATTCAAAGATACGACAGAAAAACAACCGCACGGGAAATATAATGGCAAAACCGCGATCAAGAGCAAGGGTGAAGAGAAGAGGAGGGCCTGCGGAAAGGCCCGTTGCGGGAATTAACATCCAGTGAAAACATGTGCTTTGAGGCATTGATCCTGAAAAGAGATGAAAAGAGAAAGAATTAAAGAGAAAGAGAGAGAGAGAGAGACAGAGAGAGACGGAGAGACACTGAAAGAGAGGCAGAGAGACAGAGAGTCATAGAAAAAGGGAAACAGAGAGACAGAGAGAAAGAGAGACAGAGAGAAAGAGAGACAGAGAGAGACAGAGAGAGAGACAGAGAGAGACAAAGAGAGAGACAGAGAGAGAGACAGAGAGAGACAGAGAGACAGAGAGAGAAAAAGAAAAAGCGAAAGAGACATAAAGATCAAAAGAAATAACTAACGTTCAGTGAAAAAATCCAAAATCAGCGGAATTTGGCCCGATAAATGAGCTGAATCCACAAAGCACAAAAACGCAATGATTATGCTGCAAGATGTACGGAGTTTTCTAAAAACACAATTCTATTGTTTTTGTAAAATATTAAACTTCGATTTCAACGTGACGAAAACAATAACAGAATTCCCAATTATGCCAACAGTTGTACATATAGCTAGGTAAATTGTGACTGGAAGAAGAACCAGGGGTCTCATTTATGGTCAAAGCGATTTTTGTTATGTTTGGTTGTGTAAAAATAATTTAGAGTTACAGACGACAGGTGAAAGATTGATTTACGAAACCTACTGTGTTTTCAAAACTTCTTTCCATGTCTTTTAAAAATTGAGGTTTAGAGTTTGGATCTTTTCTGTTTCTTCTTTTTCAAATTTGTTGGGTCAAAATTTTCTATTTGCTCAAATGTGTCTTAACTATAATTAAGCCTACACAACACAAACAGGACAAAACTGAATAGAGAATTTTTTGATCTAGTATATTTGAATTTTTCCTGATCAAATCGACGGAAAAGTTTCATTATGATGCGCGAAGTCAAAGCTGTTGAAATTTTTGTTTGACGCCAGAAAGCACTTAAAAAAATGATGTCGTTTCGCAAATAGGAAACTGAAGTGGGAAATCGATAATCGATTTTCATGTTACGGGGCATTTTCGTGTTACAGGGCAATCCCTATGTCTTGTGTGAAAAGTTAAAGCCATCTAGAAACCATATAAAAAATTCGGGTCTCTCCGAAATCGCGTCTATGTGATTTTCCTATATAAAAGTTCTTATTTTAATTTCTGGTCCACACAATGTTTCATCATCTTGTCAAAACCATTTCCAAGAAATATTTTCATTGGTCTGTCGATAGTTGTCTGAAAATTAGTCTGAGTTGTAGACCCAATAAATTGGTTGTTTTTGGCTGAATACTTTTATTCACGGTAAAGTGTTTTATTTTTTTATGAAATTGGAGATATCTGACTATTCTTCGTGGTGAATAACGCTTGGATTTCTGATCTGTAGAGGCAGCTGAAAACTATAGAATTGAATTTTTAAACCCACATTTTTCACAGTTTCAAGATGCACGCCTGAAACATTTAATTTTTAACAAATGCAAATTGGGTCACAGGGACCCAATTTGTGAAAATTGAGAATTCAGGCAAATTCAGGCAAAAAAAGTTTAAATTTTTTTTCCACTCACGAAAAGTTGTAGAAAATGAAGAAATGACAAGCCATGGCCGTGTTTATTCCAATTCCAGCGTAAATTTGAATCACATCGAGAATTTCTCGCTCAAACGGAATAACACGAGTAAGATTAAACATTCCAGCTGTGATGACCCAGGAAAACAGAATTTGAAAAATTTGAATTGTTACACATTTGAAGAATGATTTGAACTGTGTGCCTAAACTTTTCTCAGGTGCAATTTGAGTTTTTTGCTTACTAGCGCCGTTTTTGTGAACTTGGAACATAATTAGGAGGTAAATGAGACCAGTTATGGGATACAAAAACATTGTGATGCTTGCGTAAACGTCAGTTCCTTCTGCAAGACAAGTGACAATATTGCAAGGAACGAGTCTGAAATTTTTGATGGTGTATCAAATTTTATATTTGTTGAACATTTAAAAATAAATTTTGCATAAGAGGCCCCCATGGGAGTATTGAAAAGGGCTTTATAATTGACCCAAAGATCAAAAAAATGTTTCTTGGTCATTGAAAGTTTTTGGATCAACACCGACTTTTATATATGGAAAATATTACAAGCCAATCAAAATACGACTTTTATTGATTGGTTTTAAAATTATAAAGGGTAGATCGAATCTTCATATTAACACTGTCTTTTGGGCATCAAGAACGATATTTTCCAACAAAAATAATGTAAAAAACATATTAAACGTGATAGGAGTTACATAAAGAAAACATTATAAAATCACGGGTCGACCCGGGCCGGCCCGTGATTTTGCAATGCCTCAATGAAATGATTTTGCGGAGAGGAGCCGATCTCTCGCTGAGAGACGCAGACCAGACGAGAAATACCAATGGGACCCATCTTTTTTCCGTTTTTATCCCTTTTATTTAGCGGGTAATTAATCCTAAAAGGTTTGAAAACGTTAAAATGTAGTTTTAAGTGCTGAAATTTAACCTATGCCTGAGAGAAAATTTTGGCAAAGTGCGAGCTAACCGATTTGCGCACACTTTTCTGTGAACACCGCGACGTCGGCTTTGAGAATGGCCCATTGGCTTAAGGCCATTGGGTAAAATGTTTCACTTATTCACCAACAATTGGCTATTATTACAAAAAGTACCTTTTTATATAAAACAAGGCGAACTTACACGTCGGAACTCGTCTTTACAACCATGAACATTGTGTAGAAAGTTTCCGCACAGGGGATAATAAAAAGGAATAAAATGTAGTAAAGGCTTTTGTGACATTGAGCATAACTAAAGATATACTTTGTTGAATGTTTTTTTTTATATAAGACCCACCGCAAGGGAAAAAAAACAGCAAAACCGCGATCAAGGGCAAGAGTGAAGAGAAGAGGAGGGCCTGCTGAAATCCCTGTTGCGGGAATGAACATCCAGTGGAGACATGTGCTTTAGGGCATTGATTCTAAAACGTAACCAGAAATGAGAAAAGGAAATCGAGAGAAAGAGAGAGAGAAAGTGTGTGAGCGAAAGGGGCACATGGAGAGAAATAGAGAGAAATCAAGACAGAGTTATAGAGATACACAGAGGCAAAGAGACATAAACACAGAGATACCGAAAAAAGATATAGAACCAAATATGCAAAGAATGTCAGAGACTGAGATACATTAAGAGAGAGAGAGTGAGTGAGAGAGAGAGAGAGTGTGAGTGAGAGAGAGCGAGAGAAAGATAGCGACAGTGACACACATAGACACAAAGAGATGGAGGGAGAGTCAGATAGACTGAGATAAAGAGATACAAAGATGCGAAGAGTTTGAGATACACAGAGAAAAACAGAGAAGGCAAGAGACAGACAGACAGAGAGACAGAGAGACAAAATGTAGAGATAATTAATGGGAGATATAAATAACCTTCGTTGAAAAAATCCAAAATTAACGGAATTTGGCCGGAAAGATGGGCCGAATCCACCAAACACAAAGATGCTATGATGATGCTGCAAGATGTACGGAGTTTTCTAAAAACTCAATTCTATTATTTTGTAATGCATTTAAACTTCGATTTCAAAGTGACGAAAACGATAACAGAATTTCCGATGATGCCGATGGTTGTGCATATGGTAAGGTAAACGGTTATTGGAAGGAAAACCAGAGGTCTCATTTACTTTCAAAGCGATGTTGGTTGTGTTTAGGTATATAATAACAATTAAGAATGTCCCAGGACACCAGGTGAAGTGATTATTGAAAACAACTGTGTTTTGAGAACTTCTTTCATAAAATCAGAATTTGTTTCATACTATTGCGAAAGAAAGACAGAGTGAGAGAGAGAGAGAGAGAGAGAGAGAGAGAGAGAGGGAGAGCTAGCGAGAGAGAAAAACAAATTTTCACTTGTAAAAAGTTCATCTACAAAAAACATTAAGGCAACAATTATGAAGAGGACTATTGATTCCAATGTTCAAATCGATAAAACTGAGAATACAACAAGGTCGTGGCAGAAATAGCGTCATCGATTCCCACTGTCTTCTTTGGGAACTTGCAGACGAGAACCGGGGTGAAGACAAAGACCACGTCATCGCGGAGCCAAGAAGCCATTGGACTAAAAAAGTGGTGTTTTTGAAACAGAGATGAAAAATTTGAGCAAAGTATTATTGTATATACGCCTCGCCAAAATTTAACTCGACAATTTGGCTACGTAAACGGCCTGAGTATCCTATATTGCACCCTTCACTCTAGGCACAACATCAAAACATTGGCACGTTGTAGTTTTGGCACGAACTATACCTTCCTAAACTGCAATATGGATTCGGTGTTTCAAAATTAGGTTTGAACACAGAATTCATATTTCTCATATTCAATTTTTTTTTGGAGCGCTGACTCCAACATTTCAGGAGAATTTGAAAAGCTTTAGCTCCCCAAACAAGCAACTATGGAAAAATGGCGCTTTTGCCTGCGTCTGACTATTTTGTACACTATTTCCGCCTGTGTAACGCGCGGCTGCTGCATTATAGTCTGTTTCCAATGAAAGATCTGCGACTTTTAAGCGGCCTTGATGTTTTGATCCTTTTTGACCACTGACGACTTAAAACATTGAAGTTTTTAAAAATAAAATACGTGAAATAGCACTGTAAAAGAGGAGTGCGCAGACAATTATAATATCGCGGCGGGACCTCATGTACCATCCTTTGAGTTTTTTGGCCAAAACCGGTGCCGTTTTTCGGAAACACACCATAAAAGGACCGTTAGGGGCCTTTTCGGATTGGAAATGAATGGTATGCAAATCAGGTCATTTCAGTTGAAATAATTTTCTTGAACACCGCTCTAGCCAACGATCATGCGCAAAATCCTTACCAAGCATTAGCATGCAAATTAGAAAAGGCCCCTGATGAGCCCTTTAAGGAAGTTTTTGATAGGATTCTGATTTTGCGACAGCTATAGTCTCCAAACTTGTGAGAAAAGTTTGATATGAGATGTGGGAAATGTAATTTGAAAATTCTCACTTTTTAGCATCGAAGTTGTACATTTTCCCCTTTTGCTTGTCAAGTGGGAAGGAGTGAGACATCCTCACTTCCAAGGCATCTGATTCCCTCGAATCCTGAAATTTGCCTTTTTTTTTCAAACATTCAGGCCTTGAAAACCTGAATGTTGCAGGCGATTCTGCCGGCCAGACGAGCTCCAGCCGCAGCAGCTGAGACCAAGTTGGACCAATCGGTTCCAGTGCTTACCTGAAATTGATCGATCCTTGACCAATGGCCTAGAAGAGAAAAAAAGACAGAGAGAGGGAGAGAGAATGAGAGAGAGCATCAATGAAAACAGGAAATGGACGAGAAAGGCGACAATGGGTAAAACAGAGAAAAAGAAGACAGAGAAAAACAGAGAGAGATAGAGAAAGAGGGAGGATTGAACCAAAACAGGGGTGGTAGTGGGTTGTGCCGGTCTCAAAAAAAAAAAAAAAAACAAATTTCGGCCTGGCCCGAACGCGCCCAATTTGGGCACGCCGGCCTGATTTCAGAATTGGTTGAAAAGTTTTAGTGTGTTTTCGAAAGCGGCACCGGTTTTGGCCAAAAACATTATAGTCGTCGCCAACGCTACTTCGCCCAATTTTGCTCTTAGCTATGTGCAAATGACACCAGACGCGAATTTGCGTACAATAATCCTTTGTTTTAGGATACGTACGCAGTACTGCGTCAGGGTTAAATTTGCGAATCGGCCAAGAAGTAAAATTGGCGAAGACTATAAAGGATGGTTCATTACGTCCTGCCGCGATCGTTTAATTGTCTGTGCATCCTATTTTACTGTGATATTTCGTTTAGTTTTTTTTCTGTTCACATTAATGTTTCAAATCTTCTGTTTTTAAAAAAGGAGATAAACATCAAGACCGCTCAAAAACCGCCGACATTTTTTGGAAACATACTATAGTTAAGGTAAAATTTTCCATAGTCTTGCAATAAAATTACCTACAAATAAAAACAATATATTATAAAAAAAACAACGTCTTAACTTGAAATTATACTACACAAAGAAGTTTTGTACATCATATTTGTTCGATCCCAGCAAGATCGGGCTTTTTCTCCGCCCTGCCCGGCCAGGCTGATCAAGATGTTTGGCCAGCCCCGAACTGAAACAAGAGAGAGAAAAGATGAGAAAAAGTTGTAATGTGAGAACAAGAGATGAATACACACTGAGAGAAATAGAGAAAAAGAGAAAGAGAGAGAGAGAGAGAGAGTAAAGTAAGATATAGATGAGAAAGAAGTACAATAAAACAATCCACTAACCATAATATGATAGGTGAGGCAGTGAAAGTGAATTCTCTGGAGACGATAGCCGAAATTCTTTGAATTTGGGTCTTTTCGATTTCTGCCGTAATTTTTCATCAGCCAGTGGAGCATATCGACCACCTAAAATGCGCAACTGCTTCGATACGGAATGAAAGCTAGTTTTTCAAACATGATGTGGGAATTTTAGCGCTATTCCCTACCTTATGAGGATGCGTAGTTCCTCCTTCAATCGGAAATTCGTCCTCATGAGGCCCTCCTGCAACATGGGCCAAGTAAGCCAATTCTTGCTCATTTAGTCCCAGCGAGTCCACGTGGGGAATTATCTGAAAATTAAAGTTATTTCGACATTTCAAATATAAACCTTGTTTAGAAGAGTTTCCACAAACGAAGCATCTCCCACACTTCCTAACTCGAAATGGATTGGGACCTAAAGAGTGTTTTAAAAAAATGAAGTACATGTTCAAATTTAAATTAGTTAAACAAGGTACCTTAGGAGAAATCTGCAACAGGTTTCTTCGAAGAATTTGAAGTTTATCCATACGTGCTTCTTTTTCCTAAAACAAAACATTTCTTTTGTTGAAAATGAAAATAAAATTCGCACCTGAAATTCAAGAAGATGAACTCCGGTGACAATAACCAGATCGGGTTTGAACTGAGATACGGCTTTGAACAACATTTCCATTACGAGCGTACTTCCACTGAAAACTAATGATTTAAATTAGAAAAACTAATGAGAATGGCTTATAATGCACGATAACACTTTTAAAACATTATTTTTCTGTGTTTTCTATGAATGTGTAGATCTAATTCTCCTAAATCGAAAAATTTGTTTCCTCAGCCAAACGAACCATTTTACACTTTATAAAAATCACTTTAATTACGGCTCAATCTGGCGTCTCTCAATTTCAGGTATTCTCCCGCTTTTCTCGGAATTTTGAATCGTGGAAACAGCATATTCCCCGGAAAGTTGTTGTTGCAAAGATTTGAAAAAAATTTGAACAAATCCCTTCCCTTTTAACTAAAGAGCCAGCGACAATGTCTTTTTGTTGTAAATGAAATTTCGTTATAGTTTGTTTCCAACGAAATGTCGGTCACGTTTTAGCAACTATGATATTTTGCTCGTATTTAACCATGGATGATTTTAAACATCGAATTGAAAATATAGAAAACACGCTAAATAGCACGGAAAAAGAGGGGTGCGTAGACAAATGCCCGATCGCGGCGGGACCAAATTTACCTAGTTTTATTAAAAGACTCTTTAAGAAAATCCCATTTTCCTTGTCTTTTTTTGGAAATGCACTATAACTCAATCATACCTGAACAAATCGTGGCTTGTTACAAAGCGACTGCTGCTGGGAGAAACTAAATCGGCAAGAATTTCTCCTTGTTTGTATTCCAGAATGACGTGGAGCTCGTCCTAAAATGACGCAGTCATTGAAATCTCACTGTGACTCTCTCTCTCTCTCTCCCTCTCTCTCTCTCTCCCTCCCTCTCTATCTCTCTCTCTCCCAAAGAGATATATGCAGCCACCTTTACAATTCTGGTTGAGTTGGTTCTTTTGACTGCTGGATGTAGAAGGGCCTGACTGCGAGGACCTATGGGCCCGACAAGGTAGACCTAAAAAAAGATATAAGAGAAATATAGTCGTCGCCAACGCTACTTCGCCCAATTTTGCTCTTAGCTATGTGCAAATGACACCAGACGCGAATTTGCGTACGAAAATACTGTGTTTTAGGATACGTACGCAACACTGCATCAGGGTTACATTTGCGAATCGGCCAAGAAGTAAAATTGGCGAAGACTATATTGTCAGAGAAAGAGAGAAAGTGGGAGAGAGAAAGTGAAAGAGAAAGAGTCACAGAAAAAGAGACAGAGGCGAGACACAGTTTGAGGCAGAAAATTACACAAACAGAAAAATCGCAATGAAACCTACATCAGTAGCAGGGAACGATGAAGCTATTCTCTCAGCCATGATCGCAGCATTTCCTCCAATTTCGTGTTGAGACCTTCCTGTAGCCTCCGCTTGACGGACCAAAGAACAGAAGGCTTCTTCAGATGACATGAATCTAGATAACCTGTTTTGAAATATGCATTGTGGAGAACCTTTCAGCGGCAGCTCCCCTTTGAAAGTGATGAGCAAAGGTTTCATGTAGCTCTGTTAGACTGTCAATGACTTCGTGGCTCTTAGTATCCCTCGCCGTTGTGTTTAGTCTTTCTATTACATTCACTCCAGGGACGATTAGGTCTACGTTGCAGTTGAAGCTATAAAAGTTTCAGATTTAATGGCGATTTTAAGAAAAATATTAAAACTGCATTACAAAACAAGCACTTTTTCACTTCTGTCGCTATTAGGTAACGAATAATCAATAAACTGCGTGGCCCGCAAACACTAAAAGCTGACCTTTGACCTACTTTTGAACAAATTTCGCCATACGCCTGCTATTTCATTTCATGGCTCTGAAGTCTATCTACATTTTGAGTTTTTTGTGCTTCCCCTTGTCCGCTATAGTCTATTTCCAACGAAATATTGGCGACTTATCAGCGATTTTGAATCCACTTGTATTTTACCACTGACGATTTGAAATATTGACGTGAACAACATTCAAATGAAGGAAATAGCACTGTGAAAGAGAGTGCACAGACAAAGATCACGGTGGGACCTAATGTACCATCGCTAAGGTTTTGGCCGAAAACAGGCGCCGTTTTTTGGAATTTTTCATTACACTTTACGATTACAGGTTTTTTTATAATATCGAAATGCTAGAAAGATATAAGTTTCAATGGAGTTTCTTTTGTAATTAAATTTTAAATTGCAAAAAGCTTAAAAAAGCAGTGTTTTAGAAAATAGGCCATAGTCCCAGAATGAACCCAAACTTGGATATTTCCACCTTTGTTACTTTAAAATATTGTAATTTTTCAAAATTGGTCAAAATAATGAAAGTGGTGCTGTTTTTTAAGCAAACGTAGCGGAAAAAAGAAAAATAACACTCGAATAGCGAAAACTTCCGAACAGCGAAACTTCAAAAATAGCGAAAACACTCCGAATAAGTGAAACTTTGCGTTAAATATTACAGTTTTTCGCGTATTTTTCGACATTTGGATATTATAAAACGCCTAAAAGACAGTCTAAACTATCTGAAAATTGACTTTTAAGCGCAACTTTTCAGTAAAAAATACAGGTTTGGTATATTTATAGTTTTGGCTTTTCTAAAGTCCAAGTTCTTTTTTTGATTAATTGTGAAAAACAAAAACTCACCCAACAACAACTTTCTTGAATCCTGCTCCTGGCTTCACAATTTCTTTTTCCCATGCCCTTGTCATAGCCTCTTCGATAGTTAGGGATCCACGTTGATTTCCATTTGAAAATTGACTGAAAAATTGAAATTTGTTTATTTAAAATCGAATTAGCTTAATTCATAAGATTAAATGTTTTTTTTGTATATTTGAGACACATATGTTGAAAACCTTAAGAAAAATATCACTCGAATAGCGAAAACTTCCGAACAGCGAAACTTCATAAATAGCGAAATATTGAAACATTGTTTTGTAACAAAATATTAAAAAAAAAAACTTGGAAAAAAACTTTTTTTTTAAATTTCAGTTACTTACCTGTACAAAAACGGAATAATGAAGAAAACAAAGGCTTTGCGTAGATTACTATGAATAGGGGCAAATAATAGGCGTTCCCCGATCATATTTGGCAGTTTTTGTGGAAATTGGATGATTTGCACCTAATTTTTAAAGAAAGTCGTTTCAAACCATGGCTGATTTGAGCGCAAATCATCGATTTTACCCATCAGCTGGGGAATAAACAACTTGCTGCACGGTTGTTTCACTAGTGGGCGGGGCTTCGTTGCGAGACCTTTGGTCAGCGGCAGGAATTGAAGTAAACATGCAGAAATTTGAATTTAATGTTTTCTCAACAGAAACTACACAAAGATTTTTAAAATTGAAATCAGCTTAATTATTTCTAACAGGAAAGTGAAATACCTACTGGTATGCAAAGCATAACGAAAATGGAAAAGTAGGTTTTTTAAAGAAAATAGTTCAAAGACTCAGAAAAAGCTACATTTGGTCCATAGCCTTAAGGGCCAAACACGCCATTTTCACAGTTTCAAATAAATATCGATTTTGGCCTAGTTTAATTTCATTAGGGTAATTTTTTCTTCTTAAGTTACACAAAAAAGTCCCTAAAACCAAAAAATTACTTCCTTGTTGAACGGATTTCCTTCATTATCAGTGATCTCTAAGATTGGGAAACACTGATCGTAAAAACTGTCAACCTTATCTCTGCGTTCCCAAAGAACAAGGAGTTATCACGTTCGTGAACAACACGTTTTAACGAAAAAAAAACCTCCTTGGTCTTTCAACAATAAAAAACATTTGTAAAATTTGTGGTTTGATGCATAGTGTGATAATTTTCAAAATTTTAATCGAAAAATAAAGTTCTAAAAGCAGGATCGTATAAAAAAAGGTTTCACTAATTAAAAATTAAACTGAGTTTTTCATCTCAAATGAGGAGTTTCAAACTTTTGAGCGATTTCATTGCAAAAAATCCCTACTTTTTCTTTTCTTTCACTTTATCTTTTTTTCTTTTAAAGAAACTTATTTGATATTTTCCTAATGCTATTATGAAATCTTACAAACATGAACATAAAAAATTAAATCTATGGGGGTTTTTTACCATCATGAGCTAATTCAGACACGCCGGGATGTGGCGCTGCAAATTTAATATAGTTTTTTTCCCATATTGGTTGTCAACGCTCCAGCGGCATTGATAACTTCTCTATTTAACCAAAGAAGATAGGAAACATTGAAGTGAATAACTATGAAAAAGGAGTGCGCAGGCAATTAAACGATCGCGGTGGGACCTATTGTGCCATCCTTTAACAAGAACAGATGCCGTTTTTTGAGAAACACACTATACAAGCCTTTTTTCCAGAAAATTTTCCTATGAAATTCTTAAGTTTTAAATTAATACTTTTTTTTTTGAACCTTTTCCAGCTTTAATGTCTGTAGGTTGTGATAGAAACCCATTTACGGTTTTTTCCCTGCCTGTTTGTGGCTCATTATCAAACATTTCTTAGACAACTGCGCAGATAAAGTTGTTTGCCGACTTTTAAGATCGTTCGACTGATAGAACACAATTGGGCAAAGATCAGTATAAGGCGAACGATAAAGATATCAAGAAATATAGAGATTTCCTAAAAAGAGTAAAGGAAAAAAGGATTTTCCTAAAGGACAGGTACATTTGGTCTCGCCACGATTGTTTTATTGTCTGCGCATTCCTCTTTTACAGTGCTATTTCGCTTGTTAAATTTCTTTTCACTTCAGTGATTCAAACTGGCAGTGGTTAAATATGAAAAAACATCAAGGTCGTTGAAAAGTCGCCAATTCTTTGTTGGAAACGGACTATAGACATCTTTCCAGAAAATGCGATTTTTTACAAGTCACTTTTTCACGATAAAATGATACTTTTTCAAACAAAGTGATTTTTACAATAATGATAAAATTCGATTACAGGGATACCAGAAACAGTTTTTAAATTAAAATTGTGAAATGAAAATCCTATTACCATTTTTTTCGCCTAATTGAATAGTTTGGATGAAGAAAATTGGGAAAACCTTAATGATACTAGTCTTTTTTATTATTACAATAGACATTATTATAGTCTTCTGAGATATTAGCGTTTCTGAGAAAATAAAGATTATTTTTACAGGCATCTAAAACCCCCTAACATGAAAAATTATTATTAAAGTCAATTATCGTATTTATGGTCGAACTGTAGCCCTCAGAGTAGCCCTCATGGTACTGTAACTTATCTCAAAAGAAAGAAAGAAAGAAAGAAAGAAAGAAAGAAAGAAAGAAATGAACTTTCAAGTATGAAAACTCTTGATCCGTCACGGCGCACTCAAAAAAACTGAAAATAGGCTAAAACGACCAAAACGGATGCATTGTCAGAGAAAAATTTTTATCGTTCTGTATGGTGTTTTTGGTGATCCTCTGCCAATCTTCGGCCAATCACGCGTTCACTTCCGTAGTTTGGGGAACCATATTATCTTTTTTTTCTTCTCCGTAAAGATAAGGTTAGCATAAAAGGGCTGTAGTTCGAATAACCATCAGTCTCATGCGGATCTTTCTCTTTCTCTTCTTCGCCGCGGCGGCTGTCGCCCTGGACTGCCAGTCCTGTATCGACAGTGGCAAAAAGTAATTGAAACTACTTTTTTGAAATAAAAAATTCATTTAACACACGCACACGCACACGCACACGCACACGCACACGCACACGCACACGCACACGCACACTACTTTTATGTTTATTCAGTAACAATTTTAGCAATCGATAACAGTTCCATTCTTGGCCAACACGCTCAAATCTGTAGTTCCACCTCCAAACTCCACAAGAATCAAGAAATACGTGAATATGGCTGAGAACAGCTAAACGTATAAATCAGCAAAATTCAAAAATAAACATACGCTTAGTAGAATTTTTCTGCTCATGTTGAAGTAGCTTCCAGCGCAGAGAGTCATTCGGGCTGAGTGAATTTGGAAAACCAGGAGCGTCATTTGGGACTGAACGTTGGGTTGTAATCGAAAATTTTATTCCTTTTGACTTACCACTACTAGAAGATCCCGATCTTCGCACAGAGTGTCGTAGTACATTTTGAAGGAAGCTGGTAATAAGCGCTCACCCTGAAAAATGAAAAACTGAACTCAAAAAACTGAACTCACTTCTTCATGAATGCAAAAAGCTGGCAAACTTTGCACCAAAAGAACGGAAAAAATTGTAGCCATCCACATGATAAGAGACACATGAAGACCCCAGCATTCGCACTCCTAAAAAACGAAAAGTGTTTCGTTATTTTTTTGGTTTTACTTTTATTTAATTTTTTGTTTTACTATTAAAACTTTTATAAAACTTACGTTGAAGCTCTTGAAAAACAAAAATCCCAAGAAGCAGACCACTGGGACGCAGCAACAGTAAGTGTAGAATAGAATGCAAGAGAAATTTTCTTCCAGTGTGGTCTTTGCACACAAAATGTCTTGATGACGTGATTGAACTTCACGGATTCGACGAAGTGATTCTTCTGGTAAAGGGCAACTGAAATTTATAATCCCCTCTATACAATCCGCTTAAATCTCTGTCTTTGTGTGTGTGTGTGTGTGTGTGTGTGTGTGTGGTGTCCCAAGTGAAATTGCGCTGAGTCGGTCACGTGATCTGCACTCTCCCGTTTTCCCTTCACTTTCGTCAAAGCGGGTTCTAACTCCACGTAAATTCTAAGTATACGTGGCCCGTGAGTGGGGAATGAGCAGAATTAGAATAAGGGAAGAGGGAATACGGCCTTCATTTTAATCGGTCGGCTGTCCTTCTGCGGTTGGCTCTCCGGCAACTCAACTTTCTCTCCATCTTTGCTGTCTCTCTATGTTTCTCCCTTTCTCTCAAACAACGATGTAAATGGAAATGGCAATGGAAATGTAAATGGACATTCGTTTTCGGCAAATGTGAATCAACCAGGAGCAATGTTGACCATCAGGTCGGTTGGTATTCTTTGCTCTCTCTCTCTCTCTCTCTCTCTCTCTCTCTATCTATCTATCTTTCTCTCTCTCTATCTACGTCTCTATGTCTCTCTCTCTGTTTCTCCCCTCTACCGCTTCCCCCTCTCTCTCTACCTCCCAATCTTTCTTCTGTCTGATTTTTTCCCACACTATCTGCCTCTCACGCTTTCTTTCTCCCTTCCCCCTCTCTTTCTCCATCGCTCTCTCTCTCTTTCTCGCTGTCTCTCTCTCTCTCTTTCTCGCTGTCTCTCTCTCTCTCTCTCTCTCTCTCTCTATTTCTCGCTCTTTCACTATTTCTCCTTCTCTCTCTGTCGCTCCCTCTCTCTCTTCTTCTCTCTCTCTTTCTCTCTCTCTCTCTCTCTCCTTCTCCCTTTTTCTCTATCTTTTTAATACTATTTTTGAAACCAGTGAAAAAAAATCATTGTTGGCGTTCTGTGAATATTCTCCTTTGAAACATTGTAAAACAAATTTGTAAAGAAATCAAAACTGTTTCGAAAGAGGACTACAGCTAAATTTCGTGGAAACAAAAAAGTATATAATAAAAGTATAAAATAAGTAAATAAACAATGTCGATGTTTTATGCTCAGAATATTAGTTTGACTACAAATTTGTTTTTTGATTTTTCTTTTGACTTCTTTTTCGTATAAGACTTATCAATTGATGTCTTCAGAAAGCATTACGCAAGTATTTTTTTTATTTTTAGAATTAAAAAAAAATTGCGACCGCCAAACATTGATGAATTCAGTCCGCAAAAAAATAATATAAAATTTGGATACGTGCGAAACATTTTTTTCCAGCACGGAGATAGACTTATCTATTTTTCAAAAGGAAAAGATAATTTTTATAAAAAAATAAAATTTTAACCAATGATTTATGTGCCTGTTTGTGTCAACAAAAATGGCATTGTAAAAATTATATTAAGATTTCTTTCAGGTTTATCTGCAAGTTAGTTTTTTTAGTTAAATATGATTGTGAAATACTAGAAATAAGAAAAAATGATTTCTGAACGGAAAAATTATATAAAATATTTTAAATGTGTATATCGCCAAGTCAGGAACTCTTGTAAATTCTAGATCCTGCGAAATAAATTAGGTTTGAAAAATAAAAACAAGTTAACAATTAAAAATAGATAATAAAAACAAGTCTGTATTTCAGTTTCAGAATAATAGTTTGACTTCAGCACTGTATTTCGGTAAGCGTTTCTGTAAATTTTGAGCCAGTTCCTTTTTTGAAAATTTTAAATGGTTTTTTTGTAATGAGCATTGAAAAATGATCTAGAAACATCTGTTTTCCTAAAATCCTTTAAAAAAAAATTTTAATTTGGGCTGAAACGTTCAAACGCAGGTAGCCGAAAAATTGGAATTTTTGTCATTTTTTGGCAGTTTTCGGCGATTTTTACACTTTCAAGTGAATTTTTAACAAAAATAGTCACCTTCGATTTTTGATTTTAAGTGCTTATCCGAAGCGAAATTCAACGTAAATTTCGAATCTAGAACGCATTTTTCCCGGCCGAATTAAGTGAAAGGTCCAAAACCTCAAAAAACCTGTTTTTTAGACAGTTTTTTGAGATTTCCATTTTACGAAATGAGAATTCTTGGTATGCCTAAGAGTTAAAATTTTTGGAAATTGAATTGGCTAGAAAATGGTTTTTTTTTAAAATTGTAATTTGGACGACTTTGAAAAATTTACCGTACCATTTGGGCACCTACCGTAACCCGGGTCAAAAAATCGAAATTGAGCCAGAAGTTTCAGCATAAGGTTTTTAGGCCATATGAAGGTTTTAGACCAATTTCCAGCCAATTCCGAAACTTTTATTTTTAGACTTGTCTGTGGCAGCTCGACTTTTATAGAGACAACGTCTGAATAATTTGGCTCAAAAGAAAAACTTGCCAATCCATGTCTTCGGGAAGCATTTCCAAACGAAGGCTTTTGATACTGTACCTCAAAATGGTACAAGCGTGGGCGAAAATAATAGTCAAGAGGAGGATTGCGCTGTGGGAGAGGAATACCTAAAAAAAAAAAAGGGTTTTCTTTTATTTTTTTTTGTGCTCTCTTTTATAAATAAAACCACTCACAATATAAGCTTCAAACGGGATCATGTACCATCTATCCGGAAGAATCGAAGGGACAAATGGCATTTTGATGAAACCGACTTTATGCACTAAAATATGAAAGGTCACTTTTTGAAACCAAAATTTTGGTGAAAATAGTGTCTACACTTACTAAAATATCCCAATGTCCAGATAATTGCGTAAAACATTGTGCAGCCGAGACGGATGTGATTTAGACGGCGGGCTTTTTGAAAATCGTGGTCGGAGACATGTTTCAAAAGAGCGAAGCCAAAAGCCTGAAGCTAGAATTTATTTGAATGAAATAATTTTTTTTGGATTTTTTCTTAATTCTCAAGTGTGAATTATTGAGAAAAGAACGATTATGCATACGCCTTGCCAATCTTACTTCTGTCAAAAATATGCCACGCCCCTTTTGTAGCCAACTATTCTGATCTAATAGTGTGAACATTCAATATCAACTTCAGAATAACTCGATTCACCCGGTTTTAATAAGGTCGCCTCAAATTTCTACAAGAAATATTAGAGCGGGACAAAAAATCAAAGACTTATTCGGAATTTCACATGTTTTCAACAAACAAAAAAATAAACTCGTTCTCAAACCAAATGGCACATTTATCTAATAAACTTTGCATTGGTTGGAAACATTGAAGTGATTTATTATTTTTTCTTAGCTGATTTGTTTTTTTAAATGAACTAAAAATAATAAAGTAATTCCAACACCTTTTTAAATCGATTGTGTTGTTTCTTAATAAGCGAATCTTACTTCTGCCAAAAATATGCCACGCCCTTTTGCAGATAACTATTCTGATCCAATATCACTATCAGAATAACTTGCAATACCCGGATACTCGGTCACATCAACATTTCAAGAAACAAAATAAAGCGTTTTAAAAAAAATACCAAAGATATATACGGAATTTCACATGTTTACAAAAATATAAACGAAACTAACGGTTTATATTTTAATGTCTTACAAAATGAAGAGTCAGCAACAAATTACCCAAGAGTATTAAAAAAAACTTTTCAAGAATGACCAATTGTTTGTCAAATCAACTAGAATTTTTATCGAAAAACCTTTCTATTTGTTGGAAACATTCAAGTGATTTGTGATTTCGTATTTATTTAAATTATAAAAGTGTTCAAAATGATTACCTTTTTAAATCGGTTGTGCTGTTTCTTAATAAGTGTCAGCATCAATGCAGAAAGAGTTCCACTGAAAATGACTTTAAAATATGAAAGATTGAAAATTTTACCATGACAGGAACACTGCCTGACAAGATACTAAAACTACACTTGGGTCGAACAAGGCTTCTCTCCAAGTCATCGGAGGAAGGCCGGGTTTTCTTTCTCCGATTTGGGTTATTCTTCGAATACTTGCGCAGGCCTGGAAAATCTCTCTGTTTAAATGTCTCTCTCTCTCTCTCTCTCTCTCTCTGAAACTCTGTATGTGTATAGTCTATTTCCAATAAAGAGTCGGCGATTTTCCACTGACCTTGATTTCCACTCGTATTTAACCAGTGACGATTTGAAACATTGAAGTAAATCGAACTTTAACAAGCGAAACAGCACACTAAAAGAGGGGTGCGCAGACAATTAAGAAATGCGGCGGGACCAAATGTACCTAGCCCTTTAAAAAATCCCGTTTTCCTTGACTCTTTTTTGGAAATGCACTATATCTCTATCTGTCTCGCTACAGTCAAGCTCACCAGCACTATCAGTGTAATCAAATTATGAATTTTTCGAGCCCGTCTCCATTTTACTTGGCACCTAGAAAAGAAAAACTTGTTGGGGTTGAAAAATCTATTCTCACCCTTCATTCAGTCCCAAAACCATGCACAAGCTGAAGAGAGTTCTGAGAACATCATCATTACAAGGTGGTAGTTTCATGGGAATTTTTTCCTTTCCCGACTGAAAAAAACTGTTGTTTTTTTGTTATATTTAAAGGAACCATAAGGGGCCTTTTCGAATTGAAAATGGATAGTATGCAGATTAATTCATTTCAATTTAAATCATTTTCTCGAACACCGCTCCAGAAAACGGCCGTGCGCAAAATGCTTGCCAAGTCTTTACGCATACGATTTGGAAAAGGCCCCTGATGAGCCTTTTGAAAAAAAATCGGTTTAAAAGATATAGTTGTTTTCTCGAGCACAATTTTTGTTTAATGTTACATCAAATGTGTAAAACAAAATTCACATTTATTGCTCGTTTCAGCCTGGTTTGCTTCCTCTGCAGAAGTCTCGAAAAATCTCATATATTGCGTTTAGCTGTTAACATCGGAAAAAACTGCACAAGAATCTGAATTAAACGTTTAATGGATTTTTAAAAATTAAATTTAATAATTCTAACAGTGTAAAGTCTTTGTTATTTCCAATCTTGAGACGACGACTTTTGAATGACCCTGGATTTTCTTGGTATTTTACCATTGACGATTTGAAAGATTGAAGTGAATATCAATAAAAAATGCGAAACAGCACTGTAACAGAGGAGTGCGCAGACAATTAGACGATCGCGGCGGGACCCATTGTACCTAGTCCTTTAGGAAAATCCCCTTTTCCTTTGTCTCAGTTTTGGAAATGCCCTATAGAAGTTGGTAACTTTGCTAAAAATTGGGGCTAAACTGTAAATTTAAATAATTATATGTCGAAAAAACCAAAAAATCCTCTTACCTTCATCGTATGCAAATTTCCTTTATGAAAAAAGAGCTTGAACCTGAAAACCAAGTTTATGTAAAGAAAATAAGAATAACGGTGCAAAATCAGTGCCTAACAAACGGCCAAAGCCAAGAGAGAAGGATCAAAAAGCAGCCACTTGGGTAGCTGCCCTTCGCTAGGAAATGACTTTTCCGCATTTAGGGAATGGGCGGCGCTGATTAAATGACACCTAATTAAGCATTGTCGCCGGGTGAATGGGTCCAAGGTCTGTTTGAACAACCGACCAAGGGCAGGTTAGGATGACATTGCGTAGGAGAGGGGCTGTAAATGGCCAAGAGTGCATAGGGAATGCACAGAATGATGCATTACGAAATAGTGATGTAGAGCACTTTTAAAGGCGATGGAACAAAAAATGAGGGAAAACTTTGCAGGTTCTGCTGAAAAAAGAACAAGAAAACTTTTACTAAACTTGTTCTATTTTTTTGAGCAAAGCATGAGCTAAGTAAAAATATTTTTTAAAAAGAAATCAAAGTTTTAAAATTGGCCAACATAAGTCTAATCCCGAGAGCGATAATTTTTTCAGGTTACTCTGAACCAATCTGTGAATTTTCCAAAGTGTGGATCATGAATTTTTTTTTTTACATAATTGGAGAATTTGTTTTAAATTCCCCCGTTCGACCAGCTTGGTGGTTGTTACAGTTCTTAGAGAGTGAATTACACTACTCGGATCAAAAAATCGATAATCGATTTTTGTGACCAGTTTTCGTATTAGGGTTAAAATCTGTCGATTTTATAAGAATATATGCATTGGAAGTGTTAAAAAATTCTTATTGTGTACATAGCTTTGATCCCAAAAAAAAGTCTTAAAAGGAAATTATACTAAATTTGTGCAAAAATTTCCTGAGTTTTTTGAACTTTTATATTTTAACAGTCATAGAGAACTCGGTATGTTTAGTTGTAACCGTCTTGATTTCGACAAAATGTTATTAAATAATTTTGTTAAAACACTTAATATAAATATAAATTGTTGATTAATATAAATATAAATTGTTGCATTTCAGATTTGTACCAAACGATGTATTTCTCTTTGATAAGGGAACGTCATTTTCCCCCAAAACATTTCATAGTATCCTTTTTGAAAGTAAAATTACTAGAGGGAAAATTATCTTAATTTTTATATTACAAAACAAATTTTTCGCTATGAGAGTCATACATTCCTTAAGGAAGTTATTCAATTGGAAAAATAATTAGACTCGGGTCTTTGTCTAAAGTTACAAACAGCTCGTACGTCTCATAAACTGGGTAATGAAGCGCAAAGTCAGGCGATTGAATTTGGGTTTTCTTTTTCTCGAAGACATTTAAAAAAATGAAAAAATGAAAAATCTAAAAAAAAAAAACTTGTGCTAGCAAACTACTTTTAATACAAAACTGTATCTCTGTACTTTTAACAAAATTAAAAACGAATCGTCAAAAAAATTTCCAAATCGCTTCAGCACACACAGCGGACAGTCACTTATAGGTAGTTGCACCTGGCGGAGAAAATTACCTAATATCCCGGTTGATTTATAGTCAATGGGGTACTTGGGACTCGTAATAAATGCAACATGCGTAAGAAGACATTTTGTTTTTTTTAAACGATAAAAATATAAAGACAAACATTAATATTCACAAAAAAAGCCAATGGGGTACTTGGGACTTACATAAACGAAAAAAATACATACACAAACGTATTTTTTGTATGTATTTCAATTACAATGTTTTAAGAAAAACAACAAAGGTACGCTTTGAAAACATGTTTAAATTTCGGAACGCCCGCGTTGACACCATAAAGAAATTTGATATGCGTTTAAGATATTCCGGCTTTGAAGGCCCTATAGGGAAATGCATAGGCGAAAATTCAAGTCTATCGAGTTTCGACAAAAAATATCTAAATGGTTGATCAATTGTTGTTCAAATAGTTAAATAGCTTTAAAAAGCTGGAAAAACACCTCGTTAATGTGCCAAACTATAATTATAGAACAAACGAAAAAGCAAATGAGAAGAAAGAAACGAAAAAACTCCACTTTTCTGTTGCAATCAGTTAAAATAAAATAATTTTAGATAATTTGTAGCGTCAAGGAGATGTTTCCAATCAATTAAAAGGTTTTTATGGGCTGTTGCGTCTTATAAGTTTCACGATAGGCATTTTTATGATGAGGCTCCATTCGGTGTTTTAATCAGAAACGAAAGTATAAGAAAAAGGCCGTGGTGTACTTCAACGAAAGTAAAAAAAAAGTGAAAATGTAAAAGAAAATAAGAGATGATGCAAATACATTGGGCGGAAAACATCACGGGCAGATCTCAGCCACTAAAATGTAAAATCAAGCCAATTATTTTGTTTTCTCAGAATGACATTGTTTCAAAACAGAATGTGATGATAAAAAGACTTCTAACAAGTTTTTTTTTCGATACTCCGAGGTAAGTTTTCAAAAAATCGTGTTTTGAAAAAATTTATTTAAAAAAATACAGGCAATCACAAATAAGAAACATTTTAGTGCATCATGAGAAGAACTGCCTTGAAGTATCCATTTAGAACCAGTTTTCTTAGAATAATCCCCACTTTTACAATAGTTTCGTCCAAAAGTCAACGTCATTTTTCAAATCATGAAACGAGCGAAAATGTTGCAATATAGTGGAATTATTATTATTTTCTGGCATGAAGTAAATGTTCCAAATAAAACTTTAAAAAACGTGTATTGGAACTCTTTCTTGGTTAGTGGCTCTTTTATTCTTCACAATAAACATTATACGGCGGTGAAAAAAATGAACAATCTGGTATTTACAAAACTGCCTAAAACAAACAAAAAATACTTTAATAGATAAAGAAATGAGAATTTTAAAAGAAGAAATCCACAGCCATTTATTTAAAACGAAAAAATGTAACTTTTTCGGCACAATTCAATAATCACTACGAAATCAATTATTCCAGTAGCTTTCACAATTGAATCCACTAAAGTAGAAATTCTTCAGAAGAAAAACGATGATCAGGGCCATGAATTAAAATTATAAACAAAAATTATGTGAAATTCAAAATATGCATGGAATTTTTTACAAGTACGACCTTTGGCATGTGTTTTCCGATGAAAATGGTTATATGAAAGATAAAAAATAAGACACGATTTTAACTTAAGAGACCTGTGGTGGGAAAATGTTTTCCTTAGGATTCTTTTTATACTAACAGAATACGATTAATATGACTAACATTCACAATGAAAACCGTTTTTCCGTCTGTGGGTTACTGTGGCCAAAGCTAGCGATGTTGTACCTGCTTGTTTTACAATTAAAAAAGTGTAGCGAGTAGATACATGATACAGCTGTTATGGAAGTAGCGTTAAAAATGGGAAAAGGATAATAACTTACATAACATTTTTGTGTTTGTTCGAACAAAACATAGTTCTGGCGCATTTTTTTTAGGCATTTTTCAAAAATGAATTTCATTAAATGGGCGAGGATCCAAAAAGCAAACTCAAAAAACAACATCTTAGTAGTTTTTATCAGGATTTTTATTTTTTGTTCATGTTATTCTTATATCAATTTCACAAGAAAGTTAAGTTAAATTGTGTTCCATTACCCAGGCAACAAATCGATTTATGTACCGATTGTTGAGAAATTGCATTTATTAGAGTATGGTAGCTTTTAAAGTGCAAAAAATAGCTCCAGTGGGATGTGAGTTATGAAATTTCGTGCCAGGGCCCAAATCGAAATTCAATTTATCGATCGATTGTTAAGTAATTGCTCTAATTAGTATAACAGTGATGACGCCTCCAAACTAGAAAAACAACGCTTCAGTGGGACATGTGCGAAGAAATTTCGTGCCGGCGCCCAACCTTAAATCGATTTATTGATCGATTATTGAGAAATCGCATTTGTTAGCGTAAGGTAACAGCGCTTTCAAAATAAAACGAAAACGCTTCATTTATACGTCAGTTATGACGCTAAGAAAGGCGTCTTCTTTACAATCTATCGATAAATCGATTTTTTGGTGGGTCCCGGAATTCCGTGCCGGGACCTGATCGAAAAATCGTTTTGTCAATTGATTATTAATAAATCGGTTTTTCAGCGTAAAGCAGAAAAAAAGTCAAAACATTTACCGAAAGATTCATAGCCGCCTTCAGATGTTCCGAAGCAAGCTCAAATCCAGATTCCGAAGTCACATTTGGCTGTTTCGTCACAACGTTGTAGTTTGGTGCGCGGGATTTGGCCAAAGCTAACTGTAGTATGAGAAGTAGGAAAATCATCCAGGAGGTTGGTATAGTCTATTTCCAATTAAGAGTCGGCGATTTTCCAATGACCTTGATTTCCACTCGTATTTATCCACTCACAGTTTGAAACATTGATGTGAAAAGAAATTCAACCAGCGAAACAGCATTGTAAAAGAGGAGTGCGCAGACAATTAAGAAATCGCGGCGGGACCAAATGTACCTAGTCCTTTAAAAAATCCCGTTTTCCTTGACTCTTTTTTGGAAATGCACTATATAGTAAAAAGAGGAAGGGAACATTTATATAGGGTGGTTTTGCATAATCTGCATCTGTGTAAATCTATATGTCACTGAATATTTTTTCCGCCCATAACAATGTTTTGGCTGTTGACTAAAACAGAGATAAAATGTGAAATTAATACAAATTTTTATTGATAAATAACACAATTCTCTTGAAAGAGTGGTATGGTAAAATTTTAAAAAAAAATACAACCGATCTACCAAACAGAACATCTTTTTTGAGGATTCATAAGAGAACCAGCTGGGCAATTGAAGGCTGCGGCGAATTCTGGTTGGTTTTGTAAAACAATGTTGGTCCTGAAAATGAAATTTTGGTTAAAATTATGAGAAATTTTGCCTGTATTTTAAAGGACTGTGAGGATCTGTAAGGATTTGACTTGTCAGACTTTCGGGAGTGCTGTAACCGCACCAAGTCTAAAACTTTAATGTAAAATGTTCAGGCACGCACGCACTCACACACTCACACACTCACACACTTACACACTCACACACTCACACACTCACACACTCACACACTCACACACTTACACACTCACACACTCACACACTCACACACTCACACACTCACACACTCACACACTCACACACTCACACACTCACACACTCACACACTCACACACTCACACACTCACACACTCACACACTCACACACTCACACACTCACACACTCACACACTCACACACTCACACACTCACACACTCACACACTCACACACTCACACACTCACACACTCACACACTCACACACTCACACACTCACACACTCACACACTCACACACTCACACACTCACACACTCACACACTCACACACTCACACACTCACACACTCACACACTCACACACTCACACACTCACACACTCACACACTCACACACTCACACACTCACACACTCACACACTCACACACTCACACACTCACACACTCACACACTCACACACTCACACACTCACACACTCACACACTCACACACTCACACACTCACACACTCACACACTCACACACTCACACACTCACACACTCACACACTCACACACTCACACACTCACACACTCACACACTCACACACTCACACACTCACACACTCACACACTCATACACTCGCATTCTTACCTGCCCGTATCCAATGTAGAACATTTGTTCATTTGTAAATTTCTCAAATCCTGGAATCTTGTTTTCAGGACCATTTTTGGCCAAATATCGTTTATAAGCCTTTAAAGCCTCCTTAACTCCACCATTGTCAGCCACATTCTCTCCTTGCGTTAGTTTTCCGTTAATGTTAAGTCCGGTAAAAGGTACCTGGGCAGTTAAGTAAAAGTTTAGTTAACCATTAAGATACCGTAACGTTTCCGTACTGTTCAATAATACATTTTGTCCGTTCTAAGTAACGCTGAGTAGTTTTTTCATTCCACCAATCACGAAGGTTGCCAACAGCGTCGGTTTGACGACCTAAAGTTGACTTTTCACAATTTTAGGCTGAATTTGTCTGAAAACTATAGTTTTAAAATGGTGTTGTGACAATAAAGCTAAAATATTGAATAACAGCTTAAAAAAAGAATTGTATAAACTTAAATTTAATCACAACACATGACCTCGGTCTATTATCACACACATTTACAACTATTTTTTCGTTTTTAGAAAACATTTACATGATACACAATTAGCATTTACAATTTTAAGGGAAAAAATATTTGTTCTTAAAATTTTTTATAATTGGTCATAAATTCAATGTTTGTATTGCAATTACATTTTGGACATCACGTAAATGATTTATAGAAAACGGAAAAAAACAGTCGAAGATTGTTTTTCAATACTGAAGAGCTATGTTCCATAAGTGTATGCGACTTTAATTTAGTAAAACAAAAAAATACCGTCGCAATTTCGCATTAATTTTGTGAATTTGAAACTGTGTTGTTTTTGTTTCGAAAATTCTTACACTTTTCATGAGGAGGGTACTTCAAAAAATAAAAACAAAAAACAAAATGAGTTTTTCCCCCCGAAAACTAATGTTTTAAGGATTTTTAAATAAGTTTCCGAGTGACATCTTTTCGAAATTCTATGTCCCAAATGCCAAAAATCGCAAAAAAAAAATTTATTCCAACTGTTCATTCAATTGTCTGATAGCAAAATGTTTTTTTTCCATAATCAGGTCACTATTTTGTTTGTCTTTTTAAGAGTTTCAAAGCAGGATAAGTTAAATGTATTGTTTTTTCTCGCGTTTGAAAATTTCTGGTAAACTACTAGTATAAAAAACAAATTCACGAGTAAAATAGAAAAACAGCACGTTTTGTTCGACCAATAAAATCGAGTAAACGATTTTTTCCCCAAATATTTTTTTTTATTCTTTTCATATTTTTTAGGCTTGCGATTTATCGACTAATTTCTGTTTTAGCTCGTAAATTTAATTTTAAAAAAATTATAACAATAGATTTACAATTTCGAATTTTTATTGATCGGACATTGTGTTTTTCTGGAGAAAATAGTGAATTAAAATTTAACAAAAAGTTCAGTCATGTTTTCCAGTGTTCATATCTTTCTCTGTATTCCTTTTTTATTAAAAGTATGAAAACCTGCTGAAATTTATAATTATGAAAAAGCGAAATTAGTTGGAGAAATAGCAAACAAATTTCATTTTATTTTTAAAAAATTATTCGCATAAACCTAAGTTCAATGTTTCAGTGCAATTTTGAAGTCTGCGGGGAGAAGAGTTATAGTTCACAATGACGTTTCATTTAAAAAAAATCTTTTTTTTTTTGCTTTTCGCTTCTATTTTTTTTCGTTTAATTGAAATATATATCTGAAATAAAATTTTGTTTTACTTAAAGAATGAAACTGCGATCTTTTAATTTTGTTTTTTTTTGGATGTTTTAGAAAGCGGAGAAATACTTAAATACTGATGGCTTTGTTTTTCCGATGCATAAATTTTCGAATTAATTTTTTTCTAGTTTTTCATCATTTCTGGTAAAATCCTAAGCTATAAAAGAGTTTTACGAGAAAAATAGAGAAAATGTGCAAAAAAAAACTCAATGTTTCACCCAAGTTTGACAACCATATCACGAAAAACCTTTTAATTCCATCTCCTTTTAATTCCATCTCGATCAGTTTTTTGTTTGGGCGCAATCTTTCGCCAAAAAAAATATTTTAAGAGCAAATTTTTGAAGAGTTTGAAAAAGCGAACTTAATATTTTTTTCCAGTTGCATTATTTAGTAAAAGTTTTTTTTTTAAAAAAGAAAACACTGTTTTATTTAGTAATAGTTTTTTTTTTTTAAAGAAAACACTGTTTTCAGTTTTGTATAATAAAAAAATATATTTAAAAAGTGACCGATTTGTTTTTCTAGGAACTTTGTGTTACGGTCTTTTTTTTTTACAAAAGTAAGACAAATTTAATAAATAGCTTGAGTTAACATTCTTTTTTTTATGATTCGTGTTTTCAAACTTTTTATCTAACTTTCTGCAAATTTTCGAGTAGTTAAAAAAAATGAAAATATTCTATTTTTTTTCGCAGTTTCAGTACATTTTTAAAGTCGTCTTTTTAGAAGCGTTATAGTTCGTTCTCAGCTATCTTTGTCATTATATTTCAAAAAAAGAATTTTCTTTTAAAGTTACAATTTTTTCCTTGAGAAAATTTGCAATGCGTGTTTTTTAAACACAAGTCGCACAAACATTAAGTTAAGTTCGGCTTAAATTAACATTTGTTTTTCTTTATTTTCTTAAATTAAAATTTTTAAAATATACTTTTATTATCTAACCCATGGGTGATTTCAAAAACAA
This sequence comes from Oscheius myriophilus, assembly GCA_964057215.1. Taxonomy (NCBI): domain Eukaryota; kingdom Metazoa; phylum Nematoda; class Chromadorea; order Rhabditida; family Rhabditidae; genus Oscheius; species Oscheius myriophilus. The sequence goes on from OZ059903.1 coordinate 23,778,875, forward strand.
AATTGCTTGGACCTAAGGTTTTAGTTAAATTTTTAGGTATGTTAAGAAGTGTGGTCTTTTTAGTTTTCTTCTAACTATTCGTTAAAATAAAATTGTATTAAATACTATTTCTTAAATTCCATTTTTTTTTTTAATTTCAATTGAATAAAATCAATCTTTCAACAAGTTTAAAAACCTCATGACGAGAAACCTTTCAATAGCATTTCAATTATTGCTGTTTGCAACAATTTTTTGTTTAGTTGCAATCTCACCTCAAAAATATTTAAAAAAAAAATCCAATAAATTTTTCAGTAGTCAGAAAAAAAAAGAAAATATTCCATTTTTTTTTGTAATGTTTCAGTATAATTTTGAATTTTAATTTTGTTCGATGTTTCATCACAATTTTGAAGTAATCTGTTAAGAAGCTTTATAGTGTAGTTCCTGCTGTGATAAGTACAATTTTTTAATGAACAAGACGTTACAGTTTTTTTTTACTTGTTTTTGACAAAAATAAGATAAACTTTTTGTTGTCTTAAGTTTTCATTAGTATTTTTTTAAAAAATTTTTCTTAAATAAACTTTTATTTTTCAAAGAATAGAAGAAAAATAAACCTTTATCATCGAATCCATGGGTGATTTCATGACCAATGATTGCCCCAATTCCACCGTAATTCAGAGCTCTGAAAGAAAAAATAACCTACTTTTTTACCATATTATTTCCCCAAAATAGAAAAAAACAACTAACTTGGGATAACTTTTGTGGAAAAATGGGAGCTGTATGATGGCGGCTGGGAACTCTGAAAACAATTTATAAGACCAAAACGGTAATTTTGCTGAAAATTTCAGTTTTGAAAACCTACTAATGGCATTTTGTGTTTCTTCATAATGGGCATTCACTTCAGCAGCGTTTTTGCCAAATTCCGCCAGATCAACTGGCTCCAGAAGTCGATTGAAGTTAAATTCGTTTTTGAAACGGACTGTTTTGGAGATCATAGTGTTGAATGAATCAGTGGCTTCGATTTCAAGCTGGAAAGAAAAAACAATTCAGCTATTAAAATATTCGGGGCTGCTCTATTTAAAATGATAATTTGTAACATTTAATCGGAATTTCTCTAAAAAAATCTCTAAAAAATAATCTGCTCAATTTCAGGTTTGCATGTGTATTTCAAAATCATTTTAGAAATATTTAAATAATTTTAAAAAGCGCTGGTTTTAAGTGTAATTTTCAACGAATTTGATTTCAAAGAAAAAAAAGATAAAAAGTGTTCACAAAATTTCAAATTTTCCTGACAACATTTTAACGTTTCAAGCAGTATGTATTGTCTACCGTGCAATACGATGTCTCATAATGTATCCAAGTTGCTTTGAGTTATATTTTCTAATTTTTAAATTTTATAAAAAAATACAATTTTTAAATTTAATAAATAAATACAAAAGCTCCTGGCAAAATCGATTTTCTTTATACGGTAGGCAACTACTTTCATTTAACTCATATTTCCCAAACAAAGCATGCGTAGTTGGAATTCTAATAATTTTCATTGTTGTCACATTATGAAATTTTTCACAACCAGCATTTTTTAAAATTCGATTTCAAGTTAACAATATATTCTTCATGTGCCTTGTTAATTGGATTTTTATTTCACAGATTGGTTTAATGAAAGCAACAAAACATTTATTAAACCAGCAAAAACACAATCTGTTTTTTGGACCATTATGGATATTGAGGAATGATAAGCTCGTTTCATCGTGGCAGTTAAAGATTTTTTTCTTGTTTTATAATCAGAAATCAAAAATTTCAGATACATTCTTAAAGATATTTTGAAATTTTCAGCTGAAATTGTGTGCTTGGGGTTGTAGAACCGATTTCAGAGAAAAAAATATTATATTTTTTCTGCATTTTAATTGCCATCCCAAAAAATTTTCAAGCTAAAACTTTTTCTCTTCGCACTTCTAATTTTCCTTGCTCTTTCGCTTTTATATATTTCTGCTTATTTGAATGTTTCAAAACAATTGTGTTTTTTTTAATTGTGAATTTTCAAAGGCTTCTGAAAGATGCTGACCTCTCTTGGAAACTGACTATACCATCAGGCTATGGTAGTGCAAAGATGGTATTTTTGTACTGATTTCAAAAATAAATCAGCTTTTTTACAAAGTTAACCTAAAATATGGGAGACAAGTGATTTAACAGCCACCCGATTTCAATAATGCAACAACTTGGAACATTAAAATGTCGCTTGTGAACCTGTAAAAAAAATTATTCCGCGCTTTGTTCCATTATCGATTTTTATCGACTGATTTTTTGAGTACGATTCAAGTCGACTCAAAGAAAATGATTAAATTTGTATAAAGTTCGATTGCAAGTTGAAATTTCTCTCAGACTGGATCAGACTGTATGGCCGATGTCGATAAACTACTAATTTGTAACATTAAAATAACATTTAGGAATTTTTTCAAAAGTGGGCAAAACACATCTTCCCGCGGGTTTGTGCAATACTTACTTTTTCATAAAAGCTGTCCAACCTGTTGTCGTCAAGAATGAAATCAGGATAGGCTATGAGTTTCTGCATTCGACCTGCTTTTTCCTTTGCGATGGTTTTAGTTTCTTCATCCATCCAATCACTCTTTTCCAGCATTTCTTTGAAAGCTGCTTGGAGATCGGCTATCAATTCCAGGATGGCTTCCTTTGAGTTCTGAAACTTTGAGTTCTGAAACGGAGCGATATGGGAAAAAATCTCTGGCAAAAACCGTGTTTTATGATTTTTTGAATTTCGTTTTGAAAATTAAAAAAAAAATTTGAAAATTTTTTTAGGATTGAATTTCGACCAGGATCCTTAGATGCCCTGACAAGGTTTCAAAAATTGTCTCTGATTTGGCTGGAAATTTTTTTTAAGTTCTTATAGCCTATTAACTTTGCTAAAACTTATATAAATCTAAAATATCTAGCTCGATATCGATTTTTTAACCGGGTTACGGTTGGTGCCCAAATGGTACGGTAAATTTTTCAAAGTCGTCCAAATTACAATTTAAAAAGACTATTTTGTAGCTAAATTTTTTTCAACTTTAACTTTTAGACCTACGGCAAGTTCTCGTTCCGTAAAACGGTATTCTCAAAAAAACTGTTAAATGTTAAAAACTGTTAAAATTCAAAAGCTACGTTAAATTTCATTCCTGATGAGCATCTAAGGTGATTATTTTTTTCTTCGCAGTTCACTTGAAAGTGAAAAAAAAGCACAAAAACTGGCTAATTTTTTTTTCAAAATCGTGTATTTGCGATTTCGATGCTTTTTTCGGCAGTTCAATGATATAAGGGCACCCAGGGTTAGTCAAATGACCAGGCCGGCCCAGGCCGGCCTGGGCCTGGCCTGGGCCTGGGTCTAACCAGGCCGTCATTTCCAGGCCCAGGCCAGGCCAGGCCGGTTGGCAGGCCGAATGAAGTTTGCTTAAGTTTGAATTCAAATTTTTCGGTGAATTTGAATAAGCGTATCAATCACTTTCCTTCACTTTTGCATCACTTTCCCCGTACTTGCTCGCCTCCTACTCACCTATTCGGTAATCTACAATTGTTTCGCTAAGTTTTTTAATACTCTTCTTGTGAAAAAACATAAACGTCGTTTAGGTAAACCTATTGCTAAATCTGCGAATTTCAAAAATTGTTTGTTTTCCTTTCAAGCAGTTGTCGATGGAGAGACGACAATACAAATAAGTGAATTTAATCAACTTTTTGTGAGTTCTGTAAATAATAGGTTGGTTATTTTGGTTTTTGACCAGGCCCAGGCCAGGCCCAGGCCCAGGCCCAGGCCCAGGCCCAGGCCCAGGCCCAGGCCGCGGCCTGGCCTGGAGGGGGCAGGCCAGGCCGCGGCCTGGGCCTGCATTTCCAACTAACAGGCCGGCCTGAGCGGCCTGATGACCAACCCTGAGGGCACCTCATTAAATTGCGTGTGTCACTTTTGTTCAATGGAGTGTTCAGATGAAAAGTAATTGCAAAATCCGTGTTTTAGGGGTTTTTAACGTTAATACCTTTTTTCAGATTCGCGTTTTTTCTCTCTCGCGATTTTTCACTATTTCCAGAACGAGACTGAGAGGAAGTGACAGAGACAGAGCGAGATAGAGATAGAGAGAGAAATAGAGGAAGAAAGACTCTTACCGAATCAAAATGCTTCTTCACATACATAGCTCCCGCGGCATTAGGCATTTTCTCGTTAGATTTTGTAATACATTCCGTCCATCGGGGAGGTCGTTCCATTTGGCCATTCATATGATATGCAAATTCCTTAAAACGATAAACTTTGCAGTTTTCTTAAAGGGCTAATTGTTATCTTTCATTGATTTTTCCCACATTCAACAAGGCCAAGAAAAAATGTTTTCGGTTATTGGGCATTTCATATTTACAGATGTTGAAACGCGCAGATGGTTTTCAAAAACTCTGATTAATAAAATTAGTTTGTTCTAAAATTTACTCTCCCTGAGGTTTTTCCATTGTTCCGTACGATCGTTTTCAATTTGGGAGACGGAAGAAAACATCTCTTATATAAATTTCTCTGCATTTTTCCCTAATAATTCCTTGGATTTCTTGTATGTATTGTAATCATGGGAAAATAGCTAATTAAAACTAGCTATTAAGAAAAACAGGTTTATCTAAATGTAGCAGTCACTAATTTAGGATCATTGAACACATAAAATAAGAGTGAGATACGCAGAAGAGACAAAAAGCAAAAAGCGGAGACGTAAAGAAAAAACCGCTTTTTTGAAGGAGGCGCGCCAAATTCCGTTTGGCGCAAATGGGCAAACTCATAATTACCAAAAAACTTTCTTTGAATGGTCAATATCTCCTTTTCAATATTTTTTCCCAAATTTCGAAACGGTAAGACAATTGTATTAGTATTCAATAGTATTCACTTTTCATTTAAAAGTGCTGAAACGCGCAGATCATTTTCAAACTTTAAAAAAAATTAATTTTTCTTTATTATAAGCAACTATAGTTATACATAAATATAAGATATGTGTTGCGTAGTTCGTTTGTTTTTTCGAAAGCTCAAGAAAACGCCAAATGTTTTTTAAAAAATTGTTGAAATTTCTAAAATCACCTTGTATTTCATCAATTTCCTGGATCAATGGAATATATCTAATGTACAAATCACAGAAAAGTTTTTTTTACTATAGCTGTCGCCAAATTCGACTTTTAAAAATGAAGCACGAGTGGGATACGCAGACGAGACAGCATGCATATAGCGGAGACGCAAAGAAAAAAAGCCGCTTTTTTAAGGAGGGACGCCAAACGCGCCACATGGAATTTGACGGCATGTGTAAAAAAAGCCATTGCGACGTTTTTATACAGTAAAATTTTAAATAGACAAAAAAACCTACCTGGTCAATATTTTGGTATGTGGATCCAAGCTGAAGATCGAATGATTCGAAGAAACGGAACATAACGTAGTTTGTGATAACTTCCGAGTTAGTGGAGATCAGAAGATTGGCCAGTCTATAAAATTACATAAAACAAAAAAAATTTCGTAAAACATAGTTTTACGAAATTTATACAAAAAAAAGGAGCTGCTCAGCAACCGAAGCTTTTTGTACATTATGACCTAACTTTAAAATTTCGTATTTAGGAAAGATATTCTAATCAGAGAATAATTCACAAAAAAAATATAGAAAAACTAAGCAAAACTTTTAAAAACTGTATTACATTGCAATCAGCACAATAAATAATTGTTTTCCTGTAATGAGGTGTTGTACTTTTTATCTATAAGCGAACATTACATAAATAGTTCAATTTCTTACACTCTTATGTGTAAAGAAACCTTTAAATTGCTAAAAAAAAAAACGGGCCTAATTGAAAACAAGCTAATTCAAGAATCCCAAAATCTATGTTATTTTTTAAACTCAAACAAATTTTTTTGTAATATGGCAACGCCCGAGACCTATTCCTTTTTAATTTGAAAGATGAAAAAAAAAGCTTTTTTGTTTTGAGCTAGCAAAGATTTAAAAAAAACACTTGATATTACCAAATTTCGCTTTTAAACTTAAAAACAACTAATTTATCTATAAATGAGCAGCGATTGGGTTCGAACATTACATAAAAAGTTCAATTTCTTACACTCTTATTTGTAACATTAGCTTCGCGAACAAAATTCCTTGGCTAATACGAATGTTTCAAAATCAGAATAACAATATTCTTGCCATCAATTGATACTCTGATCAACACATTTTTTGTTTCACGCAATTTTGCCTCAACTTAAATTTAGTCATTAAATCACTTAAAAATATTTTGTATATCGTTTGTTTTCGGCAGTTCAATGATTTACGAGCAACGCATAAAAAATGGCTTTTGTTTCTTTTATTGATATACTTTTACTTCTTTAAATTGCTAAAAAAAATCGAATGTTATTTAGAAAAAAACTGATCTGATTAAAATATGCTCAAAATTATTTATTTATACTCAAACTAATATTTTTTTGCAATATGGCAAAACCGGAGACATATTCCGCAAAATGTATCTGCTAACAAATACTAGACTTTAATTTTTTTTAGTTTTGAAAGTTACAAAAAACCTTTTTTTCCTTTGAAAAGCAATGACATCAGTGTCATTTTGCGTCTCACGGAAAATCTGAAAAGTCTTGAATCTGCCTCGACCAAAATGAAATTATTTGTTGTTTTCTACCAATTAACTTTTTTTATTATTGGAACATTCGGACAGATAATAAAAAATAAAAAGGGTAAAGAGCCTTCGAAACTAAAAAAAATGTTTTCAATTAAAAAAAACAAACAAAAACAAAAAAATTAAATTACCTGCCAAAAAATGCCGGCTCCGTGAGAATAACACCAGGATTGTTATTTAAATATGAGTGAAGAGTGAAAGGAGAAATGTTGATAAATAGTGTCTCCCAATCGATCTGAAAATTAATTTTTAAAATTATCAAATAACAAAAAGTCATAAAAATTACTTTACAATTGAAATATGATTGTACAAGTCGTGTAAATAAAGAGGGTGGTATAATTGGCTCAAGTTTCTTCTTTCTTCTTCGGGGACCTAAACTACTAAATTTTATGGGTTGTGAAACGAAAAATACTGTAATTTCGGCGAAACGCGTTTCAAAGTTTAAAACTTCTTCCACATCAGATGCGATTTTGACTTTGTTCACTGGGAAACCAATATCCTTTGTGAGTTGTGTTGCCTGAAAAATACTTGAAAGATGAAATTAGTTTATAATTAATGAATTTTTATACATAGTTTGATTATTGTTCGTCATTTTACAGGACTTATATTTGGAAAAATTAATTACATATGAAACATTCATTTTGAGAAAAAAAAATGAAAACATTGCTGCATTGAGATAAATATTGATCGTAAACAGCATTAGAAAGCCGAAACAACTCGATTGTTTCACATTTGAATTAAAAGCTTTATAAAACACACAATCGATACAAAAAGGGTTTTTATGTTCTTCAAATTTTATGGGTATAATTTTCATTTTGCATCTGAAACAGCGTTTTTTTTAATAATTGAAATTAAAAAATTTACAAAAAGGAATTAAATTTTTTCAATGTAACTTTGACAAAATTTGAAAAAATATCAGAAATCTTTGAAACACCGCCATTCTTTTCTAAAATTTGGTGTCGTTTCTTATTGCATTTTTTGTAAAAAAAAAAAATAGTTTTTTTTGTGGTTTCTTTCCCATAAAAAATCAATGATTTCGAAGGTAATTTTTTTGTGCATATTAATTTGTTAAGAAATTCATAGATTAAAATATAAATAATATCAACTTAAAATGAGTTTCAAACTTTTACAACGCTTTTACAAAAAAACGCAAAACTTCTTTTTATTGGTTTACCTTTTAAAAGACGATTTTTATTACTGCTTGTGTGTTTTATGAAGAATTCGAAAGAACACACAGAAAGGATAAACACGATTATTAATTCACTTGTGCAATCTAAATATCAGAGTTATTCCAAAAATTGCTTTGGTGAAAGATATTTTCCTTCACACGCCGTGCTGCGTAAATGTCAATTTGAGATTCACGCCGTATTGCGTATTCCTCAATACGCAATACTTCGCGAGCAGAGAAACACTTTCGCAATTTTTTTTAAAAATTCAATTTTAAATTTTAAAAACGCTGAGCAACAATTTTTGGTAAAACTAAAATTATCTTTGGTCGAACTGAAATTATCGATTTGTTTAAATGTAGTGCAGAAAGATTAGGCTTTAACAAAAAACAAAACAGATAATTTTGCTTTTTGCGTGGTTTTCAGCTACCAATTGTGTTTTTTTTTACTTTTGCAAAGTTTATACAAAATAAGAATAAAAATTCAAAAACTGGGGTTATATCCGCTTTTATCAGAGCAAGTCTTCGAATATTTATTATTTGAAATTTGTCTGAACTACTTAACTTAAAAGATTGGTGAAACACTGTATAGCTTTTAAAAAATGGGTTACTTAAGTTGTTTGGTTTATCTGAAAAACATTTAAATGTGTGTACTGAAAAGCAAAATGTTTCTATTTCAGTCAGTGTTTTTGTGTCGTACATTGATTACTCTGGCAAAATATACCCGTTGCCAAACGGGTATGTTTTGGTATATAAGAATGGCAAAAAACGTTTTGGCTGAATTCCAAATTTGGCGACAGCTATAATTGGGAGTAAATATAGTCTATTTCCAACTGAAAGTTGGCCATTTTTCAGCTACCATGAAATTCACCGCTATTTAAGCAATGAAAATTTGAAACATTGAAGAGAAAATACCTAAAATAGGCGAAAGAGCACTGTAAAAGTGGTGTGCGCAGACAATTTATATATCGCGGCGAGACCAAATGTACATAGTTCTTTTAGAAATAACGTTTCCTTGTCTCTTTTTTGGAAACGCCCTTTTTGAAAAACTTGCTGTACTGATTTAGAAACAAGGTGTAAGAGGAATATCTTTAATTGGAGGCTTCAAAAAACAACAAGGACGCATGAAACATTGTCACAAAACATTTTAAAAAAAATTAGTTCAATGTTTTTGAAAAGCAAAAACTCTGTATAAATGTATTTTTTTTTTTAATTTCCACATTAAATATGAAAAAAGCAAAAAAATGTATTTTTTAACAAACCGAAAAAGTTTTAAAAACCTTTTTAACGTGTTCCAACGCTTGTTTTGTTTCCCTTCGTCAATTGTTGCACATAGATAATTTTGTGAATGTTTTTACACTGTTTCTCTGTTTCATAAAAATTTTGAATAAAATCCCAACTTCTAGAACTAATCTGCTGTTCGATTTAATAGTTAATAAATACTCAGTTTAATAAATTGGGTAAACGACGTGAGAAGAAATAAAGTTTCGTCAAAATATTATCACAATTGAATTTTACATTTATAACGCCCGGAGAAAATAATTGTTACCAACTTTGTGCTGTATATAAACATCAGGTTAAATATAATAAAAACGTTTCTACTTAAAATATAAAAAAAATATATAAGCCTATTTTTCTTTCTTTTCTTCGAAAAGAAACTTAACTTGGTACAATTATTTTTAAAACCTTTATAAAATTTTCCAACGCTAATTTTCTTTCCCATCAACATTTGCACATATATAATTTTATGAATGTTTTTACACTGCTTCTCTGTTTCACGAAAATTTCGAATGAAATCCCAACTTACGAAACCAATCTACTGGGCGATTTAAGACTTTTTCCAAAAACTCTTTAGTGAAAGTTATTTTTATGCTCACGGCGTATTACCTACATCTTATTTTGAGGGTTTTGCCTAACCCTCCGTACGCAATACGACGTGAGAAGAAAAATTCTTTCCGCCCTAATATTTTTAAAATTGAATTTAAAAAAAAATTTGACGAACTTTTTGCTGCTTATATAAAAATCACTAACCCTCTGTATCAACAAATTCCTATAGGCATCGATTTGCTTTGAAAACTTTTTCTTGTCCAGGTAATAACTTCGGCTCCCTTTTCCAAGTCCCAAACTTCCTTGGTCAAACTGAAATTATCGATTTGATTTATTGATTTTCGGTTTATACCTTAATTATTTTTCTCCTAACATTCATCAAATCCATTTCAGCCGATGCTTCAAAAAATAAGTTGATTCCTCTGGATTTGTGTATTTTTGTCAAAATGTTTGTTAAATCGAATGTTTCAGGGTTCCATTTGGACCCATGAATGATTGGCCAGAAGCCCATTAACTGAAAATATCAATTTTGAAAGCTTGAATTAAATTACCTCTATTTCTTTCAGCAGTTCGCGAGTTCCTAGCCGATTAATTTCCTTTTCATTCATACAAGCATGGTAGATTTGTCGAACCTTCTTTATTGCATTGGAAGATAAAGTTTCTTTCGATTCGTAGAGCTCTGAAAATTTTTTCTTTTAAAATTGCTGTAGTTTCTGCCAAATTTCTTTAGCGAAAGAAAAAAATACGAAATACCAGGCGGATTTACGTACCATATACCTAAAACCTGTTCCCAGTAAAGCAACTTTTAACGAAAAATTACATAAAAAAAATTGACAATTTCCAAAATTCTAACAAACCTTCTCATTAACTTTAAAACAATAACCTTATTTCACAAACAAAATAAATAAAAAAGGCAATTGAAGGAAAGCTTGCACGTTTTTGCCCAATCTTTTGACACATTTTCTAAAAACGTTTGAAGAATAATAGTTTTTTTTAGAATGCATCTTGCCTCTGTAACACGATAACTGCTTTCGAAACTTTTACAAGCTTAGAGTGAAACAGTGGAACAATTATCGAACGAAAAAAACAATTTTTTTAGGCAAACGCTCAAAAATGCCCATGATTTAGTTTTGTGTTAGCGAAATTAATAAGAACTCGAAAAAGTTTGAAAAACGGATTTGTAGAGCTCTGAAATGTTTTTTGTATAATTTTCTGTCTGCAAAATTTCCGGGGCGAGACAAAAACTGAATCTAACGAGGTTTAACGTACCGTATTCCTAAATTCTATTCCAAAAAAGCATTTTCACTCTCACGCCAAATTGCGTCCTGAAACTGCGTGACCAAAATAAATAGATAAATTATAAGAAAAAAATAAAATAAGTTAAAAACTTTTTTTTCACTGAAAGATTGTTTGAATGTTTTGGCGAAGCTTTTGAAACGGTTTCTACAACTGTTACAGCCTATTAGTTTTCAATGTTCATTTTAAACTTTTCTTTGGGGGGCCGGTATCATTATAATTGTGTTCCAAAGTCTTTGAAGCGGTTTATGAAACAGTGGAGCAATTTTAATTGAAAAAAAAAAAAACTTTTATGGGCAATTGTGCATGAAATAGCTTGTAAGAAAAGCCTATAACAAAAATAGTTATAAACTCAATGTTTATTTTAACGTGTTTTTTTATTAAAACAAAAAAATATCCTCTTATATAACAAAACGCTATGGTGTGTGTGTGTTGTCTATCCGCCGAGGGGGAGGGGGAGGTCGTCCGTAGGCCGAGTTAAAAGTACTTCACGTCACTTTCACGGCCGAAGGCCAAGTAATGAGTGGCCGTAGGCCACGAATGTTGCGGCCGCAGGTGGTTGCGCCTAACTGAGCGGCCAAAGGCCGCGTGTGGTTGCGGCCGCAGGCCGCAAGCCAGGAGAGTGCGCGCCGTAGGCGCGCGTACCCGACTGGTGCTTAATATAATACAAATTGGTAGAGCAACATTTGTTAAAGTTGAAATTGGTAAACCCATTGCTCGAAGCTATTTCGCATTCCGTCGTAAAAAAAAAATTACATTTAAATTTGTTTTTACAAAAATACATATTGAAACATTTATTTGAAAGGTTGCTTAAATTTCCTGTCACGAATACTTAAAAATAAAAATAGCTTTTTTTAAAGTTTCATGCTAAGTTTTCTTTTTTTTATGCTAAATTTTCTAGTTCTTTAATGTTTCCAGGAACATGACAACTGATTTTCTATTTTTATAGGCGTAGTATGAAACAGTGAAAACCTTGCTCGAAAAAATTTTCCTGGGCAACTCATGTTTTTTTTTAAAAGCATTTTACACTTAGAATTCGTTTGCAGATTTTTTTGTTGTTGTTTCGATAAATGTTTTTTAAACAAAAACTTATATGGGATATCAAGGTTTTGTTAAAACATTATCAAAATCGTTAATTATACTTAAATTTGGTCGCACAACATCAACAGGATTATGCAATCTACCAACCAAATTCACTCAAGTAATTTCTAAAACGTTGAAACGATGTTTAACAAAAACAATGCAGATTTTGAGCCGTTTTTAAAGAAAATTTTAGTTACTCAACAAAAAAATATTTTTGTAAAAAAAAAAAGGTTTATCAAACGACAAATGCGATTCCTAAAAAGAGACAAGGAAAAGGGGATTTTCCTAAAGGACAGGTACATTTGGTCCCGCCGCGATTGTTTAATTGTCTGCGCACTCCTCTTTTACAGTGCTCTTTCGCTTGTTAAATTTCTTTTCACTTTAATATTTCAAACTGTCAGTGGTTCAAACAAGGTCGTTGAAAGGCGTCGAGTCTTTCTTGGAAAGGGACAATTCTTGGAAATGGAAAATTTTCCGATATAAATTGATATCACATTGTTATATTTTTAAAAGTTAGAAAGAAAGTAGTCTAAATGAATTGTAGCCTTATCATATGAAAACTAGCAATTTCCAACATAACAAAAAACTGACGCACTATTAATTGCGGAAATATCGCTTTTAATTACGAACTTGGCAAAACATTAAGCCGGTTTTTCTTTTAACCGTTCAAAATCTGAAAAAAATTTTGGGGTGAGAAAATCGGTAAAAAAATAGAAACGATAGAAGAAATTTGATAGAGATTGAACTTTGGAACACATTTCGATGTTGAAATCAGAACTTTATTAGCATACGAAAGAGAGAGAACGATTTACATAAAAAAATACTTGAAAACACTTTTAAAAAGGATACCATTGGAAAAAATCCCTTGAAAAGTTGTCTTGAAACATATTTCCTCTTCGAAAAACAAATTCACCGTCGGTAAAAAAAAATTGAAAATGACAAAATTCTATATTCAAGTGAGTCACTTTTCTATGTTTTTCAGCCTTTTCGAAAAAAAAAATCCAAAATCTGCCTTTTCGAAAATGATTTTTTCCTGAAGATGAACAAAACGACGTTTCAAGAAAACATTCCGAGGGTTTCAGTCAACGAAAAATTCAATTTTAAAAAGTGATTTTGGTTTTGAGGGAATAATTCTCTCTCTGGTGTATGCTAATAAAATTCTGATTTCAACATCGAAATGTGTTCCTAAATTCCTTGTCTATCAAAATATTTTTGTTGTAACATCCTTAAAGCACTCGAGTTACTTAAACACTTAAAAATGAAGAAGAGCCTACACTTATGAAACGGGGTGTAGGTCAAAAAACCGGATTAAAACCAAACAATAAAATAAAATTTAAAAAAAAAAACTCGAATTAAAGAACAAAGCCAGTGACTACACCACGTCATTCTAAACTTTAATATTTTTAGAATGGTGTTACAAATTATGGAGAAAATGCGAATACCTGTTAAAATGTTGCTTTCGTTTCTGAAATTGGTTTAACATAGAACTAAACTTTTTTTTTCCAAAATTAGAAAAAATGCATAACTTTCAAAAACTCCAGAAAGTTTTCACAATATTTTGTGACCTACCCTTTATCTGATCCTTAACTTTTTCAATGAGTTGGACAAAAGTCCCATAAGAAGATAAATATGGAGGGCTTGGATTGTTAATTTTCCATGAACCACAAGCAAATTCGTAGAAATCGGTGCAGGGGTCGGCCTAAATTTGTATATTTAAATTTTTTTGTTACAATTATAAAAACAATAGAAAAATGTAAAAACTTACAGAGAGGTTCATAGCAGCCTTCAAAGTTTTTGATGCTTTTTCATAATCAGGCGAAACGCCAATTAATTCTTCAAATACAGGAAGTCGAGGTGCGGCGAAAACACCCGGCAAGAAAATCCAAAAATACATCCTGAAATTGAAATTATGATTTAAAAAAACATTGTTTGTATGCATACAAACGTGGAAAAAAACAGTTTAAAAACTTTTTTTTTCTTTATTCTCTAAACTTTTTTTTTGAATGACGAAAAAATGAGAAAATAAAATAAGTTCACTAAAAAAACAGTTCAATTCGTTTTTTTTCGCACTAAAATAATAACATTAGCATGAAATTAGACATGTTCTGTTCTGATTACTTCCTGTTTCATTTTATTATTTTTACTCTTTTTTTTGAAAAAAAAAATAAACAATTCGAATTATTATAAACAGAAAAAAAGGATTTGGATGTTTTCGAGCTTGTAAAAAAGCTAATAGAAAAATATTTTTTGTGAATTTTGACCGAAAATTATTTTTTACAAGCCTTTACAAGCCAATTTTTTAAGAAGCTTACATGTTTCAAACGGAAGTTGTAAATAAAAAATTCAATTTACTTGTTGAGTGAGACCCATTGTAACCTAGAACTACATTTTTTGTCGACATTCGAAAGGCGAAAAATGATGAAACAAAATGAGTTCATTTAAGAAATTTTTAAATTCGTTTTTTTTGCAGTGCCACACACCCTCTACAGCCACTTTCATTTTCTGATGTTCTTTTTGATAAAACTTCTGTGAAACAGAAAAATGAGTTTGACAAATTCAAAAATTTTACCTTCAAAATAAGCCATTTCTGTTATGATAAATTAAATTCTGTTATGATAATTTAAATTTTTTGAGACAAATCGAATGAAAAATTGGAATTGATTGAAACAATTATTGTAATTTTTTTTCTTTTCCTGGCCTATTTTAAATAGGTGCTTACAACTTTTTTGTAACACAAAATTGTGTTTGAAATTTTTCGAGCTTATAAGAAAGTGTTTAAACAATTTATTTTACGTGTTTTTGTAAAATAACAATTTTTAAAACCTAAAAAGACTTTTTGTGAAACACAATGTAAAATTATTATTGTTTTTTTTTTCAAATTTTTTTTACTTTCAGTTCAGACTAATATCAATATCTACAGAAGAACACACATATTGGCTTTGACCAGTTATCGGTGAAACACAAAAATGGGTAGCAAATTGTTTAACAAACTTTTTTGTTGTTGAAAATATTCACTAGAAAAAAGTTACTTTTTGTAGATGCTATCACGGTATGAATAACTGACGAAAATGTATCCTTGCAGCTAAGTAATTTAACAAACATTTGCATAAGAGTTAAAATTTTCATAAACATTTTACTTTACGGAATGAGAAAATGTTATTTTATTAAAAATTTGGCGGAAATACAGAGACAGTAAAAAATTGGTTTTCAAGAAATTGTATTTTCTTTTTTAAAATTCACAAGTAATACAAGTAATTTTATAATTCATAAAATCTTTCAGGAAATTGGTTGAAATTTCATTACAAAAATTATTGGTGATTTTCTAAAAACAAGAAAAAAAGAAAGACGAACGGTTTAATTTTCCCTGCCAGATCAATAGGCGGACGAAATGTTACAGCTGCGCCCAAGGTCAGAATCACGAACAAGGAACTTCTTGAAAAAAAGTCAAAAACAAGCGTCAAACACGTTTGAAAAGTTTTTTTGCGGAAAAAGTTTTTCAGCTTTTTGAAAAATTCTTGGTATAATTGCAGTTTTTTTCATAAAGAGTCGCATCAAATTTTTGAAATTTTACATGTTTTTTTAACCATTTCAGCTATCCAGAAACAATAGTCGTTTCCTAAATTTTTCATCAACATTTTTTCAGCCAAAAATAACTCAAAAGTTGAGTTGTATAAACGTTTCAATAAGGTGATTTCCTTGGAAATAAAATACTTTTTCAATGCTCCGGAGCAAAAAATTTCTTTTCAGTAAAGTGGGTTCATACTGATTTTAAACGCATTTTTAGCGGAACTATATATTTTGTTTTAATTTTTTGTATGTAAAAACGACAAATTTACATTAAACCTACAATAAATTATGAGCCAACCTGCTTACTGCTAAAAATGCAAAAATAAAAATTTTTTTTTCGTAATTTTTACAATTTTTAGAGAAATCAAGTGAAACAAGAGATGTTTCTAAAAATTCAAAAAGATGACAAAATGCACAAGTTTGCACAAACGTGTGAAAATGTTTTTTTATATAAGCACACTTTTCATAGCCGACTATTTTTTATATTTTTTTCGGAAGTAAAAAATAATTCAGTGAAATGTTTCAAATGAATGATTTGCTGGAGAACACAGCGCGAACGCAATAGAAGTTCTCTGGGTCTAAAAAACTGATTTAAAAAAAATTGTGTTTACAATCAAACGCAAAGGATTAAAATAGCTGTTTTTGTCTCACTTTCTGTAAAACGTTTTTTTTAAAAAATTTCTTTACCTTTATTTTATTTTTATATTTGACAGTTCGCATTTAAACAAATTATAGAATGTCAAGAAGTAAACTTTTTAATACCGATTATTTGCGTAATTTTGTAAAAACAAAATTACAAATTTTTTAAGAACTTGAACAAATTCAATAAGTACCATCTTCGTTCATCCTAGAGGAAAAAAGTAATTGCACAAGAAAAAAACATCTTGTTAAATGTTTGTGAAATTCAAAACAAATTTAGAGGGCCATCGTTTATATATTTTCTGTCCCATAAAAAATTAAAGAATTTTCTTAACAAATTTTTTGTCAATTTAGCTGACGCCAAAAGGGCATTGTGCCTATTTCGTATTCTCTGTTGATAAGGTAGGCTAGATAGAAAACTGAAAACGTTTTGTTCTTAATACAGACATATTTTTGTTTTTCTCTTACATCCAGTGTGAATTCTTTTTGAATGGAAATTATCGATATTTTCTAATAAAACCTCTCAGGAACGTTTTCATTTTTCTTTGATAAAATTAGTCAAATGCATGCAACACAAACCTAGTTTAAAAAAAAAATAGCGATTTAGTATTTTTCTATTTTCACAAGTTTTAGAGACAGCAAGCGAAGTAAGAGGTGTTTTTTGAAATTCAAAAAACAATTTGCACAACCGTGCTTAAAATACTTTTTATAAACATTACCGACAATTTGTTTTATATTTTTTCGGAAGTAAAAAATATTTCAATGAAATGTTTCATACGAATGATTTGCTTTAGAACATGGTGCCAACACAATAGAAACCATATACCCACTTGGTCTAAAAAACTGATTTTAAAGTAAAATGTTGTATACAATATGCAATTGTACTTTACATACGATTACTCGCCAATTTTTTTGCAATAAAAAAATACATTCCATTTAAAAAAAAATTGAACAAAATGAACAATTACAACACAAAAAAAAGAAGTATTTCTTTTTTTTCTGTTTGTTAAAAAGTTAAAAATAATTGAAAGAAATGTTTCAAATGAATGATTTGCCTTTTTTCAGTTTCCTGGGTCTAAAAAACTTTAAAAAAAAAACTTGATTTTAAAAAAATGTTTGTATACAATCAAATGCAAAAAATAGCTGTTTTTTCTCTCGTTTGGAAAACAAATTGTTTAAAAAATCCTTATTTGCTTAACAAGTGTTTTGTTTCTATAAAACTTTACATACCGTTTATTCGCCAATTTTTTGCAATAAAAAAATACATCCCATTTAAAAAAAAATTGAACAAAATGAACAATTATGCGACACAAAAATCCATTTCAACTTCAATAAAAACGCGAATCGGGAAAAAATTTAATTGCACAATAAAAAAACAGTTCAGTGCTGAATCTACCATACGGAGCAGCGTTTCTGTGGGTTCATGGGAGAATCAGAGGGGCAGTTAAAAGCTGTGGCGAACTCTGGTTGATTCTTCAGAACAATGTTTACCCTGAAAATGATTTATAAAATTTTAATTTAGGCCATTCAAATGGCACATATGAAAATTTTTCAAAATTTTAATTCAGTGAAATGACACTGAAAATTTAGTTCGTACCTGTATCTTCCTGGAGAGTGAGGGTCGCCGAGAAGCAGGCGGATTTGGGTCTCAGGAGTCATGTGGCCACAGTAAGACTGAAAAATTGAAATGTTTATTTTTTAAGTAGTTTGTCTTCAACTGTAGCGAATTTTGTTTAAACGTTTACATTAACAAAAAAAACAATATTTTAATTAAGTGTCAAAAACATTGAAATGGCTGAAAAATCAACTTTACGTTTCTCCAATTTTTTTTAATAAATAGTTTATCATAAAATGTAGCGAGTATTGTTTAAATAAAAGTTTGCATAAACAAAAAACCCTGGCCGTTATGTAAACCTGTGAAAGTCCAAACCATCTTGAAAATACGTTTCTTTAAAAATCGGTTAAGAAAATGATAAAACAAAATAATTAAAAACCATCATAACTTCCATTACTTTAAAATCAAAATTTTAATTACTTAAAGTAGTACTTAAAAGTACTACTTTTTCCACAGCAAAACATTTGTAGGAAAACAACATTATTTTAATTTAGGTTAAGACGCCGTGTCCGAGAGACCCGAACTCATAGAGGACGAAACTTTTCATCTTGCTTTAAATGAGCTGAAACTTTTTGTATGAGACTTCTAGGACTCCTAAAGATACAAAATGACCATTAAAATCGATTATCGATTTTTGGGTCGGAGTACAGTAATCGACCCATGGGGTACTGTAACTACCCTCTAACTTGAGAAAACTTCACGTTTTAGATATGGCAACGCTTGCAAATTTTATTTCAAAAAACATTGTAAAACATTGTATTTAGTGTTAAAAGCGAATTCCGCACTTTAAAAAAAGTTAGAGGTCAAAATGTGTTGCCAAAACCACCAAAAAATTATTTTCTTCAAAATATGGAAAAACGTCCTCGCCATTTTTTGATATGTTGTTAATCTCCTTTTTCTGGTGAAGACCAAATTTTTTCATTCGGATCTGCGGAACCAGCCACCCACCATGGGTAATTGAACAGCCCGCGACAACCCTTTGGCGCCCAAAATGGCAGCGTCTAGTCCGCGGCGGCTGAAACAGCCGCCTGCGCGCGCCCCGAAAATTCGAAAAAAATGCCTAAAATCACTGTTTGAGACGAAAAATAAATAATCTGCCGATTCTGTCAGACATCGCGTCTTAATGAACATTGGAATGGGTTAATATTTGGACAACTAAAAGTTTCAAGTTTTCCTCAAAACAATGTCTGAAATTTTTGATCAAAAGAATTTTTCTGCGGCTTTAGTTTGTCTTTTTTCGTTAAATTATTGAGGGTGAAAAAAATGTCTCTTGTCGACAGTCACACTATAAATAGTACATGATGGGGAAAAAGAATGGGGAAAAAAGAATGGGAAAAATGAAAGATCGACAAAATAAAACACAACCCTTCATCTGGTAATAACATTTATCGGAAAAACCGACATTTTAATATTTAGCGGAATAAACATTCAAATTCAATCGGAATAAACATATTTAAAATTTAGGTAATAATATATGTTCTTTTAAATAATATGGCTCAACTTTCTCACAAAAAAACAGTTTTTTTTTTTACATTTTCGATCAAACGTCTTTTTTCTGTCTATTTTGTACATATTTGAAATTTCTATCGATGTAGTTCCGAGCACATGAGTTTTGCCATAAAATGTTATTCTAAAAATTTACCGAAAAACTTTTTTTAAATGTAGTTTGTAGTTTGATCCCTACCTGTGCATATCCAATAAAGAACATTTGTTCATTTGTAAATTTCTCAAATCCTGGAATCTTCGTTTCAGGACCAGTTTTGGCCAAATATCGTTTATAAGCCTTGAAAGCCTCCTTAACTCCTCCATTGTCAGCCACATTTTCTCCCTGAGTGAGTTTTCCGTTAATGTTTAGGCCGGTTGAAGGAACCTAAAAAATCAATACATTATATTAATTTATGAAATTTTGAATTAAAGTACCGTAACATTTCCATACTGCTCGATTATACATTTTGTGCGTTCCAAATAACGTTCGGTAGTTTTATCATTCCACCACCCTCGCATGTTGCCGAAAGCGTCGAATTGACGGCCTAAAACAACATATTTAAAAAAAAACATATTACATAAAACGCATAAATACTTTTTTTCAAATTTTAAAAAAAAATTAATTGTTATATATACTCAAACAATGAAGTATTTAATAAATAAATTAAAAGAAATATTTGATCCCGGATACTTTTATTTAAAGAAACTATTTTCTGGAAAAAGTAATTGTTTCACAAAGCGTGAAGTGCTGAAATATGGTAAAAAAAACTGCTTAAGAATGCATTCTGAAACTTTGTAATTTCACAACAACAAAAAACTACTTTCTAAACGTTTAGTAAAATAAAAATAGAAAACTTTTCAAGCCAACCACTGAGGAAAAACCAGTTATCAAATTTGCACTAGTGTCAAAAGTTTACATTTCCACGCGAAACACTGAACTTATGTTTATTAAAAATTTATGAAAACCTAGGAGTGCTTAAAATAATTTTTTGCTGTTTACAACATTTTCGTTAAAAGCTATTTCTTGTTATTTTGCCAAAGTACGCAAAGATGCTTTTGAGAACCATTGATTTTGAAGACAGAAAAACAAAAACAAAAAAATTTAAAATTACAACACGTAACATTTCCATACAATTCGATTATACAATTTGTGCGTTCCAAATAAAATATTCAAAATTAACAAAAAAAATCTTTAAAATCTTATTTTCACTCTGTTTCCTGAAAGTCAAGCGGTTTCAGTTTTAAATTTGTTTAGTTCGAATGTATTCTTTCGTTCTTCAGTTTTTTGGAAAAATTGGCCCGCATATTATCAATCACCTGCCGAGCTCGCAAATTTGTGGAATGACTAAAACATTGGACTGTTTTTGGGTCTTTCAGAGTTTTACAGGAAATTGCGCATAAAATCTTGATGTCTTATAAAAGTTTGACGTTCAAAACCTGCGTTTTTTAAAGGAAGAGAAACATTTTTGGCTTGACGCCTTATTGCGTACTGGTAAAAAAACTGAAAACAAACTGCGTGAGAATATGTTTGTGCAACTTTGTAACTTTAGAAAAATGTTGTATAAAAAATGACATAATGCAAAAAGTTTTGCGAAAAACCAGATTGAAGCTGCGTTTTTCAAAGTGAAAAAACATTTTTGGTTTGACGCTTTTTTGCGTACTTGTACAAAAGCACCTTTTAAACTAAAAATCGTATTAAAAAGCTTTTTTGAATCATTTTAATTAACAACAAAAAAAAAATACTTTCATAAAAGTGAGGAAATTCTTGGAGCCAGTATTTTACAACTACCAAATTTGCAACCATGAAAAAGTTCAGCTGTGGGGACAAAACAATCAGCTTAATTTAACATTGAAAAAAAAAGAATAATGGTTAAAAAAAATTCTCTGATCGGCATTTTTCGTCGTTTTCATGGTCGCCTGGTGAATACTTCTTCGGCGCGTGTACGCAATAAAACGTATTAAGAAAAATATCCCTAAAAAACGAAAAAGTGAGAGAGAAAAACGTACCTCGATCATCAAATCCATGAGTAATTTCGTGCCCAATAATTGCACCAATCCCACCGTAGTTTAAAGCTCTGAAATCAATTTCGTTAAACCGAAGATTCAGTTCAGTAAAAAATCGAACCTGGGAAAACTTTTGTTGAAAAAGGGGACTTGAAGAATAGCGGCTGGAAATTCTAAAAAAAAACCATTTTAAAAATTCGAAACACTAGAAAAACTCACTAATTGAATTGTGCAAAGCGTTGTAGAAAGCGTTCACGTCCGCGGGGTTTTTGGCAAAATCCGATTTATCGACTGGCTTCAGAAGGCGGTTGAAGTTGAATTCAGTTTCAAATTTAATTGACTTTGAAATCATCTTGTTGTAGGAATCCTTGGCGCCGAAATCGAGCTGAAATTGCTTTTTTCTGTCTTTTTCTGTTTTTTTTTCGAGACGTTAATAATGATATAAAACATTTTTAACCCTATTTCTTAAAATCGTTATGGTTTTTTAAGCTTTCTTTTTACAGAGAAATATAGAAATACAAAACATTTTGTAAAATTGTATTCATGTTTCAGAATAAAAGAAAATTGACGACGGTTTTTGTAGTACAATTTGTGCAACCGTTTCGGTAAATTTCCGTTTTCACATTGTTTGAGTATTCAGGCAAAAATTCAATAAAAAATGTTTGTGGTTAAAATCATATTTTCCTTTCTTATGTGCAGTACAAACCCGAAATCAATTTCATAGTCGTGTAAATTATTTTTTTACAAAAAAGTTTACAAACATTTGTTCTAGAAAATCGTAAAGTAGAAAAGTACATTTGAAATTTAATTAATTAAATAAACCTGCTATTAAACTGAAAATTTTTGAATGAGATTTTGGTGTTTCAGGTGGGAAACAAAACATTCACTTTTTTCTCCATTCAATCGTTGTACATAGTGTTTTTCAAAAGTTGATAAGAAAGAGAAAACTCACATTTTTGTAAAACTCGTCCAACTTTTCATCATCTAAAATGAAATCAGGGTAGCCGATCATTTTTTGCATCCGATCTGCTTTTTCGAGGGCGATGGCTTTTGTTTCCTCATCCATCCAATCGATATGCTCCAGCATTTCCTTAAAAGCCGCTTGGAGATCAGAAATCATAGCCAAGGTTGTGTCCTTTGAGTTCTGAAATTTAGTGTGTGAGTGTGTGAGTGTGTGAGTGTGTGAGTGTGTGAGTGTGTGAGTGTGTGAGTGTGTGAGTGTGTGAGTGTGTGAGTGTGTGAGTGTGTGAGTGTGTGAGTGTGTGAGTGTGTGAGTGTGTGAGTGTGTGAGTGTGTGAGTGTGTGAGTGTGTGAGTGTGTGAGTGTGTGAGTGTGTGAGTGTGTGAGTGTGTGAGTGTGTGAGTGTGTGAGTGTGTGAGTGTGTGAGTGTGTGAGTGTGTGAGTGTGTGAGTGTGTGAGTGTGTGAGTGTGTGAGTGTGTGAGTGTGTGAGTGTGTGAGTGTGTGAGTGTGTGAGTGTGTGAGTGTGTGAGTGTGTGAGTGTGTGAGTGTGTGAGTGTGTGAGTGTGTGAGTGTGTGAGTGTGTGAGTGTGTGAGTGTGTGAGTGTGTGAGTGTGTGAGTGTGTGAGTGTGTGAGTGTGTGAGTGTGTGAGTGTGTGAGTGTGTGAGTGTGTGAGTGTGTGAGTGTGTGAGTGTGTGAGTGTGTGAGTGTGTGAGTGTGTGAGTGTGTGAGTGTGTGAGTGTGTGAGTGTGTGAGTGTGTGAGTGTGTGAGTGTGTGAGTGTGTGAGTGTGTGAGTGTGTGAGTGTGTGAGTGTGTGAGTGTGTGAGTGTGTGAGTGTGTGAGTGTGTGAGTGTGTGAGTGTGTGAGTGTGTGAGTGTGTGAGTGTGTGAGTGTGTGAGTGTGTGAGTGTGTGAGTGTGTGAGTGTGTGAGTGTGTGAGTGTGTGAGTGTGTGAGTGTGTGAGTGTGTGAGTGTGTGAGTGTGTGAGTGTGTGAGTGTGTGAGTGTGTGAGTGTGTGAATGTGTGAGTGTGAGTGTGTGAGTGTGTGAGTGTGTGAGTGTGTGAGTGTGTGAAAATTTTTGTGTTTGTTTGTGTATAGAAAAATAATTCTTACCGAATCGAAGTGTTTCCTGACGTACATAGATCCAGAGGCATAAACCACGTTGGCGTTGGCCTCAGTGACACAATCCTTCCACCGAGGAGATTTTTGCATTTTACCGTACATTTTGTTTAAAAAGACCTAAAAAAAATTTATAGCATTGACCATTTTATTGAAGATCGAGATTTTAGTTTCACAAAATGAAAATGTTTAGTTCAATGTTTAGTTGAATTTGTTTGAAAACTCAGTTTCTGTTCGGATAATGAACTGCCTGTTATTTTTCAGTTATAAAGAAATCAATCAATAAATCGGTATCATAGGCTTTTGATCGGTTTAAGGAAATTAATCTATAATGGATTGTATCTTGAGTATTGGTTGGTTTCTATTCTAGAAATTTTAATTGTCGAAGTGAAAATAACAATAAAATTTGCAATTTACCTGATTTATGTCATCGTATTTGGTTCCCAATTGATTACCAAACTTGTTCACAAAACGGAAAAATACGTAATTTGTGATGATTTCGGCACTTGTAGAATTCAGGAGAGATGTCAATCTGAAAAACAATACCGTGAACATGTGCTTTTTTAAAATTTTTATTTCAGGTTTCAAAAAATTAGGAATTCCATTTGGGCATTTCAGCGAAAGCGAAAATTCGTGCTTTCTTTTAAGCAAAGCATGAGTAGAACAATATGTTTAGCTCTGTATAATTGCAGCAAAACTAGCACAACAGAATGGAAGATTTTGTAACAAGTCTAAAACTTCGTGAAACAGTGTTAAAAAATTGAAAAAATTGCAAAGGGCATTTGCAAAACAGGGTTTTTTTTAAAATGTTTTCTGGCTAGTCGTAAAATTCACAGAAGAACATCGTCAAATTATTTTTTATACAATAAAATTTTCAACATCAATAAAACCTACAAAGAAATTAAAATTGTGCACTCTTTTGTATACTTTTTTTTGCAATTGTTTTGGTTTGGCGTAAGACCCAAAGTTTTAGTTTTTTTGCTGATTTAATTTCTAATGTGGCTATTATAAATTTGATTAAAAAAAAGTTTTTTTTAATTTTCATTTCTGTGGACGTCGTCTGATGATACACGCGAAACCGTAAGTTCACCTTGCTGAAATTTTTGTGTTAAACATATTGACAAATTTATTCGATTTTTTCCTTTCAATTCCGTCACATATCTTTGGGTTACTGTAACTACCATAAAACTGTAGAGAAAATAATAGTCATAGAATCGATAGTTAATTTTAAGTTGGGAAATCTAGAGTTAATTTTAATGGTATCTAGTGTAACATTCAAATAGGAAAATTAGAAAGCAAATGAAAAAAAATAGAAAAAAAACCGCAGGAGTGGGGGGCTGCGCTCTCCAGGTCCCCGCAAACTTCATATAATGCTGTAGCACTGCCAACGAAAGATACATCGGTAAATTTTTTATTATAGGAGTTTAAAGGTACGCATAAAACACTTAATTTACGTTTATATTCGAACATAAAAAATGTAGGGAAAAAAGAAAAAAAAACACCCCAAAATAAATAGAATCGTATCTCTGATAAAACCTGGAATTTTTAGTTTTCCATGAAAGTTTGGGTTTTTTGAGATTTTTAGATACACATTTGAGAAATAGATAATTTTAATTTCCCACCTGTTGAAAAAATCCGGTTCCGAGAAAATAACTTCAGGATTGGCTTTGAGATAAATATGAATCGAGGTAGGAGTAATAGAAAAAAAGTATTTTTTCCAATCGAACTGAAAAAAAACGTTGTAAAAAAACGGCTTGTATGTTTCACTGAAAAGTTAACTTTTACCTTTTTGGACATACATTTGATGTGCTGCTTAGATCAGTTCTATTAAAATAACAACTTAACTTAAATTTAATTAATAACATTTAAA
This sequence comes from Oscheius myriophilus, assembly GCA_964057215.1. Taxonomy (NCBI): domain Eukaryota; kingdom Metazoa; phylum Nematoda; class Chromadorea; order Rhabditida; family Rhabditidae; genus Oscheius; species Oscheius myriophilus. The sequence goes on from OZ059903.1 coordinate 23,804,141, forward strand.
AATTAGTTTCTTAAAGCTTATTTTAATGTTTCACTCGTAGATTAGATCTTTTGTTATTTTTGCATTGGTCAATTCGTACGACGATTTCGCATTCTACACGCTGAAAAAAATAAAAAAAATTTAATTATGTTAACAGTTTATAATTTAAACAAACCACTTTTTAGTAATACACTTTATAATTATACTAAATAGGTATGCATTTTAAAACAATTTGTAAAAAAAAACTAAAAATACAAGCCACTGAATTATCATTATATTTTGAAGACATTTTTGTTTTTTTCATTAAAAAATGGTTTGAATGTTTTGCTGATTGGTTAGAATTTTGTATAATTTCAGTTAGTTAGCTCGAGGTACTTATTTATTCCTTCAAAAGTGTTATTTTTATGCTATTATATTTTTTATTAAAAATGCTAGTATAAATATTATATAATTATATAATTTTTTTTAACTTATCAAACTTTCCAAAACTGAAAAGAAAAAAAAGGTTCGTGAAAATATGCTGTCCCCCTGTTTTACCATTTCCTTAAAAAACAATTCCGAAAACTCCCGCTGGTTTTAATTTTTTGTTTAAACAACAAAAAATAATTATCAAACATTACTAATTTTTAGGTTGATATTTTTATGAATAGTAAAAGTAGTAATGGAAAAACAAAGTACTTTCACCAATCAAACTATAAACACCTTTTTAGAAATGAAAAAAAAAACAAATTTGTTGTATATTTAACTCGTTACACATATTTTAAGTACTTTTTTGTTAGTCAATTTATTATCGGTTTGAATTAACGTAATTTTTTTTATAAAAAAAGTATATACTTAGAACGTTTGTTTAATGTTTGAGACAATTCATTGCACGAACACAATGGTTTCGAAATATGTTAACAGTTTATAATTTTTTCAAAAAAATCGTTTCTAAAATTTACTCATAAACTTTTTAAAATAAATTGTAAAACATTGGTATTTATCTGTTTAACCAAAAAAAAAAATTTTTGGCCTGAATGTTTTTTTTAGGATATGAAATATGTAGCGTGTATGTTTTACTCCTTCCATTTTCTTTTCTTTTTTTTTGTCAATTCTTGCTGTGCTGAGGCCACCAAATTTAATTAAAAACAAAATCAAAATTATTTTTGATGAATAAAAAAATTACATTCTGTAAGAATGTTTTACTCGCTGCTTTTTCACATTTGTTAGTTAATAGTCGATGCATTTTCTGTTCCTTTCGTTTGATTTACTCAATAATAAAACATTATGAATTTTTTTCCAGTTTTAATTTTTATCACACCCTTTTTCTTTATTGAAAAACATTTCAGCCTATTTGGAAAAATTCGCAATTTTACTGACTTATCAATTTTTTTTTGCTGGTTTTGCTATTTTATATTCTGTGAAATTGCCTTTTTTTGCACAAAAAAAATTTTTAAAAAGAATATTTTGGGTGAATGTTTTACTGAATTCTTAATTTTTTGCTCTCTTTTATGAGTCGATTCGATCCGTAGACTCCATTAAAAACAAAATCATTTTACTACTTTTTCTACAATGTGTCCTATTAAACTATTTTTTTGAATGGAACTCCAAGCTTAGAACTTTTTTTTTTTAAAATTTGGTTGTCGATTATTCAAAATCCATTGCTAGTTTCACTGATATTCAAAAAATAATAGTATTGTTTCAAGTTTTTAAAAAAATGTCAGTTTTCTAAAAACAGTAAGATAATTTGTCCGAATTCCTAAAAACTTGCAACAAAGTTCTAAGCACATGCGTAAAACATTCGATTTTTAAATATAAACCTTAGAAAAAACAACAACCAAAAAAAAGTTTTTTTTATTTTTATAAAAAGACATTTTTTAAGTTGAGGCCAGCAACTAACAAAGTTTTCTCAAGTTTGGAAAAACTTAACTAGATTTTCCAAATTTAAAAAAAAAACATTTTAAAATAGGTGATAAAAATATTCCCTTGTTTTACGGATTCCCATTTTTTTAAACTAATTCCTAACTCACGTTAGGTTTTATTTTTTTTATATTCTTTTGTTTAAACAGAAAAAATATATTATCAAATTTTACAAAATTTTAGAAACCACTTTAGAAAACTTACGATTGGCATCATTTCGTTCAAATCGTTGAAGTGCCGAATGTGATACATCTGACTGAAGTTTCTTCTTTGATCTTCGGGAACCTTAACATTCAATCAATAACAAACCTTTAAAAAAAAAAAAAAGAGGTACCGTAATCTGAGCCAGGCGGGACTCGAAATTAATCACTTCTTCAACTTCAGATGCGATTTTCACTTTGTTTACAGAAAGACCAGCGTCAAGAGTAATTTGAGTGGCCTAAAAATGTAACAATTAATAAAACTAGCATTTCTAAATGTTTTGAATGTGAAAACCAATTTTTTTACATAAATTTTAGGAAAAACACGTTGAATGAAGATGCGATTTTGAATTTTAAAAAATTTCTCAGCGTGTGGACGCGTCTTTTTACTGTCCGTTGTTTACCAAGCTCAGGTAGCAGTGAAATTCTTAAGAAAAAGGTAAAAAATATTGGCGGTGTTTTTTTCACAGAAAAATCTCCCAAATGACGCTATTGCGAAATTATTTGCAAAAATACGATGTGATTTTGTCATAAAAAATTATCTCAAGTCAGTGTTACAATGGGTTTTTATTAATGCAAAAGTTCATTATTTGAGTTCCCTTTGGAGTAGTCGTGGACAATAAAACCTATTTCGAAATTGAAGAATGAAAGGCAAAAACTACCGCGCCACAGTATACCAAAATTATACTAAGCAATTAAAACTAAGCAAAAAAAAATTGTTTACTAAGCAAAAAAGTGTTTCAAAATTATTTTTTTTCAGTCATTTTATCAGTATACCGCCTAAAAAAACATGAAAAAAACTTTTATGATAGCGCAAATAAATCTAACGCATACAAACTAACCGTAATTTGGTGTGATTTGCAAAAAGTTTTGAGGAAGGTTTTTTTGAAAATAAAACTCTCCCGATGGCGCTATTACCAAATGATTTGCAAAAAAGTAGGAATTTTTCAGGAATCTTTTTATTTACAACTCAGTGTTCCAAACTGTTTCGATAAATCTGCATTTTCACAAACTGTATTCTCTGCGAGAAACTACGATTTATAATAGTCGAGCTTAGACATTAAAAGCAAATAAATAAAATTTGGTGAATTTTGGTTTCATTAGACGAAGATTGCAGAAAAAAATAGTGCACGGCGTGCAATAAAAAGCAGTCGAAAGCTATTTTGATTTAATTAAACAATGTTTATAACACAAATTAAACTTGTACCACCGCGTGCTCCAGTTTAGCAAAACCTGTTCCAAATCATCTCTTTTTGGTTGTTTTTAGATGAAGATGTGCCGCATCAGAGAGTTTGTTTTAAGGTGTTTAGGACCTTTTTTTTAAATTCAGAAACAACATAAAAAAAAATTCGCACGTTGAGACGAATTAGTTTTATTTTTAACTCTACCTTTGATTTACAAGGCAGCATTGAAACTGTTCAACAGCCGTAAAAAATATTGACGATTGTATAATTTACACAAAAACTCTCATATGGCGCCATTACGAAATCATTTGCAAAAATGCGATGTGAATCTTATAAAATAAATCTATTTTATCTCAAGCTAGTGTTACAATAGAATTTCATTCAAGCACACATTTTTAATTAGTGTTCGTTTTTGCGGTGTTTGATCTCGAACAAAAATACTCCATGAGTACGAACCAATGGCACATTTTTTTAAACCATTATTTATACAATGGGTTTAAATAAATGCAGCATTACAAAAATGTCATCCGGTGGTAGACCTTTTTTTTACAATCTTCTAGGACAATTGTTTTTTTTAACTAATAACTTTCACAGAAGATTTGTTAGGCATAGGATGAAAAGCGACAAATAGAGTTGTCATTAAAAAATCAAAAAAAAAAAGCAAAAATCGAGATTCCGCTACAGTTACTATGCTGGTGGAAAACTTGGCAATGTACTATTGCATTTTTGGAAACGTTTGGCTTGAAAAGAAAAATGAAACATATAAAATTGATTGAAAAAAAGGAATTTTTTTTTCAATGTTTTAATTTTCTTTTTAATGGAAACTTTCATATTTTTAATTAGTTAACCTGAAGTCGCATTCAAGAAACGTGAAACTGTCATCCATTCTTGGAATTTTTAGCGCCGAAGGTCTATTATTGTTTAAATATTTTTGTATTTATCCTTTTTGAACTTATCCAAAGTTCAAAACAATTTTGCATTCAATCTTTTCTTGATTCGTAGAAAGACCACATTTTATCAAAAACACGCCCCGTGTGTTCAAAAATGTAAGTTTCAATCATATTTAAGTTTTGGTATGCCCAAAAATGCTTAAAATTGTTAGCCATTAAACATTTTATTTTCCAATTCAATTTTAACTTTAAAAAGCGTTTCACAGAATCCTATAGTGCGTTTCGTCTGCGTTCTTCTGCTACAGCGCTATTTTGTTTATTTTCCTGCAATTCACATGAATGTTTCAAATCGAGAGTGGATAAGAACGACTGGATATCAAAGTCATTGAAAAGTCGAAATCCTTTTGTTGGAAATAGACTATATAATCTTTGGGGATTAATTAATTTTAAAATAGTAAAAATAGTAAAAAGCGCGCTAAATCCTCCCGCGTTACAGTAACCGCTAAGCGCGTTGAAGTAACATATTTTTTGCCACTCTATCCAAATTTCGCCTAACTAAACAAGAAAAAACAATTTTGTTTTTTTTCAGTTTTGTTTTTTTCAATTTGTGAAACAATTGATTGTAATTGTATTTGTACTTGTAATTTAACTTAATTGTAATTGATTTTTGTAATTTTGTGCGAAACACAGTGAAATAAACTTTTTAAAACTAGTTTTCTACATGTGAAATCGACGAAAGCACATGAAGTCATGTTTTTTGCTCCCCACGCGTTAACCTTTTCGAGGCAAGATTTCTGACCCAGCTCAATCGATTTTGCGTACAATTTTATGTCTGAAAAATTGTTTCAAATCACACCTTACCGTTCGCCGAAGAACCTTAAAATTAATTTAAAGAAAAACTTAACCCTCAAATGATTTTTGGATTTTTGTGATTTAGCGTTACTATCATTTCGATGTTTCATACAAATCACATATGAGAAATATTTTCCGCCTATTGTTTTGTTCTTTTTGCTTTTTGAAATTATGCCGCTCCTGAGAGAGATTTTTTATGGGACTCTCTTCGTAAAAATCTTCTTCGGCCGACCTCGTGCGCTGCATGAAAATAATTCACGCGCCCTTGTTTCAACATTAAAACATTGGAACGTTGAGAACAAAGCAGTTTTCGTTTTTTTTTTTTTTTTAAGTTAAAACTCACCTTCTGAATCAGAAAATTCCTGTAGGCATCGATTTGCTTGGTGAACTTTTTCTTATCCAAGTAGTAATCTCGGGTTCCCATCCCCAAATTCCCTTGGTTAAACTGAAATTTCTATTAAATTATCGATTTTTCAAGCTTCTAACTTGAAAAACTCTTCTTTTAACGTTCTTGTGATCAATTCCAGGCGAAGCATCAAAGAAAATGTCGGTCCCTCTTGATTTGAATACTTTTGTCAAAAGATCCGTTAAGTTGAATCGATCAGCTTTCCACTTGGAGCCGTGGACAATTGGCCAGAAGCCCATTGACTGAAAAGTTTAATTTATGAAAAGTTTTATACTCCATTTCCAACGAATGATCGATATTCACAAATTTTAAAGGACTCGGTAATTTTTTTATGCAACGATCTCATCAAAATGGCATTCCTCTTTTATAGTGCTCTTTCGCTAATTATACCTCTACTTCAATGTTTCAATTTATTTTTGGTTGAATACGAATCATTTTTCACGATTACCCGGAAGCTTCACGATTACGTTGGAAACAGACTATAAAATTTTGAATTACCTGAATTTCGTTAAGCATTTCACGAGTTCCGATGCGATTGATTTCTTCTTCATTCATACAAGCGTGGTAGATTTGTCGGACCTTGTTTATCGCGTTAGAGGAAGAAATTTCTTTGGATTCGTAGAGGTCTGAAAATAGTTAATGAAATATATTTTCCTGTTATGTAACTGTTGAACTACATTTTTGAAACGTAACAAAAAAATATTGTAAAATGGAAGCTTTTTGTAAACCATTGGACATTACCTTAAAAAAGTAAATGATTAAATTTTCGGAATAAATTTGCTTTTTATTCAATTTAATAAATGTTTTCGTAATAACATTTTTGAATTATTGTAGACCCGGAATTTTCACAGGGCTCAAACGCACTGGTAAAACGACGTAAAAAAAATTCCAATAATTCACAACAATATTTTGCAAACACTGAAATATAAAATTGCATGCAATTAAAAGATACCTACCCTTTCCTCAAAGAAAAAAACATGTAAAACAAAACTTTCATTCTCACGCCCAATTACGTACAGGGGCGTTAGCAATTTTTTAGGGTTACTGTATGCAGTTTTTCCGGTGCGTTTATCTTTGAAAATTTAATTTGCAATTCTCAATAAAGGACAAAATGATGAAAAAATGTAACAATTAAGTCTCAATTTTAACATGTTATTCTCAATTTTAACATGTTATTATGTTTTGACAAAGAGAGCTCTATTTATTCGAAAATAGTTAACGCATTTGACGAGAAAAATTCTTAAATTTTGTAAAGTTCCGTTTATAGTTTCAACGGTTAAATTATTAAAGGGCGAAACGACTTACAAACCACTAAAAAATTTCAATATAAATTGGGAAACTATAACTTTACATTTCGCACTAATGTATTTTTCGTGAAAATAACATTCAAAAAACATTTGACACAACTTGATATAAAGTTTCATAAAACTCATTGTAGCTGAAGAATATTTTTTTTCTTTTGTAGTTTGCAGTCAATCTGCAGTTTGCATAATTTTTGAAAAATGTATAGTTGCTGCAATAACAATTGAAAAAATGATGCGATGTTTTGTGTTCTCAATTGCGTGTAACATTCAAAAGCACTATACACCAAATAATCCAAATACGGGTTCATTTTTTGATAAAATTGTATGTTTTAAAATTTCATTTATGGTGTTATCAACGCATTAATGAATTGTCAAATAATTTAAACGAAATGTTTTATCGAATTGGGAAAAAACACTTCACAAGATGCCTTCAACATCAATTACAATTGTTTCTTACGAACTTCGGGAAAACACAAATGTATTAACAAAAAAAATAAGATACCTTTCATCTGATCCTGAATCTGTTCCCTTAGTTTATGAAAACTTCCGTAAGCAGTCAAATGAGCAGGTATTGGGTTGTTAGCGATCCAATTACCACAAGAGAAGTCGAAGAAATCGATGCAGGGGTCAACCTGAAAAACAAATTTTAGATTTTTAAGGTTACAACACATTTAAAAAACACTAAAAGCCAAATAAAAATACACAACTTACTGAAAGATTCAATGCCGCGGTCAATTGTGTGGAGGCTATTTTGTACCCAGGAGAAATATCAATGGTGTTTTCAACGAGAGGTAGTCTTGGTGCAGCAAGGGCGGAGGGTAGAAAAAGCAAAAGGTACATTCTAAAAAAGAGAGAGAAAGAGAGATAGAGAGGAACGGACAGAGAGAGAGAGAGAGAGAGAGAGAGAGAGAGAGAGAGAGAGAGGGGAGAGATACGACAAAAGTGAGATAAAAAGAGATGGAGACCTAGAGAGACAGAAAACAAAAAAGGGCGAAGAAGCCGAGAGGAAGAGATAGAGAGGCAGAGCAAGTTAGAGAGATACAGAACAATTGGGAAAAATAGAGAGTGAGAGAGAGAACAGAGAACTGGTAAGAGTGAGATACAGGGACGAGGCACCAAAAACAAAAGTGGTGAAAGAGATAACAGAGAGTTAGAGAGAGAGGGAGAAAAAAAGAGGGACACAAACATACAGACAGTAGGGGCAGAGACTTAGAGAGACAGCAAACGAGAGAGCTACAGAGAGAATGGGAGAAATAGAGGGAGAGAGAGAACGAATGAGAGTGAGTTAAAAATACAAAGAGGGTGTAAGAGACCGAAAACGGAGACAGAGAGAAAGAGAGTGCAGAGTGTGTGAGTGAGAGAGACAGAGGGAAATGAGAGGCAGAGAAATAGACAAAAGGCAAAAGAGCAGAGCCAATGAGAAGATACAGATAGTGTAGGTAAGAGTGAGACATAATGAAAGAGAGACAAGAGAAAGAAATGAAAAAGATAGATTGATAGAGAGAGGGAAAAAAGGAAAAAAAACAATCTCGAGAAAGAGAGAAATAAGGGAGAGTAAGAGAGACATAGAGAGACAGAGATCGCGAGAGTGAGAGAAAGAGCGAGAGAGACTTAGAGAGTGAGACAGAGAGAGAGAGAGAGAACGGCAGCTAGAGAACTATGAGAAAGCCGATATCGAACGACCTTTCGCGATAGCACATCTGGTGTAACAGACTTTTTTTGGGGCCGTTTCGGTTTCAGAGAACGGGAACGTTGAACATAAAGAAGCCCGTAGAAAATGAAAGTCAACGAAAAGCAAAATTCTTAACATCCATTCCAATGAATATAAGTTTGTTTTAAAATAATTCAACACGGTTAAAAATTTGACTTGTCATTTTGAAAAACATAAAGTTGAACTTGATGTTTCATTATCCTCTCTTATACACTGCGCTTATGGTCTCTGTGTGTGTGTGTGTGTGTGTGGTGTCCCACGGTGAAACTGCGCAGAGTCCGTCACGTGTCTGCGTCTCTCCAATTCCTCTGCACTCTCTCTTACGGGTTCTAACTCCACGTAAATGTTACGGAAACATTACGGAATTTGGTTATTTCCACCGTTCATTTCGGGGGCGCAGCCCCCGGCGAGCGGCCGGAGGCCGCGAGCAGCCAGAATATTCAGGACCGCCGCAGGCGGGCCGGAATATTCTGGTTTCTTTAACAAATAACAAATCTAAGATAATTATTGGAACACTATCATTTCTTTGTGTTAACAAATCAATAAAAACAAAAATCGAGATTCCGGGAGAGCTGAAGTTGCAATAATTCAATAAACTTGGCAAGATAATACTGAATTTCTGGGAAATGTTTGCGTTGAAAAGAAAATTGAATCAAAAATTTTCAAAAAAAAAAAAAAAAAAAAAAAAAAGAATGAAAACCACTTTTTTGAAAATCTATATGTGTCAACTATATTTTAGTTGCAAACTTTTCCTACAAATTAAGTAAAAGCTTAGCAAACTGAAAACTGAAAATACATCAAAATTAGCAAAACTTGTATTCTTGAAAAGCTAAGCATTATCAACAGTCTTTTTCTCCTTCTTGAACTCATCCAAAAAAAAAAAAAAGTTTTTCAATAAATTAAATATAATTACAAATAACCAACTGATTTTCTGAGTTTTTTTTTTGTAAAATTTTCAAAGTGTTAAAAAAGCGGTTAACTGAAAAAAACATTTTGCAAAAAAAACGAAAACGTTTGATGAAATTTAAAAAAAATATCTTTTAAAATTGCACATTATTGTAACGAACTTCGATGCCTTAATAGTTTATAAAATACCTAGATATCTAGGTTACAAAGCCGATTTTCAGTTAGGTTGAACATTTTAACAAGGTGTCAATAAATAATAGAAAAGTATTTTTTATTACTTAGCTTCAATGTTGAAGTGATTCCGTAAGTGTTTCGATAATGTAACATACATTTTTAACAATTTTTCGTAAGAGTTTTCCTAAGTGCTAAAGTTGCAACAATTGATACTTACGAGGGAAGTGCACCAACTCGTCTTGATAAAATCGAAATCTGTCGATTGGGCATTGTTGGGGACCCCAAGGGCTACCCAAATCTGTTTTCGAAAAGTGCCAACTCGGCTCCGTTTTCGAGAAATTGATTTGCATTCTAATTATCACCGAAAACGGACAAAGAGGCAGCATCGGAAAGTTGGCCGAGTGGTCTAAGGCGCTAACCAGATAATGTTTTTAGACATGATGCTGGTTCGACTCTTTTTTACGACAACGTTTTTGCTTTTTCTCTTTATTTAAAGCCACATTAATCTTAAACCAAAAAAATATGAAACAAAATGCAAATGTACAAAATATAATTTTTCACTTTGAAATAGAAAAGCTTTAAAAATATTTTTAAAAAAAATTAACAGTTTGATGCGAGTAAGTCAAACTAAGAAAAGCAAAAATGTTGACGTAAAAAAGAGTCGAACCAGCATCGTGTCTAAAACATTATCTGGTTAGCGCCTTAGACCACTCGGCCAACTTTCCGATACTGCCTCTTTGTCCGCCGTCGGTCATAATTTGAATGCAAATTAATTTCTCGAAAACGGAGCCGAGTTGGCACTTTTCGAAAACAGATTTGGGTAGCCCTTGGGGTCCCCAACAATGCCTAATCGACAGATTTCGATTTTATCAAGACGAGTTGGTGCATTTCCCTTGTTAGTGTTTTGAATGGACACCCCAAACAGTCCAGACAAATTTATACTGAATACAAAGACACGATTTAGCAGTGAACATATTTATTACGATTGATCGACGTTACATGAATGTGTGTTCTCTTTTGGTGACCGATTGATTGTGACCTTTTGAGAGCAACCGCCGCACCCCGTGGTGCATGGCAAGCCGTCTGTCGGATAGGCTCCGCCCCTTTGGTTGTGGAATTATGATTATTCATAACACTTAGCAAGATACAATTGAATTTCTGGGACATCTTTGCATTAAAAAGAAAATTGAAACAGATAAAAATTTTAAAAAAAGATTGAAAATATTTTTTCAAAATCTTGTTCAATTTTCTTTTAAATGCAAACTTTTCCGAGAATATCAGTCATCTCTTGTAAATCTGAAGTCTGATGAAAAAACTGAAACTTTTTTATGCTTGAAAAATTAAAATTCTTCAAACTTTCGATGTTAGATTTTCTACTGTTCTTTATAAGTCGTCTACATATTTTGAATGTTTTTAAAATCTATTAAATTTCAGCCCAAATTATACTGTTGTTCATAAAACACCAAGTTCGAAATCAATTTTATATAAATTCAAATTAAATTTTATTTCAAACTCTAAAATCAGGAAAAAAATATTCAGAAAAAAATCTTTTCGAAATGTTACTTCTAATAATTTATTTATTGCATATACAATTATAATAGCACCGTGTAATTGACCACGGTCAGTCTCAAATGCACTGATTTATTCACATGATTTCAATTTTTTTACAATTAGCCTCAAAACAAATTGTTGTTTCAATTTCTTGTCGAAATAAATTTTCATCTCAAAAGCATTATTTGTAAACTAAAAGAAAAAGGGACACTGTTAAAATCGAATCAACTGCGTTGAAATTTTTCCAATACTGCGATATTTAATCGTGGGAATTTCGCAAACGTCGGGGAGTTTTTTGTCTGCCTTTTCTTCTTTCTCTATAAAAATGCTCCAATTTTCCCAAATGAATGGTTTACATTTATATGCAAACATTAAATGAAACAAAATCTTTGTTGCACAATATGGTTAAACCCGTTGTCACTTTTACAAACTAATTGCACAATCCAGATAAACAAACAAAAACACAAATTTTGGGTCTCGTTGGGTAATTTCACCAGACGGAGCAGCGTTTTTCAGGATTCATTGGAGAAGAAGCTGGACAGTTGAAGGCAGCTGCGAATTCCGGCTGGTTCTGGAGGATCGCGATTACTTTGAAACAATTATATAAAAAATGAATCTATTCCTGCGTTTCGCGTGCAGAAAATTTTTTTGAATTCCTGAAACATTGGATCCTGTGTTGTTTAAAACATAAAATTTCAAACAAATACATTATATGAAAATGTACGGGGCGAAAATAAATGAGCCGAGGAAAAAATGTTTTTCCCTTTGTCTTCGCGATTTACACACTATTTCCGCCTGAGTATTACGCGTCTGTATTTGGCAAAATAGAGACTTGGTGAGACCTATTTTTTAACATATAAAATTTCTATAGTTTGTTTCCAAATAAAGGTCGGCGACTTTTGAGCAGCCTTGAAGTTTTGCTCCTTTTTAACAACAGAAGATTTGAAACAGTGATGTGAATAGAAACAAAATAAGCGAAAGAGCGCAGTAAAAGAGGAGTGCGCAGACAATTAGAATTTCGCGGTGGGACCTAATGTACCATCCTTTAAGGTTTTTGGCCAAAACCTGTGCCGTTTTAGGAAACACACTATATCCAAGGATCGTCAACAGGGCTGGTCTGAGCCAATTTTTTTTTTCGGAGAGCAGGACGGCCCTGAACTATACTCCTTGCCAATCCTACTTCGGTTAAAAAGTAGCAACGCCCCTTTGGAGCCGAATATTATGATGTAGCAATGGAAAATTTGAATTTCAACATCAGAATAATCTCACTCATTTCTAAAAATCGCCGAAATACGATTGGCGGGCACTAATAAAATAACTGTGATCAATCAAATACCAACTAAAAAACGCTTATCGATTTATGGGAGTTAGCTTAATATGCATATACTCCATAAACAAGATAACAGTACTGTAGTCTCTGTTTCCATCGAATGGCAAGGATTTGGAAAAATCTTAAAGGACTCGGTAAATTTGGTCGTACAACCATCGTACTGCCTGCGCTATTCTTTTTTTTGTTCAATTAAATATATTTCAAATCCTGTTTGGTGACGTACGATTGAATTTTCAAGGACATCCTCTTGGAAACAAACTTTATCGGTTTTCAGCAACGTAAATGGGCCTAATTGAAAAAGTAGAACTGCGGTGGACCAATGTTGAATGTTCGATCAACTTTAGTGATTCAACCTTTCAGGAGTCGCGTGTCTGCACCACGACTGAAGAGAAAAAGTTATTGAAATTAGTTATTGAAAAATAGAAAAATTTGTAGTTTTTTTTCGATTTTCTTTTAAATTTTAAAGTGATTCGATACCTGCTTCGCTGATATCGTTTACATTTTTAACAATATGAAAAAAATTGTTTATTGTTAATTTCGAAAGTAAAATTTGTGAAAGTGTGTCTACGGGAAAAAAAACTTCGTTGAAAACGAAACAATTGCGTTGAAATTTTTCCAAAACTGCGAATTTTTATCGTGGGAATTTCGCAAACGTCGGAGAATTTGTTGCGTCTGCCTTTTATTCTTTTTGCTTGAAAATGTTTTTAATTATATAAAAGAAAAATTGGAAATTTATTTAAAACATTCATTTCAATAAACAATGTATGTGTTGCCCAATTTGGTTAACCCGTTGTCACTTTTACAAACTAATTGCACGATCCAGAAAAACAAACAAAAAACACAATTTTTGGGTCTTGTTGGGTAATTTCACCAAACAGAACAGCGCTTTTCAGGATTCATCGGAGAAGAAGCTGGGCAGTTGAAGGCAGCTGCGAATTCGGGCTGGTTTTGGAGAACCACGTTTACCCTGAAACATTTATATTAATTTTTAACTTTAAAACTAATTTTAAAACGCAAATTTTAGACAGATTTGTAAAATTGCTTTAATATATAAATTGCGAAAGCTGTATTTTGGATATGAACGTAATTTTTCAGGTTACAAGATTGATATATACCCTGCTTATTTTCAAAAATATGGCCAAAATCAGTTCAACCAGAAAACTCATTGAAAAAGTTCGTTTTGGTTGATGCTTCAATTTTTCATTTATCACATGTTTCATATCAATGTAAAATTTTTCATATACAAACGCATGGCCAGTTTTGAAATCGACCAGTTTGTGAGCGCCTTGAAACGTCAATTTTTAATAACCTTATTTTCGAAATAACCCAATGAGTTCTAAATTTTGTATTTACTGTCGACGAACACCACACTGACAATTGATTATCGATTTTTGGGTTTGTATTTAATGGGATAATTCTTTTTCGGATCGAAACATTTTTAAACTTGAACAAAAAGTGCATAAATAAAAAAACTGAATGACGTGATCAGGGAAACAAAGGTTTTCAAACCAGGAATTCTCTTTGCATTCTTGAAACATTGAACTTCGAAAAAAAACAAAAAAAAACATTATAAACCATTTTAAAGATATGATAAATTTATAAGTATTTCAACCCTATCCAAGTTGTATACAGGACCAAGACTGGAGACATTTTGGAAAGGGTGGCCCGAGTGTTTGTAAAACATTTATTTTTAACATAACTCTTTTAAAAACAATATTTTTTTTACGTTTCTATAGTTTAAAACAAAGTTCTAAATTTCCAGAGCATTCACTCTTAAGGGGATTCTAAATGTATTAAAAATTTCAATGCGGCTAAAAGCAATTTTTTTAAAATTTAGATTTTTCGATCCCAGGGGTACGAGCCGGGTTAGCCCGGGACAAAAATTTTAACCCGAGAGCGAGATGACCTAGTGCTGGCATTGATTATAGTGCGTTTCCAAAAAAAAAGTCAAGGCAAAAGGGATTTTCCTAAAGGACAGGTACATTTGGTTCCGCCGCGATTGATTTATTGTCTGTGCACTCCTCTGTTACAATGCTTATTTTCTTGTTAAATTTCTTTTAACTTCAATGTTACAAACTGACAGAGGTTAAATAAGGGTAGACATCAAAGTCGTTGAAAAGTCGTCGATTCTTTGTTGGAAACGGACTTTAATAAAAACCGAAAGAAAAATATATTAATCATTTTTGATCCGAAAATTTTGACTCGATTGGAATAAGTAGTTGTGGATCAATTCTACTTTAACGATTTATTCAGAGATTTACTCTGATGTTTTGTTTAAAAAAAACTAATTTTTCGGTATTGCGTACAATTTTGCTTTATTGCGTACACTATTTTACATTTCACGCCGAATTCAAAGTTCTTACTATTTTTAGTAACTTTTTATTTTAAAACAAACCTGTATCTTCCAGGTGAGTGGGGGTTACTGAGGAGGTTGCGGATCTGGTTTTCAGGAGTCGCATGACCACACCACGTCTGAAGATTAAAAATTGATAATTTTTAATATCATACAATTTAAAAAAATTATAATTTTCAATTTTCCCTGTTTTTCCCGCAAAACATACAAAAAAAGAAAGAACTCAAGAAATGGATAACTTCAAAATTGTGAGCTTTCACAAATTTGAACCGAACAAGAAGACATTACGCTCAAGGGATTGAAACCTGACCCAATTATATTTCTTATCTCATGTGTAAAACATTCTATAAACACAGAAAAAGATTTTTTTTTTGTTTTTACAATTTTTTTATTTTCGATTGTTTATCTAGCTGAACGAAAGGAAAGAAAATGCTTATGTTTTAAAAGCAGTTGATTTTTTTTTACTTCAATTATATATAGTCTCAAAAAATGTAGACACTTTAGAATCATTTGAATTTTTCAAAAAAACCAAAACAAAACAATTGTAGTTTGATTTCCTTGAATATGCATAAGCGCAATGTAAATATACTGTGTATACTGTACAACAAAATATTTTTAAAAAATCACAGTAATTCGTTATTAATACAAATATTTTCTTTTTTGGAAAAGACAATTTGAAAGTAAATTATGAAATACTTATGATTCCAATTAGACAACTATTGTTGAAAACATCACAATAATAAATAACGGAGTGAACATTGAAAAGAATTTGTTTAGTTTTTTAGTTTTGTTAATGCGAGTGGTATCTTTCAATTTTATAGTTTATTCTTCTTACATAAACTTTTAATAAAATACTGTAAATCATACAAAACGTTCGATCTAACTGTTTTTTGTTTCTCGACTACGCAATAATGCGGGGGACAGAAAATACCTTCTAGGTTAGGTTCGCAGCCTTAAGTCAAATAACTGTCCACTGAAAGCCTTAACGGCTTGACGTATTAAGGTAGTCAGTTTCGTTTTAACCTTAAGCTTACAAACGTTGGGAGTGTATCTTAGGATTCAGTTTTAGTTACCTTAACGTTCAATACCTTAAGCCATATAGACAAGCGATACCTTAAGGTTACGGAATATCTTAACGCCCTAACGAATAATGAATGGTATGCAGTTACCCTTTTCTATAGGAGGTTGTACGCTAAGGGCCACCTTAATTCAGTTACCTTAATATTTTACCGGCCATCATACAGTGCGGGAAATAAGTATAGTTCCACACGAAATTTCGATTTTTCTCAAAAATGGACAAATTGCACGACCTCCCACTAACGTAGTATGTTTATCATAGGTAAAGACCCATCGACGCCGAGTGGCACATTATCTCATTTGAATATGCTAATGTTATGCTGATTATTGTGAAAAAGGCAAAAATGCAGTGGGAAAAAAGTATAATTCCACCTCGGAAAAACACGAAATTTGCATACTCAGCCCAATAATTAACATTGGAACTGGTTGCTGGTGTAACTGCATTGACCATCGACCATGCCTCGTGGCTGTCATCTCACTGAAGCTGAACAGGCGAAGATCCTCGCTTACAACGACTCCGGCTTGAGTAATCGTCAGATTTCTGTTCGCATTGGGCGCTCTCACACCGTCATCAACCGTTTTTTGGCGAACCCGAACACCTACGGTCCCCAGCATCGTTCAGGACGCCCGAGGAAGCTGTCAATCAGGGACGACAGAGCCATTCAACGCCACGCTTCAAACAAGGTGATTTCTCTGTCCAAAATCCGTGCCTCCCTCGGCCTCAACGTGTGCAGCAAGACGATTGGCAACTCACTGCGACGCGGTGGAAACGTCGTGTTGAGGAAGCTCAAGAAGGCTCCGATGCTCACTCAGCGTCACAAGTCCGCTCGAGTCGGCTTCACAAGAGTACACATCAACCAGCAGACGGATTTCACAGGGGTACGTTCTAAACGAGGTTTTTCAAACTTCGTTGACTTAACAGGTCATCTGGAGCGACGAGAAAAAAATGGAATCTGGACGGGCCAGACGGGAACAGGGACTACTGGCGTGATTTGAGAAAGGAGCCGCTTGTGTTTTCCAAGAGAGGATTCGGAGGCGGGAGCGTGATGATGTGGGCTGCCTTCTGTGCGGATGGGACTGTCGGCATGGAGTTTGTCACTTCTCGGATGAACTCGTCTGACTACCAGGATGTCCTTCAGAAGCATCTGGTGCCGTTCATGGCTGCATCTCCGCGCCAGCTTGTGTTCCAGCACGACAATGCTCCAATTCACGCCAGCCGTTCCACTTCCCAGTGGCTCTCTTCGAAGAATGTGACCGTTATGCAGTGGCCCTCCTGCTCCCCTGACTTGAATCCCATTGAAAATCTTTGGGGTCTTTTGGTTCGGAAGGTCTACGAAGGTGGAAAGCAATTCGCCAACGTAAACGACCTCAAACGTGCTATCGAACACGCCTGGAATAACCTGCAGCCGTCTCTTCTCCGGAAGTTGTCGGGGTCTCTTCCGAACCGTCTCTCCGAGTGCCTCCTTCAGCGTGGAGGATACACTGATTACTGATTTGTTGTTTTCTTCAGTAAATACCTTGTTTGGATACTGTTTTTCGTGTTTTTCCAAGGTGGAATTATACTTTTTTCCCACTGCATTTTTGCCTTTTTCACAATAATCAGCATAACATTAGCATATTCAAATGAGATAATGTGCCACTCGGCGTCGATGGGTCTTTACCTATGATAAACATACTACGTTAGTGAGAGGTCGTGCGATTTGTCCATTTTTGAGAAAAATCGAAATTTCATGTGGAACTATACTTTTTTCCCGCACTGTAGTTGTAGTTTGTAGTATGATCCTCACCTGTGCGTATCCAATGTAGAACATTTGTTCATTTGTAAATTTCTCAAATCCTGGAATCTTCTTTTCAGGACCATTTTTGGCCAAAAATTGTTTATAAGCCTTAAATGCCTCCTTAACTCCACCATTGTCAGCCACATTTTCTCCTTGAGTCAGTTTTCCATTAATGTTTAGGTCAATGGATGGAACCTAAAATAGTTTCTTTTAAATTTAATTAAAACATGATGTTACCGTAATATTTCCATACTGTTCAATAACACATTCGGTGCGTTCCAAGTAACGTTGAGAAGTTTTGTCATTCCACCAATTTCGTAGATTGCCAACGGCGTCGAATTGGCTACCTAAAGCATAAAATTGACAATTTTTGAAACTTACATTTTTTTAAATAATTATTCATAAATTGGTTTTAACAGTAAAAATTATGATTTTGGAAAACACGTTAAATTAAATGGTATGCCTAACATATAAAATTTATATTTTCAACATACATCTTTTTTTTAAACATTTATTCATACATTGGCTTTTGAGTTTTAATTGAAGCTGTTTTGTGAAGGAAAGAATGAAGTTGTTTTGTGTTTTTTTAGAACAAATATATACAAAAAACTACAAAAAAAAACATACGTTTTTCATTTTAACAAGAATTTTGTCACAGTCAAAATTTTAAACTTTATAAAAAATATTTTAAATTGGTTAAAACTATTAGAACCTTTAAGTTTAAACAAAAACATTTATGTAACATGTTTTCGCAGTTTTTGGACAAATTTGTGTTTGAAAACGAACACAATATTGGAGCACCTGATATTTCTACTTTGCGAAATTTTTTTTGAACGGACATAATAAATAAGGAGCGGAAAAAGCTGAAATTCATTAATTGCTGAAACATTCTCTTTGTGTGTTTTTTACTGACTAAAAACGAATCCAAATTTTTTTTTTGTATTCTGTTATACTCCATTTCCAACGAATGGGCAAGGATTTTCCCAATTTTTAAAGGACTAGGTCCCGCAACGATCTTTGGTCCCGCAACGATCTTAGTTAACTGTCTGCGCACTCCTCTTTTACATTGCTCTTGGGCTTTTTATATATGTGTTTACTTCAATGTTTCAAATCCTTTTTGGTTAAATACAAGTCATTTTCAAAATTGCCCGAAAGTTTAAGACCTTCCCATGGAAACAGAATAAGGAAACAGACTATCGCCAATTGAATCTGGTGGGTTAACGCCAATTTGTTCCTACGGTGAAACTTTGACATAATTTCAAAAATTTTCTTTGTAAGTTATAAGCGAACTCCACATTTTGAGAGTTTTGGACTTCACAGACATTTTTTTCAGGTGTTAGTTTAAATGTTCGATTTCAGGGGGACAAAAACACCAAAAAGTTATAAAGTAGAAAATATTTCGAAGCCCAGTTGAATGTTTATACCGAAACTGTTTTGGGCCGTTTAAATAAATAAATAAGCGCACTTTACAAAATCAAAAACAAAATTTTTTTGTCCTATGAGTTTCCTCCAAACATATTTCTTTTAAAACGAAATATACTCAATTTCCAACGAATGGGCAAGGATTTTCACAAATTTTAAAGGACTAGGCACCTTTGGTCCCGCAATGGTCTTAGTTAATTGTCTGCGCACTCCTCTTTTACAGTGCTCTTTCGCTGTATGAATCTATTTTCACTTTAATGTTTCAAATCCTTTTTGGTTAAATACGAGTCAGTTTTTCGAGATTGCCCGAAAGTCGAAGAGCTTCCGTTGGAAACAGACTATAGTTTACGTTTTTATAGACATTTAATTTATCAAACTTTCATTTCGCCTGGAAACCGCCAAAACGGAGAAATTCGGTGTAGTCTGTTTCCAAGGAACGGTATTCGACTTTCGGGCAATCTTGAAAAAATGACACGTTTTTATTCAAATAGGATTTGAAACAATTAAGTGAGCGAAGATATAATAGACGAAAGAGCACTGTAAAAGCGGAGTGCGCAGACATTTATATAAGATCGTTGCAGGACCAAAGGTACCTAGTCCTTTAAAATTTGTGAAAATCCTTGCCTATTCGTTGGAAATGGATTATATCAAGGTATACACAAGTGGAGTTTTTCTACACTACCAATTATAGGGTATTTTTGTCCGTTGAATCCGAAAATGTTAACTGAAAAACAAAAAAGTGTGTTTTCCAAAAATTCCAAATTGTGGGACTATAATAATAACAAGCAATATATCTTTATGTTTTTTTGTTGAAACTCAAAAAAAAATGTTTGAAAAAGCTATTCATGTTTTTTCTTAACATTTTTTAAATGAGTATCACCCACCTGCATCATCAAATCCATGGGTAATCTCATGTCCAATTACCGCTCCAATTCCACCATAATTGAGGGCCCTGAAAGAAATTGTTTGTCAAATTTAAAGAAAAATTCAATAAATAACAATCTATATTTTGAAAAAAACATACTTGGGATAACTTGGGTGGAAGAAGGGCACTTGTAGAATGGCAGCTGGGAAAGCTGGAAAATGTTTACTATTATTAAAATGATTTATTTCATTTAAGACAAGTTTTTTTTTAAAATTCAATATGTAATTTGGTCGTTATAAGAGCAAAAAGGTTAACCCCGTTCGCAAAAATTAGTGAAATTCATATTTTTGGAAACAATCGAAATTGCATTTTTTGCTTTCATGTTTCATATTTCAATTAATTAAATCTAATTCTTCAGTTTTCGATGGACCACCGCCTTTGTGTCGCTGAAAAAAAAAATAACATTTTTTTCTTGGAAAAATAAACAGGAACATGTATTCAAAAATATTTTTGAAAAAATTTCACTTCATGTTTCATTTATAAATTAAAAATATATATCACAGTTTTTTAATGACACTCTCCCGATGCGGTTGGAACGAAAGATAAACTTTTTTCTTAGAAAAAAAAAACAAAAATAAATATTTCAAATTTCGATTATAGTCTGCCTTAGATTTCCGTCAGGTCTTCGCTAAATAATATTTCGGAATTTTTGAAATAAACAAAAAAAGAATAATTTTTGTCCTTTCGCTCTTGTTCCACTTTTGAGTTAGAAGAACTTATTTCTATAAATTTCAATAATAGCCAAACCAAACTTACTTATCATGTCTTCAAAATTAAAGTAATTGTGAATTTGAAAATCAAAAAGATTCTTTTTGTTTTTTATTAATTCAGTTTTCAAATGCCCGAAAGTTCTATATTATTGTCAAGTAATTTTTTTTATTAAAAAACGTTGTAAATAAGATAGTCTTTGTAAAATAGGACTCTAAAAAAAACAATTTTGTTTTTCATTTTTTTAAGTAAAAAAATCTCTTCAGATGTCTGTCACCTTTTTTATATTCATCAAGATTGAAAACATTTTTTTTAAAAATGTTTTTTGTAATATTCTAAACTACTGTTAAATTTATTGTAGTGTAACATTCTCAACTAAAGATTATTTTTTTTTACAAAAGAAAACGATTTTTTTCATAATTTCGTTCGTGTTTAACTTTTCAGTTATAAACTATATTTTTAAATTAATTTCGATAATAGCCAAACGAAACTTACTAATGGCATTATTCAGAGGGGAGTAGAAGGCGTTCACCGTCGCAGCGTTGGTCTTAAATTCAGTTCGATCTACGGGCTCCAGAAGGCGATTAAAATAATAATCAGTGAAGAAGCGGACGGATTTTGAGACAATTCTGTTGAAGGAGTCAGTCGGTCTGACGTCAAACTGAAATAAAATTTTTACTTTTGTGGTAAACTTCAATTATTCACTTTTTCAATAAAGCATATGTTTCAGCCACATGACAAAACATGTCTTCCACAATATGATTTGATGGGCTGGATTTAGGAAGAATTGTTTAAACTTCAAATTCAAATCTTAACTTTCAATATTCAAGTTTAAAAAAAAAGAGTTTGCAAATTAGTGAATTTATTTATACTATACTTCAAAACTTGAAAAGCATTTATTTGTAGTTTTCGTATTTTAAAAACAAACGCAAAATTGTTTTGCTCTGAAAAATGTTTTTTGTCTGACATTTACCGGTACCCGACCCGAACGCACACGTGTGTGTGTCGACGACAACCGCATGCGGCCAAAGGCTACAAAAATGAGCGGCCGCAGGCCGCGAAATCGAGCGGCCGAAGGCCGTGAGAACACATAAGTCTAAGACCCGCGTAGCGGGGCTTTGACTTCTGGTAAGAAACATGTTGAAGCCAATAATTATCCCCTGCTCATTTTTCGTACTTCCATGCTAACGATCAATTTGATGTGCTTTCGTGGTAAAATAGTGACTTTCAGTTGTCTGATTTGTTGAAAAAGTCCGTTGAAAAAAAACGAACTTAAAACCCTTACTTTTTTGTACCACTCGTCCAATTTTTCATCGGCAAGGATTAAATCCGGATAGCCCATAAATTTCTGCATTTGGTCGGCCTTCTCCTGGGCGAAGACTTTGGTCTCATCATCCATCCAATCGTTGCCTTTTAGCATTTCTTTAAAAACTGCCTGGATGTCAGCAATCATTGCCAGAGTGGTGTCTTTTGAATTCTGAAGTAGAGAAGTTATGAGTGTGTGAGTGTGTGAGTGTGTGAGTGTGTGAGTGTGTGAGTGTGTGTGTGTGTTTTATATATTCTTACCGAATCGAAGTACTTTCTGACGTACATAGACCCAGAAGCATAGTTCATTGCAGAATTAGCATAAGTTACGCAATCCTTCCAACGAGGAGACCTCTCCTTTCGTCCGTACATCTCACGAGCAAACTCCTAAAACGCGAACGATTAATTCCACATTATTAAAGTGGTTTTATAATTTTTATTTTCAAAATTATGTGCAAATGAATGCTAGAAGAAACAATTTGAAATTGAGATATTTAGTCAATTCAATGTTTTGCGATGTTTTCATAAAAATTTCTTTCGCTAAAAACGTTTATAGTGTCAACCCTTTTCGAATTTTTCACTTTTTGAGGCGGCCGAAGGCCGCCGAAACCAGAAGGCAAAGACCCGCGTTAGCGGGGCTTTGACTTCTGGTTTATGACATTTCACACTTCATTTAAATGTTTTGGCAAACAGACATGAAAATTCTTTTCGCTGCAATGTGGTGCAAAGTGAATATCTGCTAAGTTTTCAATACAAGCAAATATGGAAAAATGATTTTAATCAAAATCAAAATTTCTATATTTTTATGGTGTCAATTTAGCTACTTTGTAATTTCAACGTTAAGGAAGAGCAGTTTCAATTTTTTGTTTTTTTTCGGTTTTATTTCTTTGAAAAAACATTTTTCATATGGGAAAATATCGTTGAGCAAATATGTTCAGTCACTTCAATGTTTTGGATTATCTTTCTCTCGTCCACGTCTTCGCAAAAGTAATCGGAGCGCCTCCAAGTTTTCTGTGACTTTTAAAGTTAAAAAAACTATTTAAAAGTTTAAAAGTGTATAACCTGGTCAATATTCTCATAAACTGTTCCCAGCTGAAGGTTGAAATTGGCCATGAATCGGAACATGACGTAGTTGGTAATTGTTTCAGGATTTGTTGAATTTAGAAGAGCAGTTAGTCTGAAAATAGAATGGTTACAATAATGAGCTTGTACGTTTGAATTTTTCAAATGTGTTTTGAAAGTTCTTTTAGCATGTTTAAATCTTTAAATTTACAAAAGTATATAAGGAAGAAAAAAAAGCCACGGCTACATAGAGTGATAATCGTTTCATTTGCAAACTATCCGCCAAACGTGAAACACTGAAATGAACATGAAAAAATTAAAACTTTTTTCCGAAATAGTTATTAAACGAACTTATACATTCGGTTAACATACAAAAAAAACATTCAAGTTCTAAAATTTGTAAATCTACAAAAACTTTTGTTATGTTTTTTGTGAAACGCTTGTAAAATACAGTTGTTTATTTTTTGTAAACTGTAAGAAGCCATTATAATTATTATTCCCACTAAGTACTGGTAAAAATTCACTTTTTTGCAATTTTAATGTAAATTTATTGATAAGATTGTTTTGAGCTCAAGACAAAAATTTTTCTATAATTGTTGGAAAAATAAATTGTAAAATTGCAAAAAAAAAATATTACCTGTCAAAGAAAGCCGGCTCCGAAATGATTATCTCAGGGTTGGCGTTGAGGTAGGAGTAGATTGAAAAAGGAGTTGTGGAAAGGAAAAACTTCTTCCAATTAAACTGAAAAAAATTAAAATTAAAGATTTAATAAAAATTTCTCTTGCATGTTTTAAACTTTTTAACATTTTGAAAGTATGATTACGACTAAAAACAATTAAGACGACTCAATAAAATGAGCATTACAAATCATAGTAACAAATTTAATTTTTTTTTAAAATTTTGATGTTGAACTAAATTTTTTTACAATGTTTTGTAACGGACATTTTAAATTGTTTTAGTTTTATAAATATAACAGCCATCAAACAAAAAATATATTTCAAATAGAACAATTGTATTACCAAAAAATTCCACAAAAAATGTTTTTTTTAAATCATGAATATTTTAAAATTCACTTAAATTTTGTTTAAAGAACGTTTTGTTAGAAAGTGAAAATAAAACATTTTCCAAAGAAACCGAAAAGCGAGTGTAAAATAATTAAAATATTTTTGTTCTAGTTTTTGCACATACTTTAATTGCAATAAATGCTAAATGCCAAATTCAGAGTTTTTAATATAGTTTGTTGCATGTTTTGTGTTGTATTTGTATTCAGTTGAGTTAGCAGTTATTAATGGGTGTATCTAAAAGTGCTCCGAAAAATTTGAATCATTGATACTAATCATTAGGTAATTCATAGTTTACATTTTAAAAATTGGAAAAAAAAGGAATTTTATTTTTCAAATCTTTTGGTTTAAAAATTGGTGGCCAAAATAGGTAAATTACGGTACCTCACGTTAGCTACTTTATTCAAAAGGGAGCAGAAAAGGTCTTTTCTTGGCCCTGAAAATGTGGATTTTAAACAAAAGTGTTTTTTTTTAAGTTTGAATGTTTTATAAGAGCTAAATTCTAAAGCCGATCTCTTAACTTTAATTGAAAGCAGCCACTGTTTTCCAATACAAAAAAGAGCTGTCAAAGACGAATGGGAGGATTAAAGCTAGTAGTCAAAAAGAAATTTTAAAAAAAAAAACAAAAAAATTTTTTAAAAAAATATCTAACTAGCAATTTTTTGAGATGTTATACAGCTTGCATATATGCTTTTTGTTTTGACAGATATTCCGCGGGCGCTTCTTTTTGCCACCAAAAAGCAAGCGGCTGAAACAATTTATGGGATCGAGCGGGCCTCCGAAAATGCAAAAATGCACTAAATCCGATTTTTTTTTAGTTAAACAATCGAAAAAAAATGGGAAAACTTTGTTTTTTGTGAAATAAATTTTTAAACGTAAATATCTTGTTTTCTGGTCGTTTTACGCTTTAAAGGAGCAAATTGTGAAGGTTTTGGATACGTTTCACTGCAAATTTATGATACATAGCAAAGAAATTTTTTGTGTTTATTAATAACAATTCCAAACAGGGAATGCCAAATTTTGGCCGTTTCTAATAAAAAAGAAATCGGTTTTATTGCGTTTTTGTATTCTCGGAGACGCGAAATTGGGTCAGCCGCTTGCTTGAAAATTTCAAAGTTGGCATTTTACAATTTTAAGGGGTAGTTACAGTTCCTTGAGGGTCAATTACAGTACTCAGATTCAAAAATCGATAATATCCTACAAAACATTTGGGCCCAATTAAAGCAAGACAATTTTTTGCCTCTTAAAGGGACCATAAGGGGGGTTTTTCACGCTCATGCAAATCATATGCTAATGAGGACTTGGCAAGCATTCTATGAACTGTGAACAACCGTTTCCTGGAGAGGTGTTGGAAAATAACATTTAACTTGGAATTTCGCAATTAGCATATTGTTCATTTCCGTTTCGAAAAGCAGGCTGATGGTCCCTTTAAACCAAGTTTTAAAAAAGCCTCACAATTGGCATCAAGTTATTCAAATCGTGGAAACGCCGATTATGGTACAATTCACTGAAGTTTCTTCTTTCATCTTCAGGAACCTGAAAATCTCAATTCAGTTATTGATTGACAAATGGGTTACTGTAATTTCTGCAAAGCGAGTTTCAAAGTTTAGAACGTCTTCGACATCAGAAGCTATTTTTACGTTGTCCAAAGAGAGACCAGCGTCCATGGTGACTTGTGTGGCCTGAAAACCGAATTTATATTTTTTTAAGACTGCATATTTACCCCAACAATCAATTTTTCACGGCGGCGAGAATTTCATGTTTTACAATCTTTTGTTTATAAAAAGGGCCTCATTAAAATCACCAGTTTATTGAAATTAGAATTTTGAAATAGTGCGTATATTCAACTGATAAATTGTTCTTTAATGGAAAACAAGACTGTAAATATATACGATTTCTTGGAAAATTGAAAAGTTACGGGCAAAAAACGCAAACTTTTGGAGTTTTTGTTGATTCTCAGAAAATGTTTCAATTGGTGGAGAAAAGTTACTATCCTAGTTTAATTGTTGAGATTGTTTTCTACGACTTTGCTTTTAACACCAAAAAATTCGGTGGGTACACTATGTCTCAAAAATTCGTTTGCAAAAGTATCCCTTTTGTCGGGCCCCTTATGTTCAAGGCTAGATTTTGCTTGCACGTTATTGACAGGCCCCAGAAACGGATCAGCAATGACTATGAAGTTGGTGTAACGTAGGCAATACCGAATATCAGCGGGCAGATTCGAACCCGGATCGCGAGATTTGTAAGCGAGGACGTTACCTCTTTGCAAACGGGTGCGCGCTTTGTAATTAACTTTCCGACAGCGCGAGACCGACACCGTAAGTTTGCGTTTTTTGCCCTTAACTTTTCAACTTTCCAAGAAAATGTATTTTATTTGCTTACCATTGTTTGCGAAATTGAATTTCCTGTCTGAAAACATATATTATATTTATTTTTGGCAAAACTTCAATTTCTACCCTACTGAACTACCGTAGCCCGGGAAGGAAAATCCTTAGGGCTCAAAAGTTTCAGAACTTCATTTATGGGTCATAGGAAGGCTCCACACAAGTTTTCAGAATTTTCGTTTTTTTTTCGTCTTAAAGGGACCATAAGGGGGGTTTTTCACGCTCATGCAAATCATATGCTAATGAAGACTTGGCAAGCATTCTGTGAACAACCGTTTCCTGGAGCGGTGTTGGAAAATAACATTTCAATTGGAAAGGCGCAATTAGAATACTGTTCATTTCCGTTTCGAAAAGCAGGCTGATGGTCCCTTTAAGAAGGCTGATCGAGTCTTACAGAGACGGCGTCTTAACTTTCTCTCTCTCTCTCTCTCTCTCTCTCTCTCTCACTCTCTCTCTCACTCTCTCTCTCACTCTCTCTCTCTCTCTTTCTTTCTCTAACCAACCCTCTGAATCAACAAATTCCTATAAGCAGTAATCTGTTTGGCAAACTTTTTTTGATCCATGTAGTAGTCACGGGTTCCGTCTCCCAATCCGAGACTTCCTTGGTCAAACTGAAAACAACAAATTGAACATTGCTTCGAAGATTTTAGATATTCAGCGTTTAAACTTTCGTGTATAGCTGTCGCCAAATGGCAATCCTGCCAAAAACAGCCTTAATGCAGCATTTGTGCGATACGAAAGGCGAAAAAGCGTGGAAAACGCGGCGTTTTCTCGCCAATTTCAAAATGGCGACGGCTGTATTACAGTTCAGCTCACCTGTAGTACCCTTCGGGTGTTATTTTTTATGTCCGTTCCTGGCGTAGAATCAAAGAAAAGATTGATTCCCCTCGATTGAGCAACTTTGATCAAAAGATCAGTCAAATCGTAGCTACCAGCGTCCCATTTGGAGCCATGAACAATAGGCCAGTAACCCATCAACTAAAAATTTCATTAAACGTTTAATTTTCAAAATTTAAATTACTGCCATTTCATTCCGCATTTCACTGGTTCCAATTCGATCGATTTCTTGTTCATCCATACAAGCTGCGAAGATTTGACGGGCTTTGTTGATAGCATTGGAGGTGGAGATTTCTCGAAGTTCGTAAAGTTCTAAAAAAAAACAATTTTTTAAAACATTTTATGCATGAAAAAAGTTGATTTTTTTTCAACATTAACAATAGATATTTTAAATCATTTCATTGCTTCAGCTTTTAGAATTACATTGACAAAGTTTGCGTAAACTGGTTTCTTGATCACACATTATTTATTAAAAACAAAAAAATTTAAAAACAAACCCTTAAAAAATCGAAGATTTCAAATTCTAAGTAATTAACAACTTCTAAGTAATTATCAATATTTTTAAATTTTCAAGAATAAAAAGAAAAAACAATTTTTTTTGTTCAATCCGGAAAGAATATTTTTATATCAGTTCACTATTTCGGTTGTTTCACTTGGACTTAAATTGTTTTTTTCTAAACAATTCTGTCCATCTTCATAGTGTCACAATACGCAAACCATTTTTAATAAATCTATGTAAATGTGTTCAAATAAAACAATTATTCTTGTCAGTTAAAGAAAATTTAAATTTTTTGTTTTTGCCATGCATCTTTTTTCAACTATATGCCTTTAATAGGAAAAAATTTTTCTAGCAATGTCTTTAGAATTAGAATTGTCACTGCTGACCCATATAATAAATTTAATAATTATTATTAAACACTTTCAAAGGGATTTCTAAAAAGAACGAAAACACTTTTTTTTCAAATTTTCAGCAAAAAAAGTTTTCGCTTGTAAAATTGAAAATTATTTCATTGCTTCAGCTGTTCAGTACTAGCCGACAATTTTTATATAAACTTGTTCCCCCATCGCGTGGTGTATATATAAACATATTTTTTAATAAAATCTTAATTTTTCTTCGCAAAAAAGGAAATACAGATACTTTTCTCCTACTTTTAAAAATAACCTATAAGTTTATTCTTAGAGTTTTGTAAACTTGGTAAAGTTATTACCTTTTTAATTCTAGGAACAAAACAGAAAAGAAAAAATATGTTTTTCCACCTAAAAATTTTCAAAGTAGTTCAATAAAATAAATATTTTCAAATTGTAGTTGTTATAATTTCACAAGTTTTTCTAAACTGTTATTTTTAAATTTCAGCGATATAATAAAAACACTTTTTAATTAGTCTTGAATTTTAAAAGAACAATTTTTCTTGTAAGTTTAAAAAAATGTAATACTTTTTTGTGTTTTTCATGCATCCTATTTCATGATCATATACTGAATTTAAATTGATTTTCATGCTAAACCTGAAATATTCTTTTGATGTTTCAAAAAAAAATTCCATTTTTATTTGAAATCACAACGCACCTTTCATATCATAATCAACTTTCTCAATCAGCTTCTGAAAATTTCCAAATTCCGTCAAGTGGTTGGGAATCGGATTGTTAGCTATCCAATTTCCACAAGAGTATTCGAAAAAGTCAGTGCAAGGGTCCACCTGAAAAAAGTTAAGATTTTTAAATTTCGAATTTGATTTGCTTAAAATTCATGTTACTAACCGAAAAATTTAGGGCAGCTTGCAGATCTCTAGAAGCAATTGAATAACCGGAAGATACTTCATCTGAGGCATCGAAAAGCGGAACACTGTTGTCCAAAGGTTGTAGCTGTTGTATGTTGTAAGTGATTGGCCATATTGTATATGGGACTGTGGTCCAGACGGCCGGAATGAGGTACAGAAACTGCATCCTAAAGATATAATGATTAGACGGAGAGAGGGAGAAAAGAGAGAGAGAGAGAGGGAGAGAGAGAAAGACAAACACACAGACAGATAGACAGAGAGAAAGAGAATAACATCGACGAAGACTGCAATACAAACCCAAAACTTGGCGATGTGAGTGTGTGAATGTGAGTGTGTGTCTATGTGTTAATTTTATTATGACGGAGGATCAAGAGTAAAAAAAATTGGAAACAAGCAAGCAAGATAGACAAAGAGAGAGAGAGAGAGAGAGAGAGAGAGAGAGAGAGATTTGTAGTGAACAGACATGATTGAAAATCAATACTTGCACCTTCTTTATGGGACACTGATAAAATTATGTCAATAGGGGATATGTTATAGAACCAGTCGGGTACGCGCGCCTACGGCGCGCACCCTCCTGGCTTGCGGCCTTCGGCCGCTTAATTAGGCGGCCTGCGGCCGCAACCACACGCGGCCTTCGGCCGTGAAAGTGAAGTGAAGTACGTTTAACTCGGCCTACGGCCGACCTCCCCCTCCCCTTCGGGGGAAATGAACGCGTGTACCTACGCTGATAGACAACACACACACACCATAGCGTTTTGTAATATAAGGAGATCTATTGGCAAGCTTAAAGAGAAATTTCCTATAAGCCTTAAAGTTGACGTGGTTTTAAACAAGAAACGGCAAGAACGAAGACAATTTTTTTAAATGATTCTAAACAAAACAATGAAAGTGTTTTTAAAGTTTTTATTGTGCTTGTAATTGTGTGCTGGAAATTTTTTGACAAGGCCTACATGGATGGAAGTCCCGTGTTTTCTTTTGACGATAAAACATTAGATCAAGTGAGAAAATGTAATGTAAACTGATGAATCAAAATTGGCTTTATCACCTCATTGTCACATGTATTTTGAAACCTACAACGAGAAAAATAAGGTAAAAAATTTTCCAGAACACACTCGACAAAACGTTTCTGTTATGAATGTTTATAGATGAAACCGTTTGGCAAAAAATGATGGTTCAAACGAAAGTGCGCTTAAATACGATCATCAGTAATAATCACCAGACAACCGATGACATTTGGGAGATTCGAGTTCGTAATCCCAAACGAGTTTCCAACGTCATTTTCCTGCCATTGGTATTAGGATTACAATGTTTTTGTTATTAAGTACAAGGGAACCGGGAAAAAACCAAAAACGGCACTCAGACCAAAGACGACAAAAAGAGAGAACCGAAACCATTGAAAATGCTATTTTTTGAATTTTTTAGGTTGGGCGCCCCTCGCCGTTTCAACCGAATATGGGTCGGCCGTATTTATGCGATGGCGACTTTCAGAACTGTAAAAAGTCAAAGTCGTCCAATTTTTGAATCTTTTATTTGTAGAAACCAGAACTTTTGGAGTTACATAGATTTTTCTCATCCAGGAAAAGATTAACCCTCAGTATCATCGACTAAATGGGCAAAACATGGACAAAACCCAAGCGTAAAAGTTGGATTTTCTGTCACAATGTTTCAATGTGTCGCAGCCTGATGTTGAATTTGTACTGTTAGTTTTTTGCATTCGGTTGTATTAATTTTCGACAAGACTTTCCCCCGATTTGGCGACAGATATATTCTAAAAAACTGTCTGAAAATCGGGTTTTGATTTTTAAGATAGGTATTTTTTAAACGAGGTGCGGGTAGAAATCAACTAAAATTCAATCTGTAAGTAATCTTACCAATGAAACATTTGAAGAGTGAAGTTAAATTTTTTAGAAAGAAATTTTCGGGGATACGGAGATTTCTGATCGCAACCAAACGTTTCGAAAAAACTGTAATTATAAAAAATTTAAATCAACTATGGGCAGAGGTAAAACTAATGTTCACATTATTGGTTTAATTTTCAATACAAGTAAAACATCAAAACAAAAATATGAACGTTTCAATAACTTTTAAAAATGTAACTCAAACGTGACTGAGGTGACACTAATGTACACATTATTGGTTTAATTTTCAATACATTTGAAACATCGGAACATAAAAGAAATTAATAGTGGTTTTCCATGAAGGAATTTGGTTTTAAGTTTAAAATAATCTTCGATGTGAAATGTTTTTTTACACTTTTTTTCATTTTTTTTCTTTGACAAACAGAATCTTTTTTGCTGAAAGCAATATGTCAAATCCTGTTTATATGAAAAAAGGTAGTTGTTTTCTCTGATCCCACATTTTTAGGTCATGTTTTCATGCTATTTAAAAAAAATTGTGCAAATTCGATCAACATCAATACTCCCCGAGGGGTTAGATTAAACAAATTACAACAATCAAAAAAATTAAACGTGAACACAGTTGGTGGAAACACTACTCTTGACATTATTGCTTTAATTTTTATTACAATTGAAACATCAAAACAAAAAAGAATTTCAAAATGTTTTTCCACGAAGAATTTTGGCTTTAAGTACGCCAGCCCAGACAGTATAAAACAAACATCCCGGAAGAAAGACAAACGAAGCGACGTGTTTCCGTGGGAGTGAAAATTTCCAGACGCGATTTCTGTGTACAGAGAAAATCGGGAAAAATCAAGTCTAGAGAACAAATTTTATTGGAGCAATCTTTTAATTTTGTGATTAAACAGAGCCTGTTAGTTTTTTTGGCGTTTTTTTTCATAAATGCTTCTTCTTTCCATTTCTTTAATGTTATTATGTTGTTAATATTTTGTACGCCTGTTTTTACTATTTTTATTTTTAAAAATGCATGTCAGAGTCTCTCGCTCTTCCTTTATCTCTCGTCTCTTTCTAGTTCTGTAGTTTGTAGCCAGCGGCTAAAGCCGCACCCTTCGTTTCTCATTGAAATTCAAATAATTGGAAAGGATATGTTTGCGAAGCGTAGAACGAAAATTAGGTAACTGAAAAATTATAAAAAATTGCTTTACCAATATAATTATCAATCTCATTGTATTCAGAAAATAAAATGGCTTGAAAAAAAATTCGGTGTTTCAGTTCAAACATAAAGCGTGCCGTTAACATTGATCTTGAATAAATTAATTAATTGATGAATGAATAAAAAAAATGAATAAATTAAATAATAAGATTGAATAAATTTTGTAGTTTTCCTTTTCAAACTTTTCATTTTTTTTCTATTATTAGAAAATGAAAAAAATAAGAAAGACATAAATATGGGTTATCCGATTTCTATTTCGTTTTCCTGCTTGCTTTTGAACTTTTCTGGTAAACGTCTAAGCTAAAAGAATGCAGTAGAGAAATATTGAAAATGTATCCGAAAATAAAATAAACTCAATGTTTCACTGAAATTTAAAAACACTATGACTTGAAGCCTTTCATTACCATCTCCATTTTTGTGCATTGCAACAATTTTCCGTTTATTTTTGCATAATCTTAAGCCAAAAAATTTAAACAGCACAATAAATTTGTGACAAGTTAAAAAATTGCTATTAATTATGTCTCGATGTTTCAGTACAATTATGAAATGTTGAAAAGCGTTATACTTTTATAGTTCATTTTCCTCATTTTCACAAGGATTTTAGTTAAAAAGTTACAATTTTTTCCTTGAGAACCTTGGCCTTTTTTTACAAAAAAAATTAAAAAATAGAAGAAGGTTTCTTAACACTTGCGTTGTGTGACTCTCTTTCAAACAAAAGTAAGTCGAAAAAACGTAGATAAGCCTAGAATTAGTATGAGTCTGTTTGGCTTGGAACAAAATATTAACAAAACATTGCAGTGATTTCTTTTTTGTGGATAAGGCATTTTTCAAAACCATTTTTTTAGTTCAAAGAAAATATTTAACCAATGAAAAGAAAGAAAAGTTTTTTTTTGTTGAAATTATCTAACGGTAAAATTAAACAAATAAATGTGCTTGTCGCTTCAGGTTGAATTTTATTTTTAAATATGGACGAAAATTGAAGTTCCGTTTATATAATATTTTCAGAGAAAATATCATTTATTGATCCTGCTCTCTAAAAAAATCATTTTTTTTCTAAAACATGTTTTGTCCGGTGTCGTTTTTCATTGTTTCTATTTTTCATCGCCTTTTAAAAAAAACATCGAGCGAAATAAATAAAACTTGTTTTTATTCCGAAGTAAATCATGAGCGCAATGTAAAAAAAAGGGCGTGAACAAACTTCATTTTAAAACTTAAAATTGTCTTCCTGAAAACAAAATCTCGGTAACGATTTGTGAAAATCACTTTTTTTAAACCAATTCACTTAGTTTATCCAATTTAGTTGTACTAATGAAATGAAAAACACCTATTTTTAAAGTAACCTACGGTTTTGCTAAAAAAAATAATCTGAAATTTAAAAAAATTTTTTATAAAATTTGGGCTTTGCGATTCGATCTGAGTTGAATGTTTTCTTCAAGTCATATTTTCAAGAGAAAACAGTAATTTATCATCCTTCTTGCGCTGATCATCCTGGTGAAATTAAGTCTTCTCTCTCTTTCTCTCTCTCTCTCTCTCTCTCTCTCTCTCTCTCTCTCTCTGTTTCTCTCTCTACACTTCAATCATTCGAAAGCTTTATCGTCGATATCAATATGATATACAAAATGGGCTCACAGCCACCCAGAAAAAAAGAGATTGCACTAGAGAGATAGATCAAAAGCGACACTGACAAGTAAAGGAGACATAAGTCGCAAAGAGGGAGGTCGATGGGCTACTCTACCACACGGAGCAGCGTTTCTCGGGATTCATAGGAGTGGAGGCAGGGCAGTTGAAGGCAGCGGCGAACTCAGGCTGGTTCTGGAGGACCACGTTCACCCTGCAACGTTGAAGTAAATGATGAAAAAAACATTTACATTGCTTTTTTTGCTACAAAATGCGTACATAATTTTACGTAACACGCCATTTTACGTAACCAGTAAAAAGTGGTAACTTCGATTCGTTTGTTAATTTAAAAAAGAAATTATCGCTGATTTTTGCGCGCAGAAATTTTTTTCAAACCAATTTGTCATGAATATACCTCAAATAGAAATGCCGTGCCACATACAACTAACACTCACTCGATAAAGCGGCTCTGGAACCAAAAACCCCGCTTTTTGGGCTCTTTTTGGCCATTCTTCACGTTCAAGTAAATTTTTAGCAAACTCCACTTGATAAATTTTGGATTCAAAATATTACCCGATTCAAAATAATGGGTGTTGATATCTGGCTTTCATAGAAATCTCAAAAATCCTGTTTTCCAGGCAGTTTTTCAAAATTTTATTTTTCTGTGCTCAGAATTCCTTTTAAGTCGAGAAGTTCAAATTTTTGCAAGTTTAATTTGCTAACCAGGGTCAACTCGGGTCGAATATCGATAGTGTCTCAAACGCGCCTCATTATAAGCTTTTTAGGCAATTTTAAACCCAAAATAATCCGATTCAAGGACAATTGTCAAAAAAAATGACATTAGTATTACGGGCCCTCTCG
This sequence comes from Oscheius myriophilus, assembly GCA_964057215.1. Classification (NCBI taxonomy): domain Eukaryota; kingdom Metazoa; phylum Nematoda; class Chromadorea; order Rhabditida; family Rhabditidae; genus Oscheius; species Oscheius myriophilus. The sequence continues at coordinate 23,838,761 of OZ059903.1, forward strand.
AAAATTACAGAGATGACGGCTTAAGACAAACCTGTATCTTCCGGGAGAGTGGGGATCACTGAGGAGCTGACGGATTTGACTCTCAGGAGTCATGTGGCCGCACCAGGTCTGAAAATGGAAAATGAAACAGAAAGATAGAGAGACAGAGAGACAGAGAGACAGAAAATGAGACATTTTATAATCTGATCCGTACCTGTGAGTATCCAATAAAGAACATCTGTTCATTAGTGTATTGCTCCAATCCAGGAATCCTCTTCTCAGGACCATTTTTGGTCAAATATCGTTTATAAGCCTTAAAAGCCTCCTTAACTCCACCATTGTCGGCTACATTCTCTCCCTGAGTCAGTTTTCCGTTGATGTTAAGGCCAATCGAAGGAACCTAAAAAATCAATAAATGCTTTTTTTAAATTGAGTTACCGTAACATTGGCATATTGTTCAATAATGCACTTGGTTCGTTCCAAGTAGTTTTCGGCTGTTTTTTCATCCCACCACGAACGGAGGTTACCGACGGCGTCGAATTGGCGACCTAAAAAAACAAATTAGTAATTTTTTTTAATTGTTTATTTCGTAAATATATATATTGTTTAATTTAATTGAATATTAATTGTTTGGTCATTGAAATATCGCTAATTCTGCTTTGCGGAAACAAACTGTCAGAGCGCCTATAATTTTGATATCACACATTTTCAAAACGTTCAATTGATTTGAGATGCAAAAATATTTTCAAGAAAATTTGCCTGGAAGGGTATTTTTGAATGTTTGTGTTATATTTTATGGTGTTTCTTGAGCGTCAGCTGTTTTTTCATGATTTAATGTGAAATGTCACAATCGCAAAAAATTCAAATAAGTTTTTAGTATGAAAATTTTTGAAAAACTTTTATCATTAGCTGTCGTATTCAAACTGGTTTTCCAATTGGTGACCTAAAGGAACAATTTAGCAACATAGACTTATATTATTGCTTTTAATATAAGTCTATGTTGCTTTTATAAAATATATTTTTATTGAACTGATTTTTATTGATAATAATATTCATTGGAAAATGCTGAGGTTTATGCGTTTTACAAAACACGTTCTTGACAGGGATGTAACTGCGAAAGGGGCTGAAATTTGTATATCCCACCTGGTCAAAACATTCATTTAATTTAGGTGCAAAAAATGTATTCTTTTTTTTTGTTGCTGAAATGCTTGTTTTGCAGAAAGAAATCAGTTGAAAGTTCGAAAAATTCTTTTTAAGATCATTTATCACAAGATTTAACCTGTTTTATTATTAACAGACTTATCTTATAGTATCAAATATATGGTTTTCAAAAAGTTTTTTGCGTTTTGAACCGACCTACCGAATTGGCAAACTAAAGGAACAATTTTTTTTATTTGAATTGAATTTTTATTGATTGTTCAATGAAAAATCGCTAAGGTTTATGCGTTTAACAAATTGTAGTGTTGATCGGGCAGTATCTGAGGAAAAATTATTATGCTGAAATTTTGACTCAACATGTTGAATCTTAGGACCAAATATTGCTGTTTTCATGATATGGTGTGAAATGGCACATTGCCAAAACATTCAAATAAGTTGAAAGTTCGAAAATTTTTTTTCAAGATTTTTTAAATTTTGACTGACCTTGGTCATCAAATCCGTGGGTGATTTCGTGTCCAATTACTGCTCCAATTCCACCGTAGTTCAGAGCCCTGGAAATTGAAATGTAACTTTTTTTCGAACAAATTGGCTAATTTCAAAAAAAAGTTCTAGAAAAAATACAAAAAATAGTTTTAAAAAAGGATTCAACTCACTTGGGATAACTCTGATGGAAGAAGGGAACTTGGAGGATGGCAGCGGGGAACACTGAAAAATTGTTTTTATGAGTTTTTAAGTTTTTTGGTGAATTAATGTGTCAATATAGCCTATTGAAACGAGTTTTTGAAAAATTTATTGTATTTTCATTATATGAAATAAGTGTTTTTATTTAGTATTGTAACAACAGTGAAACCGTTAAATTGCCTTTAGACAATGAGTTGACAAGTTCATTTTTCAAATTCAAAATAAAATATTTTTTAGTTAATAGAATTCGACTTCGCAAAAGTTTTTTTTAAATTCCTGTTTTCATCTTGTCAATATTTCAACTTGTATTAAAGGAATACTATTTTCAGAAGTTCAGTTTCCTGGCGACATTCGGTGCGAACTTTATAAAAGGGATAGCCTTAACAGATAATAATGTTTTAGTGTTCAATAATGAATTAAATTTTTGAATAGAGTTCAAAAATTTAATTCATTATTGAACATTAAAATGGAAACAGAAACATTGTATTCTCACGAAAAGTGGTTCTCGAAAAAAATCTCACGAAAAAAATTCAAAAGCACTTTGTTTATCAGGCTAGTGTTTCAACTTGTAATAAAGGGAAAACGGTTTTCACGTTATTAATGAAAACACAAGTGGCTTTCGATTAATTTTACATTTAAGAAACTTACTAATAGCATTTTTGATGCTGGAGTAGAATGCGTTCACAGTTGCAGCGTTGGAAGCAAATTCAGTACGATCCACGGGCTCCAGAATTCGGTTGTAGTAGAAATCGGTGTAGAATCGAACGGTTTTCGAAATCATCTTGTTGAAGGAGTCAGAAGCTTCGATTTCCAACTGAAAGTGATGTAAAATAATACCCTCTGTCAATTAAAACAGTTCAAATTTTCCAAAAGGTCTGAGAGAAGCGAAACATTCGCACGCGTTCGCTTTTTTCAGTTTTTTCGCTTTTTCAGTTAAGGATAATTCTAAAGCAAAAGTTTTTATAGAATTCGCCGATTTCTTATTACTGATTCTACTGACTCCAACGAGAAATATTTTTCAAATTTTTTTCTAAGCAGTTTTTGCGGTTTAAACTGGAAATTTAACACTCCTGTTATCGATAGCTCATCGGAGTTGCGCAAAATTGCCAATTCTTCCCTGTTTAACGAAACATTCGTGTTATAGTCTATCAACTTAAAAAAGTCATAAAATCCTGAAAGGCTATTAATTTGGCGGAAGTTTAATATATTAATATTGAGTTTAACAAACAATTTTTACAGAAAAAAACAAATACAAAACCAGATTATTTACATCCGCGAAAAGAAACGGGCCGATTTGTCAACAACAAAAAGTTTGAGTGAAACATTCGATTGCTGAGAGTTTTATTTCCAGAATTTTTTCCATAATCCTAAATGTATTGTATGAAAAGAGAAACTCTTTTAAACAAAATTATATAACGTGAATTTCCTCTTTGACACTATTGACAGTATTGACAATGTACTGACACTACAGTCAAATTTCATCCAAAATGACCGAAGAAATGATCAGAAACCTCGCATACAAAGCCATATCTCAGTTACACAAATTCCAGAACACTTCTCAATTCAACGAATTATGGGTATTATATTATAAACAATTTAAAAAAAAAACTAATTCAAAAAAGAACAAAAAACCCCGTTAATTTAGCATTATTGGTTTATTGAAAATATAAACACTCATTAATTTAAAGAAAACTAATGCTTCAGTTATTTGATTCAACTATTTGTCATGCTTTGTCATGATCGATCCAGTCATGATTGGCCGTATTTCTTAAATTACTCTTCGCAAAAAAAAAACTTTTGGATCATTTTCCTTTCAATTCTCTTCATTTTTTTTATAAAAAGCCGAATTGGAGCCAATTTGACGTAAAAATTATCAGAAAACTCACTTTCCAATTGAAACTTTATTTATTCGAGTTCGAGTATTGGACATTTACCGGCGTCTCGCATATTCCCAAACACCTCTCGGTTACACGAAACATTCGTATAAGAATTTTTCAATTTTTAAAAACGATATATAAAATTGACCCTAAAACGCAATTATGTTAATGTTTGGGCAACTTTTCTAAAAAGTATAGAAGCCTGCATATTTAAAGAAAACTAATGTTTCATCTATCCCATTAAACTTTTTGTTGCAACCAGTTTCGATCCGGTGTTAGCATTGTTTCTAAATATATTCTTCGCAAAAAACTTTTAGTTGCCCCTTTTCCCAAAATCCCAAGTCAGTGATAACGTTCTATTTTATTAATACATTCCTACACCTAATTCATGATCCCTTCAAGGGGACAATTTCTGGTTTCTGGTCATTTTCAGACAGTAAATACTTACGTTTTTGTACCAATCGTCCAATTTCTCGTCAACAAGAATGAAATCGGGGTAGCCGATGAGTTTCTGCATTTGGTCGGCCTTGTCCTGGGCGAAGTTTTTGGTCTCATCATCCATCCAGTCGTTGACTTTGAGCATTTCTTTGAAAGCTGCTTGGAGATCGGCGATCATGGCCAGGGTGGTGTCTTTTGAGTTCTGGAATGGGGAAATTATAGGTGTGTGTGAGTGTGTGAGTGTGTGAGTGTGTGAGTGTGTGAGTGTGTGAGTGTGTGAGTAGGTGAGTGTGTGAGTGTGTGAAAATTTTTGTGTTTGTTTGTGTATAGAAAAATAATTCTTACCGAATCGAAGTGTTTCCTGACGTACATAGATCCAGCGGCGTATGCCATTTTAGAATTAGCCTCAGTTACGCAATCCTTCCAACGAGGAGCCCTCTCCTTACGACCGTACATCTGACGGGCAAAGTCCTGAAAAGTTTGAAAATAATTACACAGTAAACCAAAAAAAGTTACAAAACTTAATTACTTAACAGTATGAAAACTTTAGATTAAATTTTTGATTTCTGTCATTTCAATGTTTAGGCATGGTGCTATGAAAATTTCTGTTTTATTTTTTTATTCCCATTTAGATCAGAGACAGAGAAAGTTGTTTAAAATTTAGTTAAAAAGTTTAATTAAATATACAATTTTTGAGTTCGTAAAATAACCAGTAACTCAACGTTTTCAAAATTAAAAGATGTTTTGTCATTTCAATGTTTAGCCAAGTTAGCATTAAAGTTTGCTCACACGGCGTGTATTCCTCCAGGCGAACCGATGTTGAATCAGAGAGAAACGTAAATAATTGCACAACATATCATTAAATTTGGGACGCCCATGGGTTGTAACGTGAAAAATTGTAACTGAGTCACTTTGCTCAACGCCACTAGTTGCAATCAAAACCGTTTCCAACAGGGTCTGATGGCGACCTTCCGTATTGGCAATGGATTGCATTGCAACCAATAAAAATGTAACTGGAATAAATTGCAGATTGACCAAATTACATTGTACTCAAATCACGACGTGAACGTAGTGTAACTGGGTCGTTTTGTAACACAATTAGAATATTTAGCCATAGTGAAAGTATCTCAAAAATTCAATCAAACACAAATCCGGCGAATTCATGTATTCTAATTTGGTTACAAAACGACCCTGTTGCAATACGCCCACGTTGCGATTTATTCAAATTGCACTTGTTCCATTTCTCATTCAGGCCACCTTACACAGTGTCTGAGTGTAGAAATGATCAGCTTGCAATTACATTGGTTGCGAATTGTCCATGATACAAATTTGCCAGGTTTCAATTCTAAGAAAAAAGTTGCAATTCGTCTTGATTACAAATTTTCATGTTACAAGCTGTGGGCGTCTCTTAAATTTACCTTTTTTTTTTTCTTCAAAATATTATGATTTTTATGTACCTTTTTGGAAAAATCACGGAATTTTTAAAAAAAATGAGTTTATGGTCGCTCAAATGTTTTGGCAAGCAAGGATAACAAAGCGAGCAATTGACATTCATTGCATCCTCGTTCGTTGTGAGAACTAATTGAAACCTTAAAGAGCGATTTTTGAAAAATGGATAAAGTTATAAAATTTTCCCTTTTGGTTTCTTGTTATTGTAAGCATTGAATTCGGAAACTGATTTTCAGTCATTTAAATGTTTTCGTAAACTGCCATAGAAAATCAAAAATGTATATCCAAGTTGCGCACTTGACTAGGGGTTTGAAAAATAATAAAAAAAAAATGAAAAAAGATTGACAAGAAATTGTTGAAAAAAGCGGTTTTTAAACAAAAGTCATGTATTGTAATAGAAGAGTTTTGCAAACAGAGAAGATTAAATTTTGATGTTTTGTCGTTTCAGTGCTGAACACGTTTATTCGCCCGACAAATCATTAAAAAATAAACAACTAGTAAGGAGAAAAAATGACTAAAAAGTGGATAAAATTTCCCAGAAATTCTTTTTATAAATGGCCATTTTCAAAAAAAAATAATTTTCTGTGCATTGTTTGTAGAGAAATTTGAGAAATTTCGAAACTTTGACTTTCAATGTCATTTGAATGTTAACGTAAGCTGATATGAAAAAATTCTGCGGTTGAATTTCACTATTCCTTTTTTAAACGAGTACCAACGACTTTTTTTTTTGAAAAAAGAAATTTACTATTCCACGATCGTTGCAAATTAGTAACAAGTTTTAAGAAATTATCAAAAAAGTTGGAAAAAAATTCTTTTTGAGTTAGAAAAATAACCAGGAACTTGACATTTTCAAAATTAAAAGTTTTTTTTGTCATTTCAATGATTTGTCAGTTTGGCTTCAAATTTTGCGCAGATAGCGTTTGCCAAATTATCGAAACGATCAGAAAGCCGAAAGAAAAGTGGAAAGATTTGCCCGGCTGTTCACTAAATTTAGTGATTTTCAAAATAAATTTATTTTTATGTACTTTTTTGGAAAAATTACGGAATTTCGAGACTTTCATTTTCGATCTCATTCGAATGTTAAGATAAGTTGGTATAGCAAATCGAGTAATTGAAATTCGATACATCCTCGATCTTGATGGGAACTAATAAACCAACGATCTTTTTTTTGCAAAGTAACAAACTTTTTTAATTTTGTCATTTTGGTTTCAGAAGACCTGCCTGATTGATATTCTCGTAGGTTGTTCCCAGTTGAAGATCGAAGTTAGCCACAAAACGGAACAGGACGTAGTTGGTGATGGTTTCAGGGTTGGTTGAATTCAGAAGAGCAGTCAGTCTGAAATTTTTTTTAATGAAGATTCTATCGAATTTCATAAAAGTTGTATTATTTTACCGAAATACAAAATTTGTTAATTTTTTGAATCGACCTCAGACCCATTAGTTGGTACTTTTCTGGCTAAATAAATCTGTTTCAGTGAAACATGTAAGTATCTTTGTAAAAACCTGAATTTCTTCAAAAATTTTAAAAGTTTTTATTGTTTCAACTTCATCTATTCTGAGCATTTTTTATTTATTTTTCAGAATAAACTGAACACACTAACACAAATCAGAAATTGACAAATCAGATGTGAAACACATCATTTAAATACAGAAAAAGTTATTATTTATGAAAACGATAGAAAACCTTTTTTTCGACCTGATTTTTTTTTTGGCAGCGCAAAAACGATTCAAGCAGCAAAAAAATTACCACAGTTTTTATACTCTAATAGAAAAGTTCGAAAAACAAAAAAATGTTGTCCTTTGTTACAATACTTTAGTCCATTTTCAGGCTCACGCCGATTTGCGTACAGGAGCTTTATAAAAACAGTTTAAGTATAGTCGCAGACAAAAACGGCGTTAGATTAGATCATATTTTAGACCATAATTTAAGATTAAAGAGGTAATCGGTGTAGCAGCATTAAATATCAAGCGGTCATATAAATAAGTAACAAAGCTTCAAAACATTGGTAAGATTTTATTTTTTTTTAAATCTTAAACACAGATTTTTTTACAACCCCATTTTTAATTTTATTTTTTAAAATTACAATTGTTAAATAAAATTACCTGTCGAAGAAAGCCGGTTCGGAGAGGATGATTTCAGGGTTGGAGTTGAGGTAAGAGTGAATGGAAAAGGGAGTAATTGAAAGGAAATATTTTTTCCAATCGAACTGAAAAAAAATTATTTCAAAATTATAAAATAATTCAAAACAACACAATTACGCTTTAATAAGATATTGCTATGAAGTAGGTTTAAACATTTTTTAAAAAAAAATTTATTACAAATTTGTTTTCTTCGCGCAAAAATCCAATTTTTTAAATATAACTCAAGGCAGTGTTTTATTAAATATATATTTCAAAATCTATCGTTTAATTTCAATCACATAGAGAAGAGTCGAGATTTGGTGCAAAAAAATAAATATTAAGTTGAAAAACCCACAATTGGCATCAAATCGTTCAAATCGTTAAAGTGACGCGTGTGGTACAGCTGACTGAAATTTCTTCTTTCATCCTCAGGAACCTAAAATTAAAACATAAATTTTGATTTTTTGAAATGGGTTACCGTGATTTCAGCAAAGCGGGACTCAAAGTTAAGCACTTCTTCAACATCAGAAGCGATTTTAACTTTGTCGACCTTCAGACCAGCGTCCATGGTGATGTGGCTGGCCTGAAAAAAATGTTTTTTTATGTAAGAAATTTTTTTAAAATTTGTGTTGGTCTTGAACACTGGTTTTCAAAGTTAAAATTTTATCATTTTATCGTTGTTTATTTTTTATTTAGCCTTGCAAAACTTTCGATCGTTTTTTTTTACTTCGAAGAAATCAAGGCAACCAGATTGGAATGTTGAAAATTCGCAAATAAATCATATTAAATGAAACGTTAAACCAAACACAACAACGATTTTACGAATTATCTTCAGCAAACTATTAGTTTTTTTTTTTCAGCTTTTAACTCATTTAACGAGAGTTGTGTCTAAACTGATATAAACAGAAACAGCTATTTGGGATAATAAAGTGTTGTAAATAAAATACAGTGCCTTGATTTTTTTTCTTCCGATTTTAGGAAACACCAAAAAAAACGTTTATAATTTACTACAACCGAAATCAATCTATAACATGTTGATGTGAATTTATCTCAATAATTACATAAAATCAATAAAGAAAGTGGGAATTTACATCAACTAAAGTGATTAACAACTTTTCCCTTTTACAATGAAATAACAACAACTAAAAGAAGGTTTTACTATTACATGAAACATGAAATTTAGGATTAAACTTATAAAAGAAGTTTTATAGAAAGTGTTTTTTAACAATCCAGTCAGGTGTAACTATTATCACCGAATAAGCTTAAAGGCAGTGTGTCACCAAAATTCGACCTACTCAGAATTTAACAATTATGCTTTACAAAATTAGACATTGTCAAGACGATTCGAACAATATATATATTTTGCCAAAAATCAATGTTCGTTACTCGTATTTGGCTCGTCAAAGTTTTCCCGCGAAATGTTTGAATTGAAATTAGCATGCCGCTCTCTCCACTTCCTATGCTGAAAATGGCTCTCTCGGCTCACGGTACGCTGTGTACAGGTCCACCCGTACATGCGTTCATTTTTCATGACACACTGCCTTTAAGGCACAATAAATTGCAAATGCTTCAGGTAATAATGAAAAATTGAATTATGGGGATTTCCTAACTTTAATATGTAATTAAATGAGAAACATTGAAAAAAAACGAAGTTAGTAATGGTAAACCATGGCATCCAAGCCATTTTTTTTTTATTTTTTGAAAAACAGTTTAAGAAAATTGAGATAAATGGGTTTTTTTCAAGCGTATTTCATGACAACCTTGTGTTTTTGAACAACCTTGTTATTATGTTTTTTATTGTCTTTTAAATGTTTCATAGTTGATGTAACAAAAACAAAGATTGACCTGGTCACGGTGATTTTTAATTGTTCAACTTTTCGAAACATTTTATTTTCCATTTGTAGTGAATGTGAAAAAATGAGATGTAACCACAAGAAGATAAAATTTTTTCTATAACAAAATTTTAGTTTTTTTCTACACCTAGGCTCACTAGAACTGCAAAGAAACACCAATTTCAAGAATAATAAAAGAGTGAAACATTGAGCTAATCCAACCATTAAACTGCTTTCAAAATTAGATCTCTCGTCTCGTCTCTCTTTCTCTCCCTCTCTTCCTCTCTCTCTCTCTCTCTCTCTCTCTCTCTCTCTCTCTCTCTTTCTCTTTCTCTCCCTCTCTCCCTCTCTCTCTCTATCTCTCTAACCAACCCTCTGAATCAACAAATTCCTATAAGCCGTAATTTGCTTGGCAAACTTCTGCTTATCCATGTAATAGTCACGAGTTCCATGTCCCAATCCCAGGCTTCCTTGATCAAACTGAAAAATATTTTTATCCTCTTTCATGTCTTTGACATAATTCTAGTTTCACTTTTTGCTGAATTTTGTAGCTTTCAAAATGTGGAAAAACGTTGAAATAACTAGTTTTCTAGATAAATACAAGTTTTGCAACAATTTTCAAAATTTCTAACCTGAAGAACCCTTCTGGATACATTTTTTATGTCAGTTCCGGCGGAGGAGTCAAAGAAAAGATCGATTCCTCTGGATTGACCGACTTTGATCATTAAATCGGTTAAGTCGAAACGGCGGGCCTCCCATTTGGAGCCGTGGACAATTGGCCAGTAGCCCATCAGCTGAAAATTTCACTTTAAAATTGCTGAAAAACTGAATTCACCCCGATTTCAGTGAGCGTTTCGCGCGTCCCCGTGCGATCGATATCCTGTTCATTCATACAAGCTGCATAAAGATGGCGGATTTTGTTGATGGCGCTGGAGGACGAAACTTCCTTCGATTCGTAGAGTTCTGAAAATTACTAATGTTTTAAATAAAATTTAAATTATAAAAAAGTTACGGGGCACAATATTTAACTGTAGAACATTAATTTTGAAACATTGAAAAACGTTATGAAAAATGAAATTTGTTATAAAATATAGGTGCGTTTGAGGGGCTTTTCAAATGTTTCACCAATGAGATAAAAAAATATAAAGATGAAAATTTGGTTATTATGTTTAATTTTTTTTTGTACATTTTTTGTAAAATCATATTTTTCTTAGGAAGAGACTTCTTTAGATTTTAAAAAAATTAATGAGTGTAACATAATAGAAAAGTTGTCTTTTTTGTCATTTTCAATGCAACTAGATGAAGATTAGATTTAACAAAATTTAATTAGCATGACTGTGTTTTGTTTTTTTTTGCCAGTTTTTTAAAAACAAAATTTTACTAATTTCTATACTATTAGTGTCCACATGTTTAATCTTATTTTTGTTGTATCTTTAAGTATATTAATATTAAGGTTCTAAAGTTTGCTAAAGTTTAAATTAAAATTTCATTTTTTAATAATTGCTCATTTTTTGTAAAAAAATAAAACATTGGTCACCGTTTAACAAACATGAAACTATTTTTAAACGAGTTTCGGTCACTGGCGCGGACGTTATTAGTTGGTCAGATTATGTAACTGTGAAACAATATTTTTGAAACATCAAAAGGAATAAGCAAATCAAATCAAAACTTTTTGAAACAAGAAGTCGGTGAAGTTAATAATAGTACCTGCCCTTCAGTTTCCGCTTAACAATATAAAAATTCGCCGTTTGTGAACTAAATGTTTTAGAATTCACCATTTACACTTTATTAATTTTATTGTATATCAGATGTTTCATTTTTGAACTAACAAAGCATTAAAAATTCAATGTCAATGAAAAGAAATGTTTTGAAAAGTTTAAAAAAAACGATCGAAAGTTTTGCAAGGCTAAATAAAAAAAAAACAACTATAAAATGGAAAATAATGTATTCACACTATTTCCGTGTTCTCCTTTGTATATCTTAAAATTGAACACGTCAATTTATTATGTTCTATTTAATTTTTAACAATATAACTTAATTCATCACAAAAAAGCAAATTTTTTCGTAAACTGAATTTTTTTTCAATGTTTCAGCCTTTAGAGAAGAATGATAATCAGTTCGTATATTATTCCGTGCACAAGCGTCAATTCTTTGAAAATCTGCGACCAATTCAATTTTTTATCGGAAAACATAGACTTTCTCTTATTACATTTATGTTTAAAACTTTCAACTCACCCTTCATTTCATCCTGAACCTTTTCCCTGAGCTTGTGGAAATTTCCAAAACTGGTCAAGTAGGCGGGAATCGGGTTGTTTGAAATCCAGGTTCCGCAAGAGAATTCAAAGAAGTCCGAGCAGGGGTCGACCTGTAAAACTCTATTTTCAGCAAAGTTCAAAACAACTTACGGAGAGATTCAGAGCAGCTTTCAAGTGTCTAGATGCGATGTCATAGCCGGGAGAAGCTTCAGCTGAGCCTTCGAAAAGTGGGAGCCTAGGGGCGGCCAAGACTGCCGGGAGGAGCAGCAAGAGGTGCATCCTGAAAATTGAGAGATATTTAAAGAGAGAGAGAGAGAGAGAGAGAGAGAGAGAGCGAGCGAGAGAGAGAAACTTACTTAGAGAAAGACAAACAGCAACTTAGGGAGATGAAATATACAAAGGAAGGTCACAGGGAAGAAAATGTGTGTGAGTGTGTGAGTGTGTGAGTGTGTGAGTGTGTGAGTGTGTGAGTGGGTGAGTGTGTGAGTGTGTGAGTGTGTGAGTGTGTGAGTGTGTGAGTACAGAGAGATGAACAAAAACAAAATATGAGATTTTCCGTTTCTCGAACGGTTTCGGCCCCGGAACGCCGAACTGAAACGCAAAGAGGAAGATAGTCAGCGGGAGGCGGAATCCCTTTTGTAGTGCCGCTGTGAATGGAGTCAATCGTCATAAAACCGTCTCGCTCAATGTCAATTCAACTCAACAACAAGGTGATATTTGCCTACTGAAAGGGATAGAAGCGTTTAATAGCAGAGCTTCTAAGAAAAGGCTAGCTAAGAATAGCTATCGAAACGTTTCAAAGGTTTACTTTATAAAGTGAAGCTAAAAGATGTGAAGACATCGTCTTTTGATCAGTTAACTGGGTATGTCGCATGAATAAAACATTTAAACACAGTAAAACGAACATTGAATAGTATGTGAAAATTTACAACTTTTTTCACTAATTTTACGCTATTTTTAACCCTTCAAAGTCGTCGAAAGCAAGATTCCAAAAGTAATTCATTACATAATCAGGAATATATGAAACACTCCAAAGCCTGTTAAACTCATTAATTTCAACATTAATTTTATTTTTTGCCTCAAAATATTTTTGCGCTATATTTGTATGAACATTGAATGTAACAAATCGTGCCATAAAAGCGGAATCGAAAGTGAACGCAACATTTCAAAACAGAAAAAAGCTCATTTTTATTATTGAAAAACGCATTGAAAAACGCGATTGCATTGAAAAACGCGACTGCAACAGAACGTTGTTGAAAAAAATTTAGTTTCAATTTGTTTTGGTTTTTAAATGTTTCACTTATAAGGCTAATCGTTTTATTTGTTCGGAAATCGATTCAGTGGTCAATGTCGCAATTTCACAAGCTTAACATTTTCAGTCAAACGCCATCTCTGATTCTCCGTATAACGGCTCTATTACGTACACATTTTCGCGTGAGAAAGAAAATGTTGGACAAATTTGTCGATAAAAATATGTATAATTGTCTTAAAATAAGTGACCCGGCATATTTTATACCATTTTTAAGCACTACAAAGTAACCATCCCTTATCAAAAGACACCCGAAATTCCAGAAATCGCTACCGTCATATTCCTTTTCGTCGACTTGCCATACTTTTTCTGTTGCATTTTTGAATTGATAACGAATGGTGACCGTTGAATTCGCCCTTGGAAGGAATTTCAATCATCTTAAAAAAAGGTTCTCAAAACCAAATCGACGTGGAAAACACATTTTTTCTATAATTCTTTCTTGAAACATTAGCATAGTTTATGAAACCTCTTAATTTGTAATATGTATTTTTTACTAAAAACGAAAGTCTGCTAAAAAAATCGAAAAAATTGAATCTCAGTTATGAAAAGTTTGTTTCTACATTATGATTATTTGTTTTTCAAGCGCTAAATCGATACATTAAACTAGAAAATCTATGGGTAAGCTTTTTAAATATTTTTTTACATACCCTACATTACACTTACAATTTTATTGTTCTCATAGAGTGTCGCAATTTTCAGTTTTTGAAGAAACCGCTAAACCCTTACATTGAAAAGATTGTCCCTTAGTTTTCATAAAAGCATTAAAAAATGTATGATATAAATGCATTTGATTTAAATTTGTAAAACTCAAAATTGATACAAATTTACTATACGAGGATTTTGAGTTACTAAAGCAATGTTTCCTAAATTTTTCACAAAACGTTTTTGAAACACTTACTGGATGTAAAAAAAAAAACAATTTTTTGGGGTTTTGAATGTATTTTTAAATCTGTGACTAAAATTCTACTGGTGAAATCAACGTAGCTTTTTCGCTATTAAATAAATTTATAAAAGTGAAACTAAAAGGTGGACGCGGACGTAGTCGGGTCAAAAAGGCAGTATATAAGAGGGCATTACACCATTCGTACAGACCACTCCTCCCGTGTCGACCGGTTCTTATAGATGTTCTGTGGGTGGTCGTGGGAATCACGAAGAAATTGTTAAAGGACACTTTTTCGGCGTAAACCACAAGATAGAGGACATCAGCAACATTGTGATAAAGTGCGCGAATTGCGGAACCTTTTAACGCAATTGGCTGTTTTTTGAAGTTTTTGTCGATTTCTAGTTCGATTTTTTGAAAGTTTCAAGATTGGTTCATTTTTTTAAAGAGTTGCTGGCTCTTGTTCTTCCTTTCACCCTACTTTCAGACAAATGGTTATTTTCAGTGGGTGAAACCTTTTAAATAAAAAAATAAATAATAAGTAAAATTTACGCTAGTCACTCTTTTTAAAAGAATTATTACAAACTCTCGGCAATTTTCTGAGCCTTGTAAACAACGCGCAGTTCTGAAGCCGTGAAAATTTTAATTAAAAAATCCATGAGATGTTTTCTTAAACATTTCATTTATGATTTTTTGGAAACTTGAAATTGTCCAGCTTTTAATTAGCGTAAGCAGTAAAATTATTAAACTTAAAGAAAATGTATTTAAGTTTTTGAAACTTTCTTCAATGTTACATTTTTAAAATCCCTAAGCAGATCTTTTAACTTAAGAAGAGTCTCAGTAAATTTTAACCGTACAAGGTGAAACATTGAGAAAGTAAAATCAGTCACAATTTTTTTTTATATAGTATAATATAATCAAGTTATAGTTTCAATCTAAAATCTTTAATGTTGAGAGTTGTTCATTCTTGTTTTTTTAAGGCAACACAATTTCAAAAACAGAAAATTCCAAATATAATTTTAAGAGTTCAAAAAATTTTGATTCTGCAAATTCAAAAAACTTCGGGTGAGAAACCTATATTGAACAAAAAAGTTAGTGAAACTTCTACCTAAAACTAATTTTTACGTAACATTTTACAAAAAATATGTTTGATCAGCTTAAAATTAAATTTGAATGACTCATTGACGTTTTTCATTGATTCTCATTTTCCAAAAAATGTAAAGCATTAAACTGAATTTTAAAAAAAAAACCGTGGCAAACTGCTTTGAAAAAAGCAACAATATTTTTGCCAAGATTAACTGGGGCCCAGACGGCGATTCCTGTGTACTTAGAGGAAATCGCAAAAATAAACACTAGAGAACGGGAGATTTCTGCAACAGTTCTTTCAACTAGTATTCACATAATTTTGAAATGTCATATTTGGAAAACAAATTGAATTTTAAGCGACTGAAATTTTTAATTTTGGAAAAATAATTTAAACTGAATGTTGCAGAACAGTTATCTTTTTTTCACAAGTTTCTAGTTACGTGTGCGTCGTTGTCAAAATATTTTAACTTTAATGCTTTTGGGAAAAATACTTTTCGAATTTTTTATTTTGAAATTTTTTTCAAACTATTAACATTAAATTTCTTTTTTAGTAAATTCGAGCCCAATTAGAAAGCGTTAAAAATCGTTGAGGTAGGGGAAAATTTTTATGATCAAATGAAAGTTTTTTGTTGCAGATTTTTCGGAGCACCATAAAAAAGCTCTTATTGCTCTTATCCTAGCTGTAGAATTAAGTTTTTTACTATAACTTCTTTATCCGTTTAAAAACTCACAAAGAAATTCGCTATTCACTCAAGAAAAAAAAACAATTTCGTTGGATTTTGCTGTCGACACAACAATGAATGTCAGCTAAACTTGTATTTTTCGGTACGTAAAACATTTAAAGAACTAAAAAAAAATAGACTATACAAAAAATATCAAAAATATTTTTCCTGAGTTTTATTGGAGTTGAGACGGCAATTTTTGTGAATTTAGAGAAAATCAGAAAAAAAACACTTAAGAACGGAAGGTAATCGCAACATTTCACTTGGGAAAACAGAAGTCTATCAGCAACTTAAATTTTAAACATCGTTTGTCTTCGCCAATTTTACTATTGGCCGATTTGCAAAGTAACCCTGACGCAGTTTTGCGTATCCTGAAACACAGGAATTTCGTACGCAAATTCGCGTCTGGTGTCATTTGAACGGAGATAAGAGCGAAATTGGGCGAAGTAGCATTGGTGAAGACCATATTTAGAATTCATCCAATTTGCATTGCAAACCAAAAGGCTCATAAATTTATTGAAACATCAGTTTAAAAAAATTTTCGATTCGAATGTTGAAAATGCTTTTTTTTCTAAAAATCTTTTTCTTCGAAATTTTAAAAAAATTCTTTAAAATTTTACAAAACGTGAAGGAAAAATGTGATTTTCCTAAGTTGTTTTTGAAACATAAAAAATTGTCACGGCATTTAAAAAAATTAATAGACCTAATTTTTAGTTCACTTGAAAGTTTTTATGGTCCAGCAATTGTTTACCACATTGCAAAATAATGTTCGGCAAAAGTTATTGGTTCCTTTAAAAAAGCAAAAAAAATATTTTTCATTATATTCCCAAGAAAAAGATAATTCATTTCAAGTTTTTAAGTGTAAATGTGAAATTTAATGTAGAAAACAAAAAAAGGTACACTAATGTGTACTAAACTTTGTACTTGCGGTTGATAAGACCAACTGAAATGTAAAGGACGTCGCCAAGATGTAAAGATTAGTAGATATATCAAAAGTTTGAAGTTTTGAAAGCTGCTAAAAAAAAATTTTGTTAATTACAATTAAATTACAATTGTAACTTTGTTTACAATGCTCGCCATTTTAACAAGTATTTGGGGTTTTTGGGAGTGTGGTATTTCCAAAATTTTCTACGTTTTTTTCAACTAGTTGGTTCCTTATTTTTAGCGTGTTTTTTTTTAAAATTATAAGTATTGACCGGCAGCTCTCGTGTTTGAACATGGGTTCGGGGATTTTATCCTTCAAAGCTTTAATTGAAACATTGCTTTAAGACAGCTATTGGTTTGGTGAATAAAAAATTGGTTGTTTTTGAATCTTTGTTTTTTTTCTGTGTACGAGCAACCCCTGCTATTTTAACTAGAGTACGCAGATATTTTATTATAGCCCCAAAATGTGTGATTTTTTTAAAAGCTAATTTCAGTCAGGAAAATTTTGGAAAAAATTGAGATGCATTAACAAAAGAGCAAATTTAATTCTTGACTTGTGGGTATTTTTTACAACAACTAAAAATAACTTAACTATTTATTGATAAGAATGTAAAATAAGATTTTAAAAACTTTTGTTTACCTTTCACAACAACGCATGCGTAAAATCCACCTGAAGACAAATAACAAAAAAAAACAGACTTTTTTTGTTTCACCTCAATGTTTTGCATAATATTATTTTCTAATTCTATTTGCTCTCATCGTTCGGTCGGTAAGATATATATCGCTAAGAAAAAGATAAAACAATTTAGCTAAAATTGGAGCATGTTTTGCCTATATAAAACAACAACAAAAAGTTTTATGTTTTGCATAGCTTTCTTCTCTAATATTACTGCTTGTTAATTCGCTAATCGCCCAATCTCTGAGAAAAAACAATATAACTTTTAATATTGTTTTTTCCTTTTTTAAAAATAGATTTAAACATTTTCAGAAATCGATAGTCATTGTAAAAAGTCCCCCAAAAACAATAACAAGGAAAATGAAAAATTTACATTTTTTTTTGTTTTACCTCAATGTTTTGCACAAATTGTTTTTCTACAACTGCCTGCTCTGTCCAAAACATTACAAAAAAAGTTATTTACTTTTGCTAAAACTGGAGCTGTTTTTTGTCAGTTTGCACCCGTATCAAATCGGCAACACAACCACAATCCAATTGAAAGTGTTCCGCATTGTGAGACAGTGTTTGTAAAACAATCGGAATTGAGAAGAAGAGAAGATCATGAAACATTTTTGGGCGTTGACTGGGTATTCAATGTGTAACAGCAGAGTAAAGTAAAATTTGCAAAACGATACAAAATTTTGAAAACTTGGCCCAAAATTCATTATTTATTTGAAACATTGGTTTGGCCAAGAAAAGGTTAAATTTTTGTTATTGTCGAATTTTTTGTAAATTTAATTTATAATCCCCGCAAAATGTTCGATATTTTTTTTTCTAAATACCCTGAAATCTGTATTTCTTGCCACTGAGGAATTGAGAAGCGAAGCAAATTTTTGTCAAGAAAGTTGTGGGAAACATTGAGATGAATCTAAAAAAAATTACAACGTTGTTATACTATTTTAAATTTAATTTCATTAAATATCGAAAAGAACATTTAAAAAAATAAATGTTTTTTTAAACATATGGGTTGTTCCCAAAGACGAAAAAAATAAGTTTTACATTTTTTATTTCACCTCAATGTTTTGCACAAATTGTTTTTGTACAAGCTTGCCCTACTCACTCTGTCCAAAATACTCCAAAAATTGTTATTTGCTTTTAGCTAAAACTGGAGCTGTTTTTTTTCTTTAGTTGGCACCCGTATCAAATCGGCAACACAACAACAAATCATTTTTCTCTTTTTTCAGTTACGATTGTTTTCAAAAGATTGTCTCACAATGCGTAACAACAGTTCCGCATTGTGAGACAATGTTTTGAAATCAATCGTAACTGAAAAAAAGAGAAGATCTAGAAACATTTCTGTGTTTGTTCATTTAATGGTGTTTGAAAAAAATGGAATCCAATTTGGCTGCTATAGCTGAGTGAGTATTGTACGGATTTGCTCAAACCTCAAATTTCAACACTGAAACATTGGGACGACCTGAAATATTCAAAATTATGAAAGTTTCAAAAACCTGAAAACTGTAACATCAAAGACGACAACAATTGAATTACGACATTGAAACATTGGCACAGCAACTTTTATAAGTCACGTTAAGAAAACATGCCCACAAATTTTCATAAATTAACTTTCCATTTGAATTTCTTATTTTGGCTTCTAAATATACTTCTAGAGCTGTTTTCGTTTGGCAAGATCAAGAAAAACTTTTGTGTTTATTCATTTATTGGTGGCACAGAAGAAGGAATCCAATTTGGCTGCTACCGTTGCCTGAGTAATCTATAAATCAGCACAAAAATCTAAGTTCATCCCTGAACTTAGATTTTTGTGCTGATTTATAGAAAGCATTGGGTCATCTTGAAAAAATCAAAGAAAGAGCCAAAAGATATTGTCTTATTTCGATTCTTCCGTTCTCTGAGTATTAAATGTGCAACAGCAAAGAAAAGGATAACTGGCGAAACGACACTGATATATGTACTTCTAAAGATGTTTTTTTGGTTTTTAGCGTTGACTAGGTATTAAATATTTTCAAGCAAAAACACAAATTTTTAAATGTCGACACAAAAAAATTGACACGTTAATCTTTCACGAAAACTTGCCCCTAATTATAATTTTTGTGAATAAAAAACACCGATTTGGCTGCTAACGTTGTCTGCGTATTCTATGGGTTTAATGGTTATAATACTATTATTTAAACAATGTCAATTTGTAATTTTGTAAAATAAAACGTAAACTTTATGGTTACGACTTAACAATTAAATTGACCTTTTAGCACTTTACCACGTGTTTGAAACAAGGAAGTGTTGTCGTTTATTAACGCAATTAAAGATTATTTTCAAGAACCGGTCTTTCCCCCTCCGACGTCTTTCTTCATCAACGTGATACTTGATTTTTTATCGTAAACAGAAGGCATAATTGGGATTGGCAAAGTCAGAGAACCAGTTTATCAAATTAAACACTGACTGGCCGAGACACTTGGTCGAGACGGACCCATCATGCACCCGGGTCGAAAAACGGGAAATGGGGCCAGATGTGAGGGTTTTAAATAGGAAAAGTTTAAAGTTACACTTAGTCTTTGTAAAAAGTCCCCTGAAGACGAACGGCAAGTTGGATGGAGAGTTTGTTTTTGAAATTTGGGGGCAAGTTCCCAAAAAAAAGCTTTTATAGGTAAAAACATATAAAGGTTATCGTGCCAATGTTTCACTGTCGTCATTAGTTTACCAATCTCTGATGGTGACTTGCTAAAGGGATCAAATTTTTTGTTAAATAGGCTCCATAAAGTTTGCAAGTTTTAGATTTTACAAAATTACAAATTTACATTGTTTAAATAATATTGTAACCACTAAACCCATAGAATACTTAGGTAACGTTAGCAGCCAAATTGCACATAATTAACTGCTTTACCACGAATTAACACACCACACCCAAAAATGTTTCTTGATCTTCAATTTTTCTCAATTCCGATCAATTTCCAAATACTGCCTCACAAAACTTTCAATTGAATTGTTGTTATGCTGCCGATTTGCTACGGGTGCAAACACACGAAAAACATGCTCCAATTTTAGCTAAAAGTAAATGACCATTTTTTTTACCGTGATTGCTTTTTTTACCGTGATTTTTTTACCCCAGTGCGCAGAGCAGGCAATCGTTGGAATAAAAATTGTGCAAAACATTGAGGTGAAGCAAAAAATCTAAAACTTTCCATTTTTATTGTTGTTAGGAGAGGGAGATTTTTTACAAAAACCATCTGTTTTTATAATGCATTTAAATTTTTAACATTTTCTAGCTTTGTGTTGTGTTAGTGACTATCGAAAAGATGCTCGACTATTTGTTAAAATTACATTTTAAGTAAAAGCCAAGGATGTTTATACTTCGGATTTTTCCACTATTTCGATGTTAGATGCATAAAAAAAGAAATTAAAGCTTTATCTTGGTTGAAAATTTTGTATGATTGGGCTACTAAAGTTGCTTGAGTATCTAAGCAAAAAATTTAAAGCTTTAAAAACAATTTTAATTTTTCCCAAAAATATTTCAATTAATGGCAGTAGTGCAGCATATTCAGGTAAAAAATAGTTTTTAGCTCAAATCCTAATAACAAAAATTTGAAACAAGAAAATTCCAAGAAAAAAATTGCTTTAGAAAATGCGAACCCTGAAGATGCTAGAATATGGACGAAATTACCGAAATTAAACAAAAAATTTCGGTTTCTGCGCTTCGGAAAGAACCCTTTTTTTGTTTTTTTTTCTTTTTAAGTTTTCAAATCTTGAGCCTGTTGTTATAAATTAGCTATTTTCCAATGCAACCTTTCCTCCCAAAAAAAGTTCCAAAATAAAAAGTTTTATGCAAAACAACAAAACATTGTCAAGTACATCGAAATACATTGAATCGAGATTTTTAGCAACCGAAGAAGAGGAATTCAGACCAGTTTGAAAATGTTTTAAAAATTTTTAATTAAATGGGGAAACTTTGAAATTGGCTGAAACTGGATCAATTTTCTTTTTTTTTTTTCAAAAAAGAAGGTTGTATCTCTTTTTTATACTAGTCGAAAATTGCGTTTAAATAAAGTGGTTGGCTGAACCTACGATACCAAATTTAGCGAAGGACGAGTGCTTTGCACTGAGCATCCTGCCTTATATATGGCTGGGCGCCGATTCGACAAACGCCTTCTGTTTGACCGCCACTCGAACACGCGACACGCGCCATTGTTTTCTGCGCAACGACGCGCGAAACTATTATCCCCTCTTGAAACGCGCCGACCGTTTGTAGCCCACACATGGTACGTTTCCTTTGGGAGACACCGCCACGACCAAAGTACGGGGTTGCAGATACAGGAGGAGGCAAAAGGAAAGAAATGAGATTTCCTTTGTTTTAGTATTTTCCTTGCCAGATTTGGCTGCGTACACGGCCTGAGTATCATATGTCGCACGCTTTACTCTAGCGCCAACATCAAAACACTATAGTCTGTTTCCGAAAAAATGTCGGCGACCTTTGAGAGGCCTTAATTTTTTTAACCTTTTTGAAACACGATTTGAAATATAGATGTGAATAGAATTAAAATCGCGAAACAATACTGTAAAAGAGGAGTGCATAGACAATTAAAATATCGCGCCGGGACCTAAGGTGCCATCCTTTAAGGTTTTTGGCCAAAACATGTGCCGTTTTTCGGAAACACACTATAGCACGTTGGGACGAAGTAGTTTTGGCGTCAACTGTAAACATTTTAATTTACTTTTAACTGTCTTTTCTAAACAGTTTTCAAAAAGTGACAATGCGTTAACTGCGCCAATATTTCAAAGTAAATAAAATTGTTTCAAGCGAGAATGGGTTGTTTTGCGTATTTATATAAATTAAATTCTTCTAAACGCCACTTTCAAGTCTATTTCTTGCCCGATTGATGGCAAAAAAACGCATTACCAAAGCTCCAATTTAAATGCTGTAGCTTTGGTGATGTTTTTGCGCCACTTATCGGACCGGAATGAAAAACTCAGAAAAATTTGATCAAGAAAAATGTGCAAAACATTGAGGTGGAACAAAAAAATAAGTTGGATTATCCTTTTATTAACCGATCACGAAAAGACAGTTAAAATTAAATTAAAATGTTTACAGTTGACGCCAAAACTACTTCGTGGCCAAAATCCACATATGATTAAAATTCCAGGTGAAAACAAAAAAGAAAAACAATTTTTTCATTTATGAAGAACTGAAACTTCCTAAGGTTAAATACTGCATTTTTTCTTTTTTTTAAAATTATTTTCTGAATAGTGGTTTTAAAAGACAAATTCATCGACACGTGGTGTTTTCGTGCTGCCGATTTGGTACAAAAATATCTTAATCTTAGGTTAAAAATATTAACGAAACCCACCTTGACCTAATGAGAAGAACATGTCGCTTCGGTCAAGAAAATTGTACAAAACATTGAGGTGGAACAAAACAAGTTTAGTTTTCTAATCCTTTTTAATTCAATTTCCTAACATGATTGGGGGGGGGGGGCTCCAGCAGAGACAATGGGAGAGAAAAGAAGAGTTTCTCTGTTATTGGGAAATAAAGCCTTTTATAAATTTAAGTATCGTTTCTTTTTTCAAGACTATTAAAAATTTTTTTTTTATAAAATGGCAATGCTTCAACTACTCTAATGTTTCGGTCTTAAACTAAGGTTATTCAAGAGAACATGCGTTGGTTTACGTAATTTTAAAAGCTAAAATCTCCTAAATGACACTTTAATATTATTATTTTTTTTACAAAGATCAAATTTTGATAAGAATTGGTACACATTACGCACAATTTGCTATTTAAAATCTTTACATTTGAACCTTAAAAAATCTTAATTTAGCTGAAATATTGACGAATCCTAAAAAAGTAGGTGAAACAAAAAAATCAAGTTTTATTACCAATTGTTTTAACTTATTAAAGATCGTAGCCCACACATATAATTTTTAAAAAAAACATTTCGCAGGTTCAGGTGAAAACAAAATAGTAAAACCTTTTAAGATTAATTTTGTTTTTCTAATAGTGGTTTTATAAGAAACACTGGACGAATTACGATTTTTCGCGCTGCCGATTTGGTACAAGAATGAAAAAGTAGTAATTTGCGCTAAAATACTAGCTACTCCAAGTGAGAAGAACATGTCGCTTTGGTCAAGAAAATTATGGTAAACATTGAGGTGGTATAAAAAAATGTAAAGTTTGGTTATCCTTTTTTTTACATAATTTTAATCATAACGGCCACATTTTTTTAAACTTAAATATCGCTTTTATAAAAACGGAAAAGCTTTTACTCACCCAACGTTTCAACAATGTTTTTGAGTGTAAAATGCGAGGTTTTTATTTTGCGGGCAAAAATTGTTTCTACTGATTTCACTGTACAATTTGCTGCAGTAATCATGAATCAGCGCATGTAATAGAAAGATTTAATACTCAGTCAACGCTAAAAACCCAAATAAGGTCAATGTTATTTAACAGGTCCGGTACTTTTTTTTTCAAAATCTTGTTTATTTTTTTTTAATTGACTTCAATATTTTAGGTTAAACTTAGGGATTTGAGTTATTTTTCTCTACCGTAAAATGTATAAAAAAAAGTGCCGAAATATTGACTTGAATACTTTTTTAAAGCAATTTAAATTCAATCTATTCATGCAAACCAAATGTTCAGAACACTTGAATGGGAATAACACTAACTCTTTGTACAATCTTCTCTGAATACAACAAGTGGACAATTTTGGTTTTGAAATTTTGTTGCAAGTTTTCAAAGAAAGTTGTTTGTTAATTCCGTACAATTTTTCAATGCCGAGTAATCACGTAAAAATCATATGACGGAACTGTTAAATTGTGCCGAATTTTGTAAATTTCTTAGTGCTTCTACACTTCTAGTGAATTCTATTTTGCCATTTTCACCTTCTTATGTTGCTTATACGCACAGTGAATTCTTTTATTTATAAAATAATTTTAATTTTAATAAAAAATTGTTTTCTTTCAAAGAATTCATGTAATACAATGTGCCGGGATCCACGTCCTCGTAGCAATATTTTGGGAACATCTGAAAGTAAAATCTTCCTGTAACATTTGCTTAAGAAGTAATATCTTTCATTCTTTTCATTCTTTCAATTTTATTTATTCTAATTCTAAAGATAATGTCGCCGTCAATATGGAAACAATAAAACATATGTGAAGATACAATCGCTCTTACAACAAAAATACTTTTAAAAAAATGTTTGAATCGTGTGGTAGACATTAGAAAAAAATGTTTGAATAAATCCGACTTGCACATTGTAAGCTAAATCAACCAAAAACGGATTTTAAAAACAAACAAACACATGTTTTAAAATTTTGACTAACACTTTTCAACTACTGAAAAGTTCATTGAATGAAAAGGAGAAATTAAATAACTTTTAGGAAGACAAAGAAAGGGTAGGTTTTTTAGACTGCGATTTTTTTTTCATTTATTTGAAATAGAACTTGAAAAAATATTTTACATCCAATTTCGTAAGATGTTGCGATTAATACACAGATAGATATGAAGATGAAACATTCGCATAAGAAAAGTATGAATTAAAAATTAAACTAATTTACAAGATTGCTGTCAAAAGTAAAAAATAATTTTGTTTATAAAAACAGTTTTTCTGGATCGCAACACATGAAACCGTGATAACCCTTAAGGGTACACTTTTGTCATCTAGGTATTCATTTGAACCATTTTCTGCTAAACAGTGAGGCAAAGTACAAAATGCAGCAAAAGACAAAGAATTTTTCCCTTTTTATAAAGCAAAACGTCTAAAATACCATTTTGAAAAGCGGCGGTTTTCAATATCAATAGAAATGCTCTTTAAATTTAGAGTTCAGAAGCAAAAAAGTTTTTCGTGGTTTCCAATTGTAGTTTCCTTTACATTTGTCAGACCCATAGAAGTTACATTTTTATTATTCTATTAGTTGACAATTTTGATCGAACTTTGCTGTGGGGGAAACAAACAATAACGTCAAAAAAATTTCAGTGAAAAAGGGTTGAAATATTTATGCCAGGAGAAAATACCTTGATTTTTATAAATTGCAGCGGGGTTTTTTCATTATTGAAATTTGGCGATATAGACTCAAACGTAGTTTTTCGTTTTCTTTAAATTAAATTTTTTTTTAATTAAACGTTATCAGTGAATAATGACTAGGTAGCAATTCAATGTTTAGAAAGGCGAACAGAGTGTTTCAAACAAGAATTAAATAAATCTAATTCTAACAAGTTTAGCAAGATGTTCAAAGCAACAAAAAAACTCCATCGCTTAGCGAAAATGAAGGGACTTATTTATTTCCGATGATTTGGAAAACACAAAAACGATTTTACTAAAGGAAAATAAAAAAATACATTGAAAGTGGATAGAGAAATTAAATTTTAAAAACTCGAAAGTTTGTTATTAAAACTAACAGTGGATTTGTTATTCTTTTACAAAAATGTTAAGAGAGAAACACTTTAAAAGGTACAAAAAAATTATTTAATGAAATTAAAAATTAGGTAATTATTTAATGAAACTAAAAATTGAATTAATCTCCACGTATTTTTGAGATTAATTCAATTTTTTCTGTGCTTTCGTGATGTTGCATTTTTGGCATTTTGTACTTTGCCTCAATGTTTTGCACAAGATGGTTCCAAAGAATTCCTAAATGACGAAAGCGCACCCTTAAGATTTTTTTTTAAACAAAAACAGTTTTTACTTTTGACAGAAATTTTGTAAATAAGTTTAACTTTTAATTAATAATTCTAACTTATGAAAATATATATTTTATCGTCACATAATTAAAACTGTGTATTTTTTAGAGTGATAAAATTGTGGCAAAATAAAATTCGCGTTCCTGCTATGCTTTTAATCTCGTCTCCATAGACTTTTCAACGAATTCTTTTAATTTTTTTTTTAAATTCGGTTCTTTGAGTTTACAGTTTGGAAGATTTTTTCAAACTTTTTTTCTAATGTCATCCACAGGTTTCAAACATTTTTCTCAGAAGTCATTTTGTTGTGAGAGAGATTGCATCTTCTCAAAGTTTCCACCATTTAAGAAAACTAATAAATAAAAATCTACTAGGAAGTGCAAAAATAACCAAAAACAGCCGAAAATTGGGAGAAAATTGGATTCTTTTGTTCGCTGCGTTTCAACCTTTCAACTGTTTCCGGAGGTTTCTCATTCTTTATGCTGATTTCAAAAATGACACAAAAGATTGGAATTGTATGTGCAGATGCGCCGCGACGCGTAAAACTCAAATCAAACGGCTTTTGGATAAAACTTACTGATGTTTTGTTATTGGTTTAATCGTGCAACAAGTTTATTTTTCAACTACTTGAAACATTCGGACGTTTTCTAAAAAAATAAGAAACTAATTTTGCGCAGAACATTTCGGGAAACATCTACACAGATTTTTGAACAATGTTTTGGTGATTTTGTCAAAAAACCAATGCAGTTATGTTTAAAAAGAAAAAAACCCCTTGTGGATAAAAATGGAAAAGAGAACCGCGCTGAAGGAAGACGAACGGAGAGTGCGATAGAGATTGGCATCGCTTTGGCGCCAGATTTGAAATTGGCTGAAATTTTGGGCTGAGTAGCAGGTATAGAGATTCAAATTGTTACTGTAGAGAAGGGAAAAACACGAGAACAAGGAACAAGAGCGATTAAATTTTTAGAATTTTCTTTTGTCCTGAAAAAAAAATTAAACTGATTTTGGAAAAGGCAATTGTAACACTAGAGAACGCAATATATAAACATTGTAACTTGAAAAATTAGAGAGTTACGGACACTTTATTGCCAGACCGCTTACAAAAATGGTAGAATTTTTTCAAATCATGGTTTCATTTTTTTTTTTTAAATTTTATTTTTTTTGTTTCACCATATTGTCGAATACACTCCAACTCAACTTCTTCAATGAAGTCTTAAACGTTTTTGCTTTAAATTTTTTTAAAAATTAAAAAAAACAAGCTTGTTCGTTTGGATTTTTAAAAATCTAAATGTTGAATAGGAAGGATTTTGAAAGAAATCAGGCTTTTTGGAACTACAAAATCGTCGAATTATGGCTGGATAGAGTGTGATAAAAAAAAACAACATTTTCTTTTTTTTTAATGACTTTTATGTTACAATATCAATACAAATAATCAAGCAAACGCTCTGTAACACTTGTGAGCTTTCACTGGGTTTTGTAATTTCTAACTCTTTGTTTTTAAAAAATGTTTTTAAAAAAAATAATATTTCGGGTAAAATCGACAAGTTCATTAGCTTGGGAACATCAATGAGCGTAAAAATGCAATTTAAAGTTGCAACTGTTGCTGAATTTAGAGAATTTTGGATAATTTTTGGTTAGACTGCATACAAAAATGGTACTAAATTTTTATTCAGTGATTTAAATTAATTATTATGTAATTATTGTGTTTCACACCGAATATAATCTCACTCAAATTGTTCAATTATGCTTCTGTTCATTTACCTTCAAATTTCTTAAAAAAAAAAATAAATATATGGATTTTTTCGTTGGTTGTTTTTTTTAGTAAATTTTGTTGCTTGACAAGAAAGAATTTAAAAAAAAATCAGGTTTCTTGGAACTATGAAATTATCGAATTATGGCTGGAAAGAGTGGATCGTTAGAAAAATGTTTTTCTTTGTGTTTTCTTAATTAGTTGAATATTACAATATCAATCCTAATAATTAAACAAATGCTCTGTCTTCCAATGGGTTTTATAATGACTAAACCTATGTTTTTTTAAAAAATTAATATTACGAGTAAAAACGACAAGGCTACATTTTTAAAATTGTAATATTTTTTTGTTTCGCTAATTTTACTGGGCTTTAATTTTGGAGGTTTTTCACAGTTGAATTTTGCAACATTTTTTTTTAAAATTAAAACTTTACGTTTTTTGGATATATAAATGTTTTTTTTATTGTGCACACGTGCTTGTAAAGTGAAATTTGCGTGAAGTAAACATTTTTGTTAAAATTGTAAAAATTTCACTTATAAAAATCCTTGATGAAGTGGCATTATCAAATTCAAGATACGCACCTTTTTTATTTGCTGGCCCTGAAACATTGCAGCGCAATTTGAATTTTTACCCCTACAAAGCACATTTTTTCAATAATTGCATAGCGTGTTGTTCTGAACTGTTTGCTCAAGATTTAGTGATGTCCTTGCACCCGAACACAAATATTTGGCGGGCGCTTCAAACTGTCAGTAGCCGCAGGGGTTTGGCTCCAAATAGGAAAGGGGATTGTGATTTTGCTTGTTTTTTGTGTCTACAATGAAAATTTTTAAACAGCATCTCTGTAAGATCAGAGCAGCAGGCTTAAAGCCACTGTCTTAGGACAAAATTAACATCCTAAGGATTGGTCCCAAATTGATCTGTAACCTTCCTAAAACCCATGTAGGCCATTTTAAAGTTTTCAGAACAGTATCGAATTTTTGACCCGGCTTAGGGAACTGTAATTTTTCAAAACTGGTAAAAAGGCCTGAAACTAGGGTTTATTTCAAACCTTTCGCAGTGAATAGATCAAATCTATTCCTCAAATTGCTCAAATATCGTGCACTTCCACGTTATCGTAAAACAGCAAAAAAGTGAAGTTTTGTGTTTAAAATTGTAGATTTTCGCATTTTTCGACCTTTGACATAAAAGTTGCGCAAATTGGCATTTTCATTATTGAATTGGCCGCGTTTTTGCGCACATTTTGAAAAATTAAAGTCCAAAAAACTCGGTGATCTTCATAACGAAAAAGAAATGTTACAAGCAATGTCAGAAACAATTACATTTCGAAAACTGCTTGCGGTAACATTCAAGTCAGTTTCAAAAAATATCCCCGGAAGGAAAACATAATGACAATTTTCTCTAATTGGATAAGGATTTTCAATAGTCTTATTTTTATGGAAAGTGAGAAAATTTATTTTTAAAAAAAATCCAAGCGGTTGTTAAAGAAAATAATGGAGACAAAAATTATGAGGACAAGGAAGGTAAACAAGCAAAAGAATAAAACTACAAACATAAAAAGGAAAAAATTTAGAATTAGCAAACTTTAAATTTTTGGAGTGACTGTTTTTGCAATTTTTGGGTTTTCAACAGCGCTAAAGTATTTTTTGGAACGGAAAAACTGATTTTAAAACAAAGGAAAAAAAGTTATGAAGAAAGACAACGCAACCGAGTAAAGTAATCACTACAAATATTAATTGGGGGAAAATAAAACATGAAGTTTGTAAATTGTATTTTAATAGTTAAATGAAGCCGAGAAAAAAACAGCTTTAAAACCCCATAATATATATAAAACTGTATAAAAATCAGTTTTGTATAAATTTTTTGTATAAAAATCAAAAAAAAGTCAACTTTTGATGAAATTTTCCTCACTTGTATCTCTTAGTCTCCGCGTTTGGAATCCTCATTCCGAAAAATTGTTTTACTGATGAAAATAGCAAAAGTCATTTTTTGTGAAATTTTGTGTTCCGCAGAAAAAAAACAAGAAAAATGGTCGAAACAACATCGTACAAGAATTCTGTTAGAGTTTACTCAGAAATATTTTTGGTAGAATCAGGTTTTGATCGGAAAACTAGCCTATAAAAAATTCACTGCAGAAAAAAACAAAACGATTTTTTGAATTTTTGAAACAAAAGTTGCACTAGAAAAGTGATGTAACATATTAGTCCACCGAAAACCGATTGATGAAGCAGGAACTCATGAAGCAAGAAAAGTGAAACGGATAACATGAAACATTGAGTGGTGGAAAAAAAAAGTTTTAAAAAAATATTTTTCAAACTAGTCACCCGCTGAGAAAAATATTATAACATTTATATTAAGAGAATTTCGTAAACTAAAGCTAATC
Organism: Oscheius myriophilus; assembly: GCA_964057215.1. NCBI lineage: Eukaryota > Metazoa > Nematoda > Chromadorea > Rhabditida > Rhabditidae > Oscheius > Oscheius myriophilus. The sequence goes on from OZ059903.1 coordinate 23,868,937, forward strand.
CAATAAAATGTTTTTTTATACATGAGCATCCAAAACGTTTTCAAAAACGCAAAAGGTGGGGACAAAAAAAGAAAATTGACTTAAATCCTTCATTTTCAAATTTAAACCTTTGCGTTGTTTTGAATTTGAAACTCGGAAAATAAATGAAAAATAAAGAAACACTGAAATTTGAATACTCCAGCAAATAAATAAAGCAAAAAATCAAAAATATGAAACATTGAGTGATAGAAATATATTAGTTTTGAAAAACATTTTTTTTTTGAAAAACGCTTTTTCAAATAGGCCTTTTTTGTTTTACTTTAAACAAAATTTCAAAACTACTTCTGTCTTTGTGAGCAAACAAACAAATCTATTTTTCAATTTTTTTTTAATTTCAACAACAAAAATCAATTTTAAAAAAAAAAGAATCAGAAAAACGAACATATTTAATTTATTTGTCATTTCTTGCTTCGTTAGTTTGCTGGCACGCAATATGAACTGTGATTGCTTTAAAATTTGAAGGAATAGCAGACACGTTTTCAACAAACCGATGATATCTACAAATGAAATGGACCCAAGCGGTCTGTGGGACGGAGATGGCGCCAAAGATAGGCCGCGTGACCAAACAAGACTGACCACCAAACTTTTCTCTTTGAAGGGTTGGGAAAGTGAAACAGACAATTTTTCGAAATGGAAATGGCAAAATGAATGTATGAAAAAATTTTCAACAAAATTTTACACATTTCCTGAAACATTGAGATTGACCTGATTTCATTCTACCAAATTCTTTTTTATGAGATGGTTTGTCAAAAACGTAAAAAATGGTTTATATATTTTATAACGAATTTCGATACAAAAATCTCCGTTATTTGTGACACCCATAGCAACAAAAAATGGTCTAAAAAGATGATATTGCTCAGAAAAAGCAAAAAATACATCTAAAAAGGCTGTAGTGTCCACATAAAAAATGGATTCGACATGGTGTACGAAATATATTTTTCTTGCGGATAAACAAAAAAAAGGTATAACAAGGGAAAATTTAATAAAGAAATATTATTATTGGAAACAACGCGTCAAGAAGAGAAAATAAAGATTTTTCAAATAAAGTTCAATAATTTTTTTAGGATCAGGATTTAAGTTTGTGTCAGAGTGTTGTTATACTCAAATCGTCTCATGATTATAACCTATTTGAAACGCTGAAACCAGGGTTTTACATAAAACAAGACCTTTTTTTATAAATGTTTAGTTTAAAGCCTTTTAACAAATATAAAAAAACACCTTTTTGGAAAAAAAAATTGCACATGACATATCAATAAACCAAAAGTTCCACACTATTTACAAGAAAAATGAAACACATTAACAAAAAAAGGGTACATTTCACGTTCCCAACACACAACGAACCTGATTTTTTAATTTATGGAATTCACAAATTACGGAAATTTCATGAAACACCATTTACAAATTTTGAAATTAAAGGTAAAATTCTATACCGACGTCGATGGGAATTGGTTCGTCGTTACAGAGATTTCATTTTTATCGCCAATCCTACTTCGTTCAAATTTGTGCCACGGCCTTTCGTTGCCAAATATTATGATGTAGTTTTGGGAAATTTTAATGTCAACACCGGAATAATTGCACTTGATTCCAAAAAAAGAAACTAGAAAACTTATTTGCTGACTCGGGATCAATGAACCAAGAAATTAAAACTATTTTGCTAGAAAAATGAAACATGTGAACAAGACATAGTGTACAATTAACGTTCCCAACTCACAACGGGCCTCATTTTTTACGTGAAAGAACTTCAAAAATTATGGAAATTCCATGAAACGCGATTTACAAAAATTAAAATATAGATAAATTACAAAATGCAGTTGTATACCGACTTCGATGTGAATAGAAACTTTGTTATGAATATTGGAAGGCCCAGAATTTACCAATTTTAATTTTCACGGTTTAGCGGATTGTATAGTCCACGCCAATTTTACTTCTTGGCCGATTCGCAAATGTAACCCTGACGCAGTATTGCGTAAGCAGCCTTAACCACTGGATTTTCGTACGCAAATTCACGTCTTGTGTCATTTGCACAGAGCAAAGAGCGAAATTGAGCGAAAGTAGCATTGGCTACAACTATAACTAACTTGACTTATTAAAATGTCGGAGACTTTGTAAATAGGCGGTTTATTAATTTTTGTAAACAATTATTTTTCTGACATTTTTAAGTCTGCAAACAATCTTTATTCATCTCTTTCGTTTATCTCGTTTTTCTTCAGGCATAACCCAAATTCTTCAGTGCTTCTTCTTTGCTTTTCCCATTTGTTTTAAAGATAGAAATGGCTATTTGCATTACCATTATCAAAACAAATTTTTCGTCATCGTACTGTGCAATAAAAGCCCGTTTGAACATATAATTGTCTTTCATTAGGGCAAATAGCCTCTTTGCCCATTTCTGAGTCTTTTTGTCCTTTAGGTAAAGCTCAAAAATGCTTTTAAAGTGTAGATATTCAGAAAGTTCGTAGAATTTGAAAACATCTTTTGAATCCGCTTTTGGTGGGACTTGAAGAGTTAAATGACGCGTTGTTTTGCACTGAAAAATTGAGTTAAAATTCCAATTTTAAATCTCACCTTTAAAAAGATGTTGATCAACTTTGAGTAGTTTTCAAATGTTTTTAATTCTTCATTAAGCCAATCGGGAGCTTTGAATGGTAGAAATCGAATTGAACCCACTTTTAAAAGCTGAAAGGAGTTATAATATTTGCATGGAACGCTGAATTTGCTATTTAATGGGTTTACCGATTTTTTTAAGCATAGCTTCATTATAACACTAATTTCTACATATTTACCGATTTTCAAAAAAAAATAAATTTAATTCATTTATCAAAAACTTTATTTATTTCTAAAATCAATGATTATTTGTTTTGAAGGAATTAAACACAAAAAAGTGGTTAAAACACTCAAAACGCCTATTTTTCTTATTTTTTTTACGTTTTAGAAAGTTTTACGCGTGAGATAAGAGGATTAATTAGATCTTTTTATTTATTAATTGGAATTTGGTCTTGGTTCTATAATAATTTCAGTAAAAACATCCTTTTTGACATTTCTTTGGAAACTATATACGTTTTCACCAAGACGCAAAATTTTCCTTTTTTTGTTTACAAAATTGTTTGTTAACAATTGTTTTGGATAAAACCATGTAACGTTTATTTTCAACACAAAATCATTGATTCATTGCTGAACGAGAAAAATGAAACAGGTGCACAATAGAAAATTTAAAAATGTCCACCTGTAATGTATATTTCCAATTTTATTTACACGTTTGTCTTTAGGAATACTTTTGGGGCCTTTAAAATCAATAAGCTTTTTGCTTGAAAAAAATATAGAAGAAAATAACGATTTTGTTTTTTTGCACATTCCAAATTATGTTCTTTCGAAAATTGACACACTAATTGTAGTGTCATATAAGCTATTCAATGTTTAATGTTTATATAAAATATAAACATTAAAAAATTTAATGTTTATCTAAATTAAAAAAAATTAAAAAACCAACTTCACCTGTTCGTCTCATTTGACTTTCAATTTTTTAAGCGAAAACAACTTTGGGACTCATTAAATCATTATTTTTAAAAATATATATATTTTATATATTTTTTAACAATCGGATGTTTCATCAGCATTCCTTATCTCGTGTCTTGTTCAGTTTATCGCTTTGGGTAACATAGACAAAACTTACTTATAAATTTAATTGTAACTTTTTTGTTTTGTATTTTTTCAAGTTGTTCCCGCGTTTGTTTTCGAACCCAGTTGAATTTCCTTATGTCTAAAAATATCGTTGTACTTCTTTAAAAAACCGTTTTGAAAACGTTTATAAATTTTCAAATAGTCCAATGTCATTAAAGGGACAGTCAGGTGGGTTTTACAACATTGGCTCAATTAGGAGAGAAACATTCGCTGATCAAGAAAATATATTTGACTATTGGTCGAAAATTTACTGTTTTCGAGAAAATCCGCTCCAAAGTCGTCAAAAACATGTCTCCGTCTACAGATTTGTAGACGGGCATTACGCCCTGTGTGCCCGTATTTTACAAGGAATGATAATATGACCCTTTCAAACTTATAAAAATCCAACGACGAAGAGGGAATAATAAAATGAAATTCACCGATTTTTTTGAATTAATGTTTAAAAGTATCCCCGTTGCGTTGCGAGAAAAATGAAGTTTGAAAAACAATAATATTCGTTTAAAACAATAATATTCGCTTAATTTGCAATAATAGTAAAAATTTATTTCTGAAAAAAACAGTTCAGCTATTTAAAGAACCTAAGAACATAAACCCTTTCTACTTCTATAAACGCTTTATTTTTATTTTTACGTTATTTTTAAAGGATATTCGAATAATTGAAAATTGTCTTAATTACTTTGTTTTAATTTAGTTATATTATTTTAATAAAAAATTGTGATAATGGTTGGAAGTATAAACTAAAACAGTGTGGAGAATTTGCAATAAATAATGTACAACTTGTATTTTTTCCGAATGTTTCATAATCATTCCAAAATTTATAAAAAAAAATAGCATTTTTTATTTAAAGAGCTACTTATCCTTTAAAAAACGGCTTGACAACAAAACTATTTTGTTTAAAATTCTATCATACAAATTTCAACTTACTTCCAAAAGTTTTCCAATATTGTCGAAGAGCTCAGGCTCCAACAAATTAAGAGTGCAATTCACATAACCAACACGGATTGGGCCTGATTTTGCACTTTGGAGAAATTCACAAAGAGGTTTCACAGAATTTGTCTTAAATTGAATTGGTTTTAAATTATTAAAAATTGGTTTTAAATTATAAAAAAAAGGATAATTTACCGAAAGAAGTCCTATGCCGGCTTCGATGCGAATAGGAGCTTTATTAAGGAGTTTGAAAGGAATAATCCAAGGCAGTCGGAACAAAGGACGCTCCAATGCGAATTGACAGACCTTTAAATTTGTGGAATTATCGGGTTAAAGTAGGACTTACATGACTTAAATTTATTTCGGGAACCTTGTAAATAAGACGTTTTGTGACACATTTTGAAATTTGAGCCGATGAACGGGAGCAAAAACTGAACCGGACGAAATCCTTCACATCTAGCTGAAATTTTCGACTTAGCCCCGTTAACATATTTTTTGCACTTTTTTCTTGCAATTTTGCACTTTTTTTTGTTGCAATTTTGCACTTTTTTCTTACGTTTTTGCATTTTTTTTTCTTGCACTTTTGCACTTTTTTCACGCTTTTGCACTTTTTTCTTGTTTTGTGTTCAGCATGTTTTCAAATCAATTCAATGGTCATATTCAAATTACAATAAAACAAGAGAAAACCGGCATTAGACCGCGATAAAAAGAAAATATATGCAATTGAAAATATGCTAACTACCAAAAAAAAGTGCAAATGTCCAAGAAAATTAACCGGTTTAGTGCGTTTCCTAAAAAGAGACAAGGAAAATGGGATTTTCCTAAAGGACTATGTACATTTGGTCTCACCGCGATCGCGTTGCCTCTGTTACAGTGCTATTTCGTTTTTTTCTGATATACATTAATGTTTCAAATCATGAGGTGATTAAAACGACTGGATATCAGAGTCGATAAAAAATCAATATCCTATCGTTGGAAATAGACTATAAAAGTAAAAGTGCAAGACAAAAGTGCAAAAGTGCAAAAACAAAGTTAACGGGGTTTTTTTGTAATTCACCGAGCTTTATAAAAAAAAACTTTCCGAAAATCGTTGGTTTCAGAAATTGGCGCCAAATTAAGCGTGTGTATATGGAAAACTCATACGAAAATTATCTTAAATGTGCAAACTTTTTTTTAAATTTAAATGTTCTTTTGTCAAAAACGCTATGTTTGTCTTTTAGCGTCAACTTTAAGGTAATTCCTATATTCTGAAGCGAAAACCAGGCAAAAAATAATGTTAATTATTAAAATTCCAAAATCGATTTGATTGGGAAATATTGGGAAACTAGCGGAAATTTAACAAAAAAAATTAATAAAGGGTGTGGCTTTCCAATGCATTCTTAACTTTTCTTACAAAATCGAAAAGCACCTCAAACGTTTAAAAACGCTTTTTTAAACAAGGAAAAACAGACTACCAGAAAAAAGCCATGTTTTTGGAAAAATCGACAAATGTTTCACGCTTATGTTTATGTTCTCAGATGGCGTCCTTTTTGATTTGCGAATGGAAGTCTTTTGACTAAATTAATTTTTTTGTAACGTTCCGAAGCCTTTGTCTGAAAATTTCAACAAAAAAATTTCAAAGTCCAATTAATCTAAAGTTTTTGAAAAGAAATTTAGCATTGTGACAGTTCATATTTGACAACAAAGAAATAATTCGATGATGTTTTGAATTTCTTTCGTTTAAAAAGAAATATTTTATTTAACAAAAGAAATCAAAGGTATGAAAAAAAAAAGCTTGTGTAAAACTGCGCAAATGCCTTGAAACATTTTTTTTTGATGATTTGGTTTGTTATTTTTTAAATCAAATTTTTTTTCACAAAGGAACGCAAATTTTCGTATAACTTCGACATTTTGTGTATCTAAACGCGGGTATTTTTAACACAATTTAGAAAAAAACACAAAAATTAAACGGGAAATTGAAAAATTCACCTGAAATTTACATATTTTAGCCAACTACATAAAAAACCTATTTTGTTTCTTCTTGGCATAATTAAACGTTTGTACTTTAAACAATAATGTAACTGTGATTGCAAAAAGTTTATTTTCTGATCGCAAAATCTTACTTTTTGGGCAATCGCCACGTGAAGATGAGGGCTGATTTGGGACAGGTGAGCTGGCATGAGCTCCGCTGGCGAATGGTGAGAAGAGTTGTTTACTTTGCCTTTGATAAGGATTGGAGGAAGGAATCGCTCATGTCATCATTTTTCCCTGATCAATTCTGGTTTAAAACAGTGAGATTCGAGCAAAGGAAAAGAAAAAGGAAAAAATAAGCAATAGAATTGGCCCACAAATGGTACCTAACCTTCCTAGGGGCCGTATAGATCCTTTTATTTTTTTAAATTATAGATTTTTAGGCTACGGTAGGGTACTGTAATTTTGTAAAAATTCTTTCAAAGTATTTTTTTCTATTATCTTTAGTCGTGGGTACACCGAAACTGACCCTAAAATAATGAAATGTTTGTGTACTTTCGCAAAAGACTCGGAAAACTTCAAAAATACGAAAAATGACTTTGAAACTTAAATTTTCTATCGATTTGAGCAGAAAATTTTTTACATTTTGATTTCGAATTAACCTCATACCGATGAAAAGTGTAAGCTTGCGCGCTACTTAGTTTTCAAACTTTCTCTGGTACGTTGCTTTGTGGAAGATAATGCAACTTCATTTAGTCAAAACCATGCTTTTTTTGTTGGAAAATTCAAATGCACATTCAACTGGTTGGCATTGCATTATTCAAAACTGCTAGATTTTGCTCATTAACTTTAACTTTTGCGGAAAATTCAAAGTTTAAGCGAGAGTTCAAGCGTCGCAAAACCGTTTTTGCCGACATTTTGCAGAAAACACAGAAAATCGAAGCTTTTCGACAAAGTTAAATACTTGGAATGAAGCATATATTTTTAAACCAACTTCCCCATTACAAAGCCAAATTGCAAACAAAAAGCAAATTCTGAGATCGCACAGGTATGAAAATGCCCCAATGTTACCGAAAACGATAATACAAAAATGATTTTTCAATTGGTTTATTAATTGACTTTCAATCGGTTTAATCGCATATCTATTGTTGGTCCTATTCTTGATTCGGTCCAACGAACAGCACACACTGGCAGTGCTCCACTTCTCCGTTGTAGGTATAGATCTTCACAACATCCCTTCCACGGCGATGCCTCACGAAGTTGAGAGAGAGAGGACGGACTTGGGCCCAATCTCGATCCACTTCTCCAACAAAGTGTGGCACTTGGAGTCCACGTTCACCCAGAGTCTTGTAGTAGTGACATTTCGAAGTTGTACGCAGGCAGGCAGTGTCATTCAGGGCAGTTTCGATGATTGGATCGGTTATCCAGAGCCGTTCGAGACCACCATCGTCCGTGGCCAATCCGATTTCGTTGTCTTGGTTACTCTGTAAAATGGGATTTTCTGAACTGCGAACATTTCCACTTACTCGGGGGGATGCGATGGCTTGTTCCACGTATATTGAAAATTTATCCGTCGTCAGACACTCAGAGCAAGATGCAACTGCAACTGCGAACGCGAACACATCACCCGCTTCAGCATGTTGTCGGTGGTTCGGTGGAGATCGCACACAACCGCTAAACTTTTTTTGAACCTTTTGTGGGCAAATGTCTACCATTTAGGCTTGTAGAAAGAAGAAAGAGGAATTTCGTATTTTCCTCTCAAGCAGGTGACGTTGAGATTTTCGCCAACGACTGCCTGCAAAACCAAACTTTTTGAATCTATGGATCTACAATTACCGTGTTGCGCTTAAACAAAGCATCCACCTGCCGTGGCACCAAGCCCTCAAAAGAGGACCTCAAGGCTTCAACATTGTCCACCTTGGGCAATCTGGTTGACCAGAAACCGCGTGGGCAATATATTTGCCTCAGGAGCGTGGTCCGTAGGCGGAACCGCAAACCTAGAAAAATCTCTGTTAGCTACAGTTTGAATCAAGCAGCGCACGAAAGCCTTATGTTTTTCCATTTTTGGTATTTGATAGGCGCAAAAAAATCCAAAACTAATGAACTACTAATGAAATGTTACTAAAACTGATGGAATGCAATCCGAAATTTTATCAGTTTACTTCAAAGACGATTTAGCAACAGTTCTTGTCTTTTGTAGTCCTAAGTCGTAAGAAAAATTTTTTTCATTTTGAAGTTTCGTTCATTTTTAAAAGAGAAATGGTGTTTTCAGTGTGGTTTTTTGCGGCCGAAGTTATTAATTACAGTTTCAGATTGGCTGTGCAAGCGGAAACGTGCTGCTGGGTTTCCGCGAGGCCATAATAGTTTGCAATCTCAATCGGCAAATAATCAAATGATCTATATTACGCCAAAGAGTATTTTAGCCTAATTTGTGTTTTTCAACCTAATATGTATGTCATATTGCCCACAAAATAACACACAATCATCTACAACAATGCCTGCGTCGAGGGTTTAAAAAAGGGGCAAGCAGCTAGGTGTGCGGGCTGCCGTACGTGAGCCAAAATTTCTGATTAACGACACAACATCACTCAACACGCCACGTGAGACAAGGTAGCATTTCTTCAGCATGAGATAAGAAAACCCGTCAATTACTAGGTAACGTGAACTCTTGGAGAAATCGTAACAGAACAAAATAACAAAAGCCAAACATTAATTGATGTGCTTGAGTGGGATACTACTGTCGATGGGAATATATTACGTAGCACAAGACCTCATTTTTTGAGGATGCGAAAACGCATCTGATCAACGCTGAGAATTGTGAAGCAAAGTAAGCACTGTAGCAGCTAAACGCTTTTTCCGCAGTTTCGAAAGTTAAACAGCCCACTGTACAAATTGTTTAAAAGAATGTTTTACTTATCAACAGTTTCGCAGAGTGAATAGTGAAGAAACGTTTTTTCCAACGGAAGAAAGCAATAAGAACCTACCAGGTGATGGGTTGGGGCTGGGCGTTCGGTTGGCCGAGCCATCAGGCACCTGGCGAAGAAGACGCTGCTTCCTCGGTGGAGTCGGGGGCAGGCCCTGGTTCCGCGTGGTTGATCGGAAGTTGTACCTGGTGCCTAAAAAAACTGAATAAGTACAGTTCATTGAGAAGGAAACCTACACTTTCTCTTGGGAGTAGGGAACGACATCGTATAGAGAACAACCGCCGGTCAGTTGATGAAGAGATGAAATGAGCAAAACCGTGAGGAGACCGGTATTTAAGCATATCCTGGAAATTCCAATTTCACGCAATCAGAATTTTAGCCGGTTTTAATATAATGTTAAAATATGCAAACGAGGGAACATATTTTGGTCAGATTGGACGTTTCAAACGGGGGGCACATTTTTGGACAGCCCTAGGCATCCCATTATCGAACTTTGTTTTATCAAAATCTGCTGCTGACAGCTGGGAGCCGAAATATTAACTATTCTGTTTTTGATGGATTAGCATTGGAACCTGATTTTGTATTCATCACATCGGCTGACGAAAGCTGCAACAGTGACTTGGTGGTAAAGTGAATTGCTCCCGGGGCTCAAACGTGAGGGTTCAAGTCTAACGTTTTCCACAATTTGCATTTTCTGTTCACTTTCAAAACTTTCATTAAAGAACTGATGGAAAGTTTGTCAATACATTTTTCGATGTTTTTTTCGACCAGAAGTTACAGCCCCCGCTACGCTGGTCTTAGACTTCTGGGTTCGGCAGCCCTTGGCCGCCTCATTGTGTTCTCACGGCCTTCGGCCATTTGATTTCGTGGCCTGCGGCCGCTCATTTTTTGCGCTTCACGTCTTCTGAACCGTGTTGGATGTACACATTTCGGGCTTTCGTTTTATACTAAACATCATGTGGTTGTGGGGGTTTGTTATTAAATGAGTGTGGGTGCGCATGTTTGGGAAAAGTGTGAAGAAAAGGGTGTGGGTGCGCAAGTGTGAAAAAGGTGTTAAGAAAGGCTTTGAAAAATTATACAGCCACGTGTCCTAATTGTTTAAAAGAATGTATTACTTTTCAATAGTTTCGGAGAGTGAATAGTGAAGAATCGTATCTGTTTTCCAACAGAAGGACTTAGTCAGAACCTACCAGGGAGGCCAGAGCCTGGTTCCTCGTAGTGGTTCGGAAGTTGTAGCAATTGCCTGAAAAACTCAGTATGTCGAGTTCACTGAGAAAGAGACATACACTTGTAGTACATGCGATATAGTAGTACACGACCGCCGGTCCAGTGATGAAATGAGCAACACCACGAGTTCCGGTATTTAAGCATATAATGAGAATGCTAATTTCAGAATGTTAGAATTTTAGCGTTTTTACCAGATCCATTACTTTTGACAGCATCATTAATATTTCATATCGCAAGAAAAAAAAATGCGATGTTGGATATAGAAAGAAAGATTGAGAGATATAGAGTGCGTGCAAAAATTATGCGGCCACCCCAGATTTACAATTTTTACCGGAAATCGATGGGTATGGGAAATCGTGATTACCATCAATGAACAGCTCATACAGAAGTACCTCCAGGCGCCGGTTGACAAAAAAATTAATTTGAATATGCAAGTAATATGCGAATAATTCGAAAAGCACGTCTCCAAAATAATACGGCCACCCCAAAAAAACAGTCATTTCAAAGCAAATTTTAACATTCAAAATTAGGAATGGATTAATCCAGGGTTCAGAAAATGTTCTATGACATTTCACACAGCAACTGCATTCGTACTGTCGCCTTGTACTGTTTTTTTTTTTTTTTTTTTTTTTTGAAAAAAGAAAAACATAACGTAAAAAATATAAAAACAGTGTTTCAAATAATTGGCTCCAGTTTTGATGAACTCTTAAAAGATGGTAAATTTAGGTCCGAAAAAATAGGGCAACTGCTTTATTTCAAGTGTTTTAAACGGTCTTCATGCAATTTAGTTTTGTATTTCAGCCAAAAATCTCATCGCCAAGGTAGCTTTCAAAGTACGTTTTTAAATAAAATTTGACAACTCGCCGATTTGGACAAGTTTTTTGTTGCTGTGTTTTAGATATTTTAAGACTGAAATTCTAGGAAAGTGACCAATGACGTTTTACAACAAAGAAACGATATACTCCATTTCCAACAAATGGGCAAGGATCTACACAAATCTTAAAGGACTAGGTACCTTTAGTCCTGCAACGATATTAAATAAATGTCTGCGCACTCCGCTTTAACAGTGCTGATTTGCTTACTTAATTTGTATTCACTTCAATGTTTCAAAAGCTTTTTGGTTAAATACGAACATTTTTTCAAAGTTGCCCAAAAAACAAACACCTTCTCTTGGAAACAGACTATAGTTTCATTTGTTATCTGGGATAATAAAAATATATACATACATACAAACGGTTTATACTCTAGGGCTGTTTCCTGAGCCGCCAGAATGTATCACAGTTGTCGACTTTTAATCCCACGACGTTGACTTGTTTGATCCCATTCTCTATGGATTCTGCTTTAATTGCCTCCTGGCCAAGTTGCTGGTACAGCTCTCCTTGGGGGAAGCAGCTTCTTCTCTGGTTCCTGTGACGGTCGGGGTACTGTAGACGACTTCGGTGATCCATTTGGTTGGAGCTACGTCCTCACGGGGCTCCACTCCGGCTTGAGGACGAGCAATCCAGGCCCGGTTGGGAGAGCGGCGAAGGGACCGACCATGGGCCACGCCTCTTTTGTAGCCGAATATTTTGATGTAATAATGGGAATTTTGAATAACGACATCAGAATAATCGCAATCATTTTCAAAACCCGCCGAAGTAGGATTGGCGGGCACTATACAATTCGCATTAATGGTCTCTGTTGGTGTGTGTGATGTCCCAGCGTAAGCCCGTGGAGTCCGCCACGTGACCTGCACTCTCTCAATTCCCCTTCTCTTTCGCCAAGCGAGTTACGCTGAATTACATTTGCATAGCGGTGTATGGGACCATTCAAATGGCGTGGAACCATTGATTCATTTCCTCGCTTCACCGGATGTTTTTGGTGGGCCGCGTAAGCGGCTGCGCCGTAGGCGCCGGGGCGAAGCCCCCGACGAGCGGCCGAAGGCCGCGAGGAGCCAGGAGTGAGGACCGCCGAAGGCGGGCCGTAACTCCTGGTAAATATATACAAAGTTGTAATATTCTTTATTGCAACAACTGAGCCACTCAAAATACAACTTTTAACTTTTTTAATGCAAATTTTGGCGGCGGTGCAGTTTCTTGCTCACCTCTTCTTCCGCCTTTCCAAGAGTGTTGTAAGTGCTCATTTCGAATTTATCTTTTTCAAGAAAAACAGCTAAGAATTTGGCTTCGTTTCGTACAATATAAACCCTTTCGGCCTTATGGCAAAACAAGGGCACGGGGACACTGGAACATTGAAGATCCTTCAACAGGTCTTCATCTTCTTCTTTTCTGAATTGACCAACGGAAAAGCCAAAATCCAATTTGGGGACTTTAGGGTTCTAAAAAAATCAGTTTTACAAAGGAAAACAGGTTTTAAAAAAACCTTTAAATAAGTGTTCATTCCTACAACGGTTAGTTGTGTACCATTGGCGAAAGAAAGCTCTTGATTTGTAAGAAGAGCCAGAATTGTGTCATTTACAGCCAAATTATCAATTCTTAGTACAGGATACTGAAAATAAAACAAAAAATCTCTTTTATTGTTTGAACTACCTTTTGGAGAAAAGATAGTTGACTATAGTCTGTTAGGTTGATATAACCTTCTTCTTGAATCTCAAGGCATGTGACTTCGATTTCCTGGAAACAGTTACTGAGGTTGTGTGTGTGAAAGACAGGGAGACAGAGAGACAGAGAGACAGAGAGACAGAGAGACAGAGAGACAGAGAGACAGAGAGACAGAGAGACAGAGAGACAGAGAGACAGAGAGACAGAGAGACAGAGAGACAGAGAGACAGAGAGACAGAGAGACAGAGAGACAGAGAGACAGAGAGACAGAGAGACAGAGAGACAGAGAGACAGAGAGACAGAGAGACAGAGAGACAGAGAGACAGAGAGACAGAGAGACAGAGAGACAGAGAGACAGAGAGACAGAGAGACAGAGAGACAGAGAGACAGAGAGACAGAGAGACAGAGAGACAGAGAGACAGAGAGACAGAGAGACAGAGAGACAGAGAGACAGAGAGACAGAGAGACAGAGAGTGCAAATACCTGCAAAACCTTGGTGACTGCTGACATTTGAACTGAGCTTCTTTGGCTTAGAAAAATTTTTAAAGTATCTGTTTTCATTTGCAATGAAGATATTTCTAGAGCGAACTCCGATAATTGTTCATCAGTGTCAAATTCCTGAAAAACTATTTTTTAGCATTGGATACTCAGCTAACATACATCTAACGTCATATAGCTGGAGATAATCCGAGCAGGGCTATTTCTAAGAGCTTCAAGAGACAAATTTTTTTCCTCCTGGTAAATGAAAACTGGATAAAAGGTGTCATTCGAGAAGCGAAAATCGTCCTAAAAAACAAAACAAATGTAGTAAAAAAACCGCACCTGCAGTGGATGTTTTGTTAGTATAGTAACAAATAAAGGAAGTCTTGTTTGCAGAGAATTGGAAATTGAATGAACGCATTTTGAGCTTTGTTGCAAACGCACATATTCCTTGAAGTCCATCTGAAAAACCAAACTGTAAATATATGTAAATATATTTATAAATTACCTTTTTAATTGCAGCTAATTGTAGATGAAATGGAATTGATGAGAATTGCATGGGCATCTAAAATTGGAAATGAAAAAAAATTGACTGCAGCGGAAGAAAGCAAACAAGTAATTACTCTTTCTCTGAAAAAATTATGAAACACTTAAAACTTCAAATGATGTAATTTCACATTTTAAAAATCAACATGAAATTAGAAAAAAAATTAACCAATTTAAATTGGCGCAATGGTTGAAAAAAAAAACAATATTATGTTTGTCGGGCATTTCTTGAAACGTGACTGCAAGCGGCGCATGATGATTGCTAAACGCAGGACGGGAACCAGTGGGCGCTTTTAAAACAGAGTGTGTGTGAGTGTGTGAGTGTGTGAGTGTGTGAGTGTGTGAGTGTGATGACAATAGGTTTCTTTTTATCATTTCTGCCCCATTAATTCTTTATGGCTCTTTTTCTTATCTTCGGCAAACAGCACTTCCTTCATTTTTCCACGCAAAGAAATGACCATCCATTTTTCCAGCATCACGCCTCATTTACAAGTTTCAACTATTCAAAAAGTATGTTTTTCCTGATCATTCATGTTCGCCTCAAAAAAAGTTTTTCCACCGAATTGTTTCAGCTTGAAGCATTTGACTTTATTCACTACAGTCGATGCTCAAAAGCATCTTGTAAAACGTCGAACTGCGTTAAAAGAAGAATTCCGTTAGATGCTAAGGATTGTACCCTAAACCCTAACGCAATCCAAGTTCAACGTGATGGCGCGCCTTTTTCAAAAGCGTTATTGTTATCATCTCTTAAGGACTCAAACTTTTTTGTTGTTACTAAGATCTTAAGGTCTAAGGTAAGTAAGGTCCTATTTAAAACAGAATAAAAGCTTTCAGGACATGTTTGCCAGACCCCTTTCGATCTATCTTAAATCGATAAAGCAAACTCCGATACGGGCTTTGGAACTCGATTGTCATCTTTCATTTCTGGACCCGACTTTGGAAAATTTGGGGGACTTGTTAAAGGTAAGTAGATGTTTGTAAAAAAGTGATGCTCGAACACTATAAATGTCACAAAAAAATATTTGTTCATTTTCCCACTTCAATGGTTCTAAAAAAAATCTAGTTCGATTTCATTTTTTATGGAAACCAGAAAAATCCAGTCAACTTGTTTTTTTCTTCTTCTTTTTTTTTCTTAAAACACAATAATGGTCCCGAAAAACAATTTTTCACACTTCAATGTTTCGTGAAAGTGAGCTAGTTTTCTTGTAAATTTTTTAAAACTTTTATTACTGCCCTATAATGTTGTTTTTCGTAAATTCAGCTTTTGAAAATTGATTTAAATGGAATTGTTCAAAAAGCGCGTGCTTTTTTCGAAGAAAACGCTTGAAATTGACGCACACTATGCTAAAACATTAAAATCACTTCTCTTCTTTTAAAAGTTTTAGCTAAAAATGATCCCGCAATGAACAAAAACACCACCACAAATTTAGGTAGCAGCATAATTAATCACTTTGTTGTTTATTGAGGCTTTTCAAAAAAATGTTTTTAAAGTCAAATTTTGAATTCATTTGAAAGTTTTGTTTCGCTCATAAACCACAAACTTTTTTTTATGAATTCGTTCACAACATCCTTTCAACGTCTCTGTAATAATTATTTTTTAATTAAAAACAAAATTCGATTTCATTCCATTGATGAATCATTTACGCTGTCACAAAATCAAATTTTCTTCTTTCCACTCTACTGATGGCGTTAAACTATATTTCTTACAATAACAAGTTGGTTTCCGCACTTTAAGCATTGTAAAAAGATTTGATACGATTTTTTTCCCAAATGTGAGATGAAAGCTGTGGAAAATGACGCGCCCCCGCTAAAATATTGGGATCGCTTACATATATGCATTCCAATGTTTCACCTAAAATGCTCTCGAATTGGGCAAACATTCCACTACAAATTTTCTGAAGAACTAAGAAGAACTCAGTAGTTTCGTTATTTATTGGAACAGTTCTTTTAAACCAATTTTTTGAAATCCGTTGAAAGCTTTGTCGCACTGCAAATTTTTTGTCTCACTGAACTGCAAATTTTAACTACTTCAATGTTTCGTGAAAATGATCTAATTTTTCAAACCCACAAACCCATTAGTGTTCGATCCCCAAGACTACACTTAATTTACTACACTAAAATATTGTTTTCCGTATTTTTATATTTTTTCCCATTTTTATTTCTAAACTTCAATGTTTCGTGAAAGTTATCTAGTTTTTTTTCTAACGTTGTCTTTGGTTTTTGCTCCTGCTTGAATTTAATTTTTTTGCTACCTGGAAAAATTGTTTTTCCGTCTTTTTAGCTGTTAAAAAAAGATTTAAAATGGATTTTTTCCTAAATACGGGCGCGTTTCTCCGAATAAAGCGGTTGAAACTGATGCCCCAGGCGCTAAAATAGTGAAATCGCCTTTCCAAAGTTTTAAAATAGCATTAAAAATTTCCTTAAGGGAGCAATAATAATTTAGTTATTTTCTTATTTATTAGAAAATAACTTTAGAATTTAACCGGTTGAAAAATTCTTCGATTTTTTTGAAATCATTTGAAAGTTTATTTTCGCTCATAACTGCAAACTTTGTTTTTAATTTCGTTTACAACATCCCATCAACGGCTATTTAATAATTATTTTTAGTTAAAAATAATAATATGATTTCATTTCCTTGGCATACCTGAAAGTTTTTCGTTTTTCGGTTTTTAATGGTTCTAATATGTATAACCCACATTTATTTAAATTTTTTTAAAAAACAATTTATTTAATTTTCTATTCTTTGAAATTTTTACAGTTTCGAGATGTAGATTTCTTTGATTGAAAAAATTGTTAAACCCCCAAGTTTTTGAGTTTACTTTTAAAAATTAACCTTTTTCAAGCTATATAATAGTTTAAAATAAATGCTACATTCATTGAAACAGATTTTATAACTTAAAGTTTTTTTTGAATTAAGGAAACGTTAAATTTTATCTGTACTTTTCTTAACTGCACTTAAGACGTCTTCTATATAATAATTGAGTTGTTAATGACACAGGATTATTTTTTCTTTCGAATTGAGCTGAAATTGATAAAATATTGTTAGAATGACATATTTTTAGAAAAAATTTGTTTTTGGGTCAATCGGGTTACTGTAGCTCAATTCCAATAGCCTCAGGGCACTTATCCGTATCTCACTTCAAACTTAACCAAATTTGTTTTTGAAAACAGCAATCAATAGCTAATTTTATTTGCAGAAACAATGTAATTGACCAAAACCAAGAAAATAACCTGTGAAATAGTAAAAAACTTGAAAAACCATTAATAACAACGCACTTTTTGAGGTTTTTTCAGTACAACCGACGTCAACGGCAAAAGTAGCTCCGGAGCCTATTACCATTGCATTTTTGAAGTGAAAACTAAACTTTTTTCTTCTTTGACAAAAAAATTCTAGGACCCTTAAATTGCCCGTTTTCAGCCTCAAAGATTGCTCACTGGCGGCAGGGGCGCCCTATTGGCAGCGGCAAAGGGCGCGCTGAGTGCGAATACAGGCGGTTTTGGACCGATTTTGTATTTTTTAGTATTTTCCTTCACTTTTGACGTTCTCTGTTCATCTTTTGGCTTCATTTCACGTTCTATACGTTTGACATGCGGAATTTCCGCAAATGGTGTAGGGGGTACCTCGAAATTTCATGATTTTGGAAAAATCAGTTGAGCTAGGATTTTCGGGCGCAACACATTAGTTTTCCCCGCTGTCTAAAACCCCGGAAGCCACTTTTTGGTGTTCCCCTTTACTTGTTTCATTTCATTTTTTTAGTATTAGGCTTCCATTAGCATATGCTCATCAACTTAGATGACAAAACGGCTCCCGGGGTTTTAGACAGCGGGGAAAACTAATGTGTTGCGCCCGAAAATCCTAGCTCAACTGATTTTTCCAAAATCATGAAATTTCGAGGTACCCCTACACTTTTTGCGGAAATTCCGCATGTCAAACGTATAGAACGTGAAATGAAGCCAAAAGATGAACAGAGAACGTCAAAAGTGAAGGAAAATACTAAAAAATACAAAATCGGTCCAAAACCGCCTGTATTCGCACTCAGCGCGCCCTTTGCCGCTGCCAATAGGGCGCCCCTGCCGCCAGTGAGCAATCTTTGAGGCTGAAAACGGGCAATTTAAGGGTCCTAGAATTTTTTTGTCAAAAAAGAAAAAAGTTTAGTTTTTACTTCATAAATGCAATGGTAATAGACTCCGGAGCTACTTTTGCCGTTGACGTCGGTTATACTGAAAAAACCCCAAAAATGCGTTGTTATTAATGGTTTTTCAAGTTTTTTACTATTTCACAGGTTATTTTCTTAGTTTTGGTCAATTACAATGTTTTTGCAAATAAAATGAGCTATTGATTGCTGTTTTCAAAAACAAATTTGGTTAAGTTTGAAGTGAGATACGGATAAGTGCCCTGAGGCTATTGGAATTGAGCTACAGTAACTCGATTGACCCAAAAACAAATTTTTTCTCAAAAACATGTAAAAATAGCCGCAGAATATCAGTTTTAGTCAAATTCAAAAGATTTGAAATCTGTGTCACTCAACAAACTGCGAGAGCTCGACTCTTATACAAAAGACCTCTTAAACTAATTTGCCGTATTTGAAAATTTTTGTTCGGGGTCATGCATTTTTAAAACATCTGAAAGTTTTGGGTGTATTATGAACTTCAAACTTCTTTCAAAAGTTACTTCTACGTCTCTGTTTTTGGTGAAAAATAAAAAATATTAGGGAAAGAAATAATTTCAATCAAGGTCAATTTTCACTAATTTTCAAAACTCAACTTTTGGGAAAATTAAAAAAAAAAATATAGCTGAAATATTGAAATCGCTTACAGATATGCATTTCATTTGGCAAAACACTAAAAGTTCTTTAAGATAACAAGAACAAGTCAGTTCTTTTCTTATTTACTGGAATCAATTAAAAAATTATTTTATTGTAAGAATTAAATTTATTGAAAGAATTATATTAAGACCCGATATCTGAAAGATCCAAAACACAGTTAGACATAGCAAAATAAAGGTGGTCCCATCAGGCCCAAATTTAATGTGGGAACTATCTAGGACCTTTTTTTCGCAATCTTTCTTTTATTAGAAATATCCAACATTAATGCCTTTGGAGCTAAATTTAGCCGTTTTCTTAATGAAAAAAGTAATTTTGGGTCATTTTTTGAGTTATTAAGTAGTGTCGATGTTTCAGCATCTTTTGAAATTAGATCAGCCGCTTGATTTTTCGGTTTAGGAACGTGATTTGTTGGGTGATAGTAGTCATAAAAAATCTTTTTCATTAATGAATACAAACCAGAAAAAATGTGCTTAACAACATATCAAAAAAAGGGCGAAAAGAGTTTCATAACTTTTCAAGTTATTTTCACTGTTCTGACATTAACCAATGTGTAATAATTATTTTGTTTTTATAAATCATAATTCACTCCCTTAAGCAAAACCATTTTTTTTTTTGAAACAGAAACATTTTTGTGAAATTTTTTTTAATCGTGTTATAACCCACGTAAATTTTATTTCTCTTAAGTGGTATCTAATTTTTCTATTTTTTTGTAATTTTCTATTTCTTGTAACTTATCAGTTTTTATATTCAGATTTTTTCTGTTTTGAATTAGGATAAAAAAAACAAGCTTTTGTGTTTACGTGAAAAATGATATAACTTTTTCAAAGACAATTTTTTTTGTATTAGAAAAATGAACTTTTTTCAAGCTAAATCCCTATTTATGTGAATGATAAATTGTCTCAGATTGTTTTCATACTTTATAGTTAATGTTTATCTACTTTTGATTTTTTTTTCTTTTGTAGATTTTTTTGTTTGTTATCTTACATTTTAAAAACATTTAAAAGTTTCAGATATTCAATGGTCGCCATTTTTTAACACATTTCTTCGTCTCTAGTTTCGTGAAATATTGAAAAATTAACTTACTGCAAAATAATTGTCATGAAATTGTTGTTATCAATTTTAATTATTTATTTCCAAAATTCAAATTTTGGGAAAATTAAAAGCAGTTAAATCATTTCATTAATTTTATGATTAATGAAAAAAATTACCCGACTGCAAATGCTGATTGTTGCTGGTACACGTTTTTCAAAAATTTTGTGATGTTTGAATTTATTTCAAAGTTTTTTTCAAAACCTGCACCAAATTTTCCTTGATTTTAAAAAGGAAACATTTTTTCAGCTCTTAAAAGTGGAATTAGTAAGTTTCGCAGTCTTCAATTCTCTCGAACACAGAAAACAAAAAGAGACAAAATTAAACGAATTCACCAACGTCATCAACTTGTTCCTGAATGTAAGTTTCACTCTCAAAAATTAAATTTTTTTTCAGATATTGAATCTCCGCCAGCTTTTAATAAAAGACCCTTATGGGGAACCGAAAGTCGACTATTTCCACTTTGACGAACTGATCAATTGTATCCCATTTTCCAAAATTGCGGAATTCAACTCGGAAAAAAAGAAAGTCCTATTTGGGCTGAAGGTCTGCTTAATGGAATGAAGACCAGTCAGTATCTGAAAAAGGCTGTTTTTGTTGAAAAAGAAGAACGCCGAATTATACTTTTTGTGAAGGCTTCCAACTTCACAATGCAGGAAGTGAGCGGTGGAAACCGTTCAGAAGCAATGAAAAATGCTTGGATTGTACTGAGAGAGTTGCATAACAAAGAATAAATATAATAAATGAAACATTTCACTTTTTTTTATTTCTACCTACTGCGGCCGAAGGTCTACAACAACAGGCTTCGGCCGCACCATGAGGCCCGAGTTTTAGAATTTCAACCTCACATTCAGACTTTAGGTCACAAAAATCGGCAAAACGTTAAAAAAACTGCCACCTTAGGCCGCACCAAGCAGGCGCAGTTAGCAAAATTCAACCTTAGGCCGCACCGTGCGGTCGCAGGTGTAGAACATTAAACTTTAGCCCCACCGGCAGAAAGAGAATTATAACCTTAAACCGGACCACACGGCCGCAGCTAAAAAAAAAACAATAACCTTAGGCCGCTCCATGCGGCGACAGGTATAGAACTTTTACACTAGGCCATTTTCAATGCGGCCGCAGGCCGCAACATGCGGCCGCAGTTAGAAAACTGTAATATTAGACCTTAGGTGGCATAATGCACCCGCAATTTGAATATTTAGTCCTAAGGCCGCACCATGCGGGGCAGCTTCAACTTTAGGCTTCACTTTAGTTAACTTCAACTTTAAGCCGGACAATGCGGCTATGTGACTAAAACCTTAGGCCGCACTGTGCGGCCACATTCATAAATCTATAACCTTAAGCCGCACCTTGTCGCTGCACCTACCAAGCAATTGTCTTAGGCCGCTCCATGCAGCCGTAATTATGAAAAGTTAACTCCTAGTATAAAATTATAACAATATTCGTATAATACTTTTACCGAAGGCCGCACCAGTCGGCCGCAGATATGAAACTACAACCTTAGGCCGCAGCCTCCGGCCGCACATAAAAATTAAACCTTAGGCCGCACAATGCAGCCACAGTGGAAAAACAATGTAACCATATGCCGCCCCATTGAGCCGCAAGTAAACACTATAATGGCCGCCCCATGCGGCCGATGGTATAAACTGTGCCGCACCATCCGGCAAACTACAACCTTGGACCCGCAGGGCCGCTTCATGCGGCCGCACAGAAATATTAACCCTTAGGTCGCACTATACGGCCACACCTACTAAGCTACTATCTTAGGCCGTATCATGCGGTCGCAGTTATAAAACTTCAACCTAAGGCCGCCAAGCGGCCAAAATTATCAAAGTACTATCTCTACATTTTACTCTATTTCCAACGAATGGGCAAGGATTTTCACAAAATTTAAAGGACTAGCTTTCTTTGGTCCCACAATTATTATTATTACTGGAGTACAACGATCTTAGTTAACTTTCTGAGCTCTCCTCTTTAACAATGCTCTTTCGTTTATTCTGCCTTTGTTCACTTCACTGTTTCAATACTTTTTGGTTAAAAACGTGTCTCTTTCACAATTTCCCAAAGTCGAACACCATCCCTTGGAAACAGACTATACCTTTATTGAACACAATTACATTTAACATTTACAAAATAAAAACACTTTTTTTCTTCAAAGCAGCTCTACCATCCTAACTTCGACTTTCTTAGCAACTTCTACAGCAGATTCCTGACCCATCCGTTCTACAACCAACTTATGGGTTCCCATAAACACCACAATGTTTTCGTTTTCGGTTTTCACAAAGAAAGCCCGTTTTCCTCCTTTTTCAGGCATTTTCTTGAATTCCAAGTCCTTCAGCAGCTCGTTTTCATCCATCTCCAAGGGTTTTTGGAAGGTGATTTCAAAAAGCCTGGCTGAGGGATTCTAAATTACGTTTTTTATATAACAAAACAATATAGTTTTACAAACCTTAATGTAAGAATTCCACTCAAAAGAAGAGATTTGATGGGTTTTGCGATTGAGAACAAGCCGGTATGGGTGAATAGCCAAAATCTGTTCGATGTTTAGAGAACCACCAAAAATGGTAAGGGAATCCAGCTTCAAAAAAAACAAGTTTTAATTAAAAAGTTTGTAAATTTACATTGGAAAAGGACGAATAGCTGTTGAAATTCGTACATTGAGAGTCGTTGAGGACAAGGCGAAGATTTTTGACTTTTAGTTCCTGAATGAAAATTTTACAATGGTCACATCCACCACCTATATCAAAGTTTTAAAGTGTGATATTTTAATTCTCTGGAATATTGGGATTTTTTCTTATGAATGAGAGCAAATTTAAAAAAAAATTTTTGTTGTTGCAAAACACGGCGTGAAAATTTTAAATTCTGAAATCTGTTAAACTATTGGACAAAATTGTCAGCTGAAATTATGTCACAACTTTTGAAAATGGGAACTGTGAATATTTTAAGTGTGATTCCGAAAAGTGATTTTTCAAAAACATGAAAATTGTTTTCCAGAAATTGTAACTAAAACATTATTCTGAGGAACCTTGTAGAAGTAAATAATGATAAAAGTATTGTCAAAAAACAAGGAAGCAAATTTAAAAAAATCTTTTTTAAAATTTTGCTCAATTTGTTTTTTCGAGTTTTTTATAATAGAAAAAAATGATCTTTTAATAATTACAACGTGGTTATATCGTTTTAAGGGGAAAACGTTTAAAATCTGAAAAAGCTTTGAAAAATTGAAAGGACGCTGTTTTTTGGAGATTGTTATTTTACTTCACATGAGGAACGAACATCGACGGTTCTCTTTTTGCCTGAGATTTAGGACAACTTGAAACACAAGCACGAATTTTTTCTAAACATTTTTTCAAGAAAAAAATGCCAAGATTTGAAATTTTTTAAGGATTGTTCCCAGGTTTCTTTTTTTTTTCTTTTTTCCCAGGTTAAATTGGTTGTTCAGTGTTGTCAATTTGCGACTATCCAAAAAAAAATTTAATTTTTAGAAATTCCGTTTCTTTGTCATATTTTTGGAAACCCCTTTTTTTCGAAAACCTTTGAATCTAAAATTTCAAAGTGCTCAAAGTTTTATGGGAGTCACTGTAATCCAAAACAAGACCAAATTCGATAATCTGTATTGTAGGTACTATAATTCACTCACACTTCGCTAATTTGAAATTTCCTAGTTCAATAACCCAGTCAAAAAAGTAAAAGAAGAAAATGTGTTTCAAAAAACCACTTGAAAAAACTTATTTTAGGAATATTATTTCGAAAATGACCTCAGATAGAAAATTTCAAAGTTATCCAAAAACCACATTTTACGTGGGGGGTAACTTACATTCATTCAAAAACGTATATTCAAAAAGTTGTCAAGCTGTTTATTTTAACAAAATGTTTTGTTGCCAAATTAAATTGCCTTTTTATTTAATTTGGAAATAAATTACATCTGCAGATAAGTCACTTTCCTTCTTTTTTTTTAAATGTGAATGTAATTAAAAGAAGCTTTCTTAAAAAAATAAACTAAAAGTTTAAAAAAGAATATTTTAAGGCTTAAAAATGTTTTAAATTGAACAAAAAACCGATTTATTTTAATTAACAAAACCATGAATAACAGTATTTCAGTTTGATTGTTGGGTACAATAAGTTAGAAAATCTATAAATTAATGAGAAAAGAAAGTAAGGGAATCCAATGATACTTTTCTTTTCAATAAAATTCGAGAACAACTTGAAACATCCGTTCAAACAGCGTACACAAAAAAACAAAGCCTGAAGTACCAAGATCATTCCAAAAGTTTTTTTACACTTCTTCTCTTAACAAAAATGCCCTCTAAAAATATAAAACCATTTCTGGATGTTTCATGTTGCTTTTTGTTTGTTTCCATAATTAGGTTTAGTATTTTTCAACAAAATATAAAAACAAATTCACGACTTGTTTTAGTTTCACCGATTTTTTTTTGTAAATCTATTTTTTTAAAAAAATGGCTGGATTAAATACAAAAACCTTTAAAAAAACAATATAACAATATTGCAAAATTTACCTTAACAATTCGGTCAATGTTCGCCAAATCCAGTTCTTCTCCAGAAAAGTGACAGGTCAACTCGTTGAATTCCATTTGACATTTTTTCAATTCCGAAGCTAATTTGGCGAAACAGGCGTTTGAATCCAATTCCTGAATTTAATAAGTTTAAAATAGTTTTTAAAACTTACAAGAGTGATTTCTTCTCCAACAAACTTCACTGAAGAATCTTGAAAGTTTTCCAAAGACACAAGGTACTTTTCATTGCACCCTTTTAGGTACAACTGAACAATACTCACATCCAGAAGCTGAAATAATATTACTAAAATACAAATGTAGTGTTTCAAATACAAAAAAACTAAATTAAACTGGTTATTTACCAAAAACTTTAAATAAACCTTTTCCCGCTTTGAGCAATTTTTCGTAAAATGTGAAATCCGGTTTAACGTTTTGGAAACTTCATATGGTATAGCGTGAAATACCTTCGCAATCTGACTGACTGAATGCCTCGAAAATAATCTTTTGTCTTCTTTTTTTTTTATTCTAAAAAACAGTTATTCACATCTTTTGTTAAACTTTTAGTATAATTTATTTTGCTGTTTGCTTTACTGTTACATTTGTACATAAAAAATAATGTATTTATGGATTTCAGTAATATTGTCGTATTCTCACAATTATGAATCTTTAATCATTCGAGCTTAAATAAGTGAAATTCCAGAAGCTGAAAATAAATTACATTGTAATGAAATTGAATAATTTAAGTAGAACAACCGAATTACAAAAACTAAGTAATATATTAAAAAGGAAAAATATATAAGTTTAATAAAATTTGAACAACTGTTTACTGTTTCGGAAAATTTGTACGGATGAAGTGACAATTTTTTTTGCAATTCGTGAATATACTGACTGATAAAAAACTAACATTTTTGTTTTTTCATTTCTAAAAACACACGTTCACATCATTTGTTGAAATTTTGAAAAAAAAAATTTAAGTTTGCTTCACAGTTACATTCCCACACGAAAAACAAAACGTGTTTAGGAATTTCGCTGGATATGCGATGGACATTTTTTCTCCGACAATTATGAGCCTTTAAAATTCTCCAGTTAAATTAGTGAAAGCTTATAATTGAATAACTTTTACGTATAATGTCGTAGGTTCTGATTTTTGCATTTACGCCTGTTTTAGATTTTATTTTCGAATTAATATTTTATATGGCTTGCAAAATTAACTTAAAAAAGAAAAAAAAACAGGTATATTTTCAAAAAAAAACTTTTGATTTTTCGTTATTATTGAAAACAGTTGTATGTTTCTGAACTTTCCTATGGTAGCATGCGAAAAGAAATGACAATGGGTACTCCAAAAGTGGAAAAAAATAATTTTACGGTTTAATAGATTTTTTCTATATAAACCACTTCATGAACATCTTTTTTTTAAGTTTAATTTTTAAAAAATTTAACCTTAACATTTTTGTAAAAATCAAGGGGCGGTTGAATGTTTTGGGAATCCCAGAAGGTATGAAGTGAAAACCTTTTGTAATCGGTGATCAAGGAAAGAAATCTTATATTTTCTGCGAATAATTTTTGTTCATTTTTTAAATTAAAAAAAACATGTTTAAATTTAAGAAAAAAACACAAAAAATTATTTTGATGTTTGCTTCAAAATTACAGTTCCACATTGAAAACAAAGAAGAACTAGGAGGTTTGTTCTGTACTCTCTATCTTTTTCAAAAAAAAAAATTAAATTAAACCTAGTTCACTTTTGAAAATGATTGTTACGTAAACTTCTTAATGGATTTACATCTGTTTATTCTATGCGAAAATGAGCGACTGCGTACGAAAAAAAAAATTTTCGCCTTGGAGACATTTTCTTTCAAGAACAAAGTTGGTGGTTCGGTATTACAGTCCCAATTTTCGCATCAGCCTAAAACACTCAACAAAGTCATGTAATTAGAAAAAAAAACAAACGAATAATTCGGGGTTTTAAAAAAAATTTAACCCGTCGGGGCGCTTTTGCAGTTGATTTTGCACCATTTTAAGGGTTATTTTTGAAATCAGCAGCGAAAATTCATCTATAACCACTCAAGCAACCATGGCTGCGGGCCGGCCCGGGTCGGCCCGCTACCAAAATTTTCACAGCCCGGCCCGGCCCGGGCCTGACCAAAAATTTATGCCAAGTCGAAAACCTCGAAAAAAAAAAGTTTTTTAGACAGTTTGAGATTGTCTCACTTTTTCTGTGATTTGAATTCGATGTAGGCCCAAAAGTTAGTTTTCAAAAATTAAATTTGTTACAAAATACAATTTTAAAATTTAAATTTGGTGAACGTTGAAATTTTTACAGTACACTTTGGGCACCTACCGTAACCCGGACCAAAAAAAATCGATATGGAGAAAATCGATTCGAAAAAAATAATAGAAATTAACTATAAACAGATCTTTTTGAGACTCACTTCACATAAAACACAAAACGTTTACTAAGATAATATTGGTCCGATCACCTTTTTTCAACCTTGTTTTTTTGCATTTTTTTGTGAACAAGGCAGAAAAATAAATTTCTTCTTGAGATAAAATAAAGAAAAAAAAAAGTAAATTCAACTATCTTATAAACCTCATAACCCATAAAATTATTTTTAATTTATCAAAAAAAGTAGACTTTGTGTTGAAAAAATCAAATCTTTTTTTACTTATTATAATTTATTTTGATATTAGCTCCACTGTCACATTTGTACACCTAAAACAAAATGGATATATGGATTTCAGTTAATTTCAATTAGTTTCTTAATTATGATTTTTAGAAATTTTGAGCTTAACCTAGTAAAATTTGACAATTAAAAACTAATTTTACGTATAATTTGTTGAAAATTCGCTGGCTTTCACATTTACGCCTTTTACAGATTTTATTTTCTAATCAACATTTATATATTTTTGCTAATTATGTTTTTTGTTAATGTTGTTATAAAAATTAGTGATCAGATGGTAAAAATTCAATTTCAATGAGCAAAACAATATTGATTTTCTGCAAACTTGAATTTTAAGTGCATAACCTTGTTTTCAAATTTTCAAAAACAACAATGTCAATTTTGAAAATTGAAATTTGCTTTTATTACCGTAATTGAAATTTTTTTCACCAACTCTCCTGTTTTCTCATCGAATTCGACATTTCTGCTCTATTGCGTACATTGTTTTCATTGACACGACAGTTATGTGAAATGTAATCATACTGTGGATAACTTTTGGTATTCGATAAAATTTATCTTTTATCTTTTTTTAAATAGGTAATATTAAAAAAGGTCAAACAAATGGTATAAAGGTGTGCAAAATGGAAATACATACCGTATTGTATAAGTTCCGTCTGAGTCAAAACAACGGACGCAATATTTACATTGACAAGTTCAAAATTTAAAAAAAACCTATTTTGATTAAAAACACGGTTATATAGAATCTACAAAATCATATGAAATTTAAAATTAAATTTTTTCAGCTTACTTACACCACTAGTAATAACAGCCGAGTCTCCTCTCAGAATAAGAGTCTTCTCCAAATCCTGAGAAAAGTTGACTTCAGACGGATAAAGAGTGATGAAATCTTTGAGTTCACCCTGAAATTATTTTTTAAAATCAACTTGTAAATAATAAAAAATGCATCCTACTTTTTCAAAGACCATCTTCGGCAGAGTGGCACATTGAACGGACATGGCTGGAATGAACGGTGATAAGAAACGTAAGATTGAAGTACTTATTTTTCACAAATCACAGTTGATAGTGGAAGGTGGCCGTCCGGTTGCGCAAACAATGGAGTGTAAATAGAAAATGGGCAAATCGATAATTTCGATGTAGTTTCGGAAAATCGATAACTTCGATCTCTCTGTCTTTCTTAAGTCTTTTTTTTTAAAATTTTTGTACCATATGCGTATTTATAATTGTTCTTTGATCGAACACATTTTCTGATTTGTTCTCAACGTAACATTGCACAATTTATCAAAAAAAATTGATAAGGAGAGTGTGAATGAACGTGGAAAATAAATCGAGTTTTTAACCAGTTTGAACCTTTGGATATTAGAACAATTGTTTAAAAAAATTAAAAATAAGGGTTTTTAAAACCCTCTCTCGTTTTTTTTTGTTTTTGTTTTTCTCCACATAAGAGCATTTCTGTTTGTTTTTAGCACCAAAACCCAATTTTTAACGTAATTTTTACCAAATACGCGCGAAGATCCCCCCGAAACATTGAAATAGCGGTTGCCACATTTCAATTTTGCGCCACTTGCTGGGTGCTGCATTTCCTGATTTGTGTATCAACTTAACCACAATTCACCAAAAAAAACTGATAAGAAGGGTGTGAATGGGAGTGAAGGAAAATAAATCACACTTTATACCAATTTGAAACTTTTGGGTAGTTTTGTTCAAACGAATTTTGAATATTTGTAGTTTCATAAAGTCTGAAAAAGTTCTTTTAGTTTATTTGTATAAATTTTTGTATATTGAGTTTTCCCACGTTTGAGGATATAGGTTCCTCGGGTCGCATTCTGAGCCTCTCAGGCGTGAAATTTGTAGTATTTTAACCAAGACAATGACATTGAACTAAGACAACAACATGACTAAGTTTAGTAAAATTGGCAAAACATGGAGATAATTTTTTTTTTTTTTTTTTATTGAAATTTTATAAATAAGGTAAAATTTTCGGCGCGTTGGCCTTTTTTATTTCATTTATCACAGTTATAAAACAAAAAAAGGTTTTTAAAGTATTGAAAAAAATACTTAACCTTTCTCAATAACGCTATTTTTTTCAATTAAGTAACTATACTAAAGAAAAGGACATTTTAGAGGGTTTTCAAATAAGTATCTGAGAATTAAAAATTCAAGCATTTTGTATTTTTAAACTGGATTTTTATTCAAGTAATTATGCTGCATTTCAAAATAAAAAAGCCCATTTATTCAACTATCTGGTATATTGCCTGAATTCTTAAAACATATAAGATTTACAATTGTGAAGTTGTGTATCAAAATGCATTTTTTTCTTAAAAAGAACAAAAGGAAATTTGACAAACATTTAAACATCCAGATTTTGTTTTTATAAATTAGCACTTTGCCTTTTAATATGAAACCATTTATTATAAAGAATTTTTTTTAATATTCCGTTAGGACAGTTTCAACCATTTTCGAAACTTTCACAAGAAAGTTTCCAACGTAAAGAAAGCCTTTTCGTTCAAACAAAGCTGATTCAAAGTAGAAAAAAAGGCATTGTTCGGCGCTTTTCGTTAATTGAAATTGGCCATTTAAAAGCGCCACTGGAAAAATCTTTCACCACTTCTTCTCCAAAGAATGCGTTTTTTTTGTCTTTCTTCTCCTCACCGTGTCTGCGTTCACTGACTTCGGTAATTTTTATGCTATATCGTAATCATTCTTTTCGTTTCAGAAGTGGGGAGCGATAAATGTGGGGATAGGTGTTTGCCTTCGCAGATCTGTATGGGAGGATGTATGCCGGATTGCCTCTACATATGTTTTCCTGGTAAAATAAACTACTATATTTTCAAGAACTCGATTTTTAGAAGTGACTGAGCAAACAACGATTCCCACGACCACAACCACCGCAGCAACAACTACAACAGGTGAATTTTTCCCATGCAACGTACTTAAAGGGCTCGTAAGGGGCCTTTTCAGAATCGCATGCTAATGAAGACTTGGCAAGCATTTTGCGCACGGCCGTAGTCTGGAGCGGTGTTCGGAAAAATTATTTCAATTGAAATGGCTCGATTAGCATACGTTCCATTTCCAATCAGAAAAGGCCCCTTACGGGCCCTTTAAAACACGCTTTCTGAAATGTTCGAGCGGTCTGCGGACAGATTTGAAATTTTTTGTCTCTGATTGAGCTTATATGTTTACTATAGGCGATTTGTGACCCAAAAAGTTGAAAAATCACTTCACATTTCCATTTTCAATGGCACGTTACGTTACAATCGTTTTCGACGTTTCAAATGAATTTTCCAAAACTTTGGAATACAAAATTTTCAACTTTCAATAGTTCATTCGGCGCAGAATTTGATCGAGAATTGGATGATTAAAACAGTTTTTCTGGCGCACAACACATGAACCCGTGATAATCCAAAAACCGAAAATTTTAACATTTTTTGTCTTTCTTCATTTTTTTTCATAGCTACCAACTAGCAATCAAGGCAAATGTTAAATTTTTTGTTGATTGTAGCACTAATTTTTCACCAACTGAGCCTGATAGCGCAATTTCGAAGGAAGGTATGAATTTTCAAATTAACATGCCATTGTTTCGCTGTGAAAAATGTAAAATGGAAATGTGAAGTGATTTTTAAACTTTTTGGGTCCACAGTAAAAATAAAACACGAAAATCGGATTTTCTGACAAAATGTGAATGACCTTCCTATGACCCAATTAGGATTCAGATGGTTTTATAGAAAATTTATTTTCCAGAAGCATTGTCCATTGACAAAAATTCAAATTCCCAGCGGGAACAGCGTAAAAATGCAAAAACCTTAAAAAGTGTTTAGAACGATCAAAAATTGGGTGTTTTCGCCTGTTTTCTCGAAGCTTTTCAATTATGGGCAAAAAATCCGAATTATTTCAATGGCCTTGCTTAGCGCCCTATGTGCTTTGGAAATTAGTTCTCAGCGGCGTTACATATTTGTGACCTTAGTACTTAATGATTTTAGTGGCACTCGTACTTGATGACTTTAGTGGCCTTAGCTTTTATTGGTCTAGGTACATCTTTAACTGGGCGATTAGTTGTCGTAGGCTTAGTGACCCTAATACTTAGTGACCCTAGTACCTAGGACCTTGGTGCTTCTAGTTAGAAAACTCCGTTGTTACTGAACTCAGTTACTTTAAGTGCGATGATGATAAAAAAAGGAGTTCGGCAAATAACCTTAAAATTTAGAAGCCGATGTAACAACAACACGTCGCAAATTTAAAGTTACTGAAGAGTGGTATGATGACTGTGACGAATGTAGTATGGACACCGGAGCTTTGACAGAGTGGCAGAAAAGGAAGACTACTACAATTCGCTCTTAGTTTCTAGTTAGAATTGTGCAATAAAATTTGAATTTCAAATAACACCATTATTTCTGTTGCAAAATCACCTCAAACCGCTAAACATGAAGATTACGGCAAAAGTCAAGATATCGCTACTAAAATTACATAGTTATAGTGCGTTTCCAAAAAGGAAAATGGGGTTTTCCTAAAGGACAGGTACATTTGGTCTCGCCGCGATCACCTAAATGTCTGTGCACTCCTCTGTTACAGCGCTATTTCGCATATTTTTCTGATATTCGCATGAATGTTTCAAATCGAAAGTGGATAAATACGATTGGATCAGTCGCTGAAAAGCCGAAATCCTTTCGTTGGAAATAGACTATAGCCCTGTAAAGGGTAAAACACTTAGAACCCACAAATGGAAAAAAATACTAAACGTATGCTAAACAGTCGTTTTCACTGATTTTGACAACATAATTCCCAAAAAACAGATGACAATAATGTATTAATTTTAAAAAAGTGCAAATTTCTTTTCTAAGAAAATATAAAATTGGTTTTTCAAAATTAAGACATGTTACGGCTCGCCTAATATAATTTTCTTACTATGGCTTATTTACTTCATGACATAAGCTTGAACCACGCATTTTTTCAACAACCCCCACTCTCAAATTTTTTAATTTAAAATATCTATACACAACAAAATAATATTACACAACAAAAGTTTGGAAATTTTCAAAATGGATTGTCAGACGTTTGCTAATTTCTCTATTTGATTAAGAATTACCGCAATTGGTAAAACATTGCAACAATTTTTCTAAATGTAAAAAGTGCATTTCTTTGTGAAAATGAAATTTCATAAGGTATTGAAGCACTGATTTATCTAAATTTTATGGTTTATATAAATCCAAAAATTAGCAAAATTTGGCAGCACGAGTTTAAAATGCTCTATTGAAAAAACTACGAAAATCGATTGAATTTCTAAGAGTATTTTCTCATGATTTAAAGGTTTTAAAAATATAACTTTATTTTACACTGTTTTTTTTTCTACTGTTTTAAAACGCATTTTAAATTCTAACAATTTTTAGACGATATGCATGGCGTAAATCTCTGATTTCTGCCATTTTTTGATTTTTCCCCGTCAGTGGCCCCACCCGAAATCAATATTGAATATTGTATTTTAAAAAAATACAGGTGTGTAAATAGCTTTGTATTGTGTAAAAAAACTGTTGTTAAAAAACGGCTTTAGAAAATTCTTCAGAGATGGTCAAAAATTGAATAAAAATTATAGAAAATTTATGTACATGTTTCACCAGTTTATGTAATCAATGGCAAAAAATATTACATTAGTGGCTCAACGACAAAAAAATTTCATTATTGTTGCTTATTTTTGTTTATGAAGTTTTGACATTAAAATTTGTACTTAAAGTACTATTTTAAAGTTTTTTTTTCAATTATTCACTTTTATCGGGAACTTTTCCATTAAATTTGCTTCAAAAATGTCAAGCGGATAAAAATTAATTAAATATTATTTCTTTTTGAAAAAATGTTTCACTCAGTAAAGCTGGGAGAAATTAAACTGACTCGTACTCAATACTTGGAAATATTGTATTTGTCCAAAACATTGATCTCACTGTTTAAAAAAATGCTTTTTTTAAATTTTAACAATTTTCGGACGATTTGGGTCGACATTCATGGCGTAAATCTCTGATTTCTGCCATTTTTCGCTTTTTCCTCGTCTATGGCACCGTATAGATAGCGTATCTGGCCACTTTCGGGCCAAAGTCCTCCCTCTGTTGACTTTTTCATCGGCCGTGGCCTTCTGTGCTTTCTGCTGCCCCGAAATATCTGCGAACGGCGCGATAAGCACTATATCGACCACCAAGGACGCCGCAAACACACCCATTTTGCACATCTTCTAAATTTTTATTTTATTTTATAGATAAACCGGAAATTTCATTACACAAGGAAATTAATACCTTTAAAAAACAGATAAACGCTAAAAAAATTGTTACTTTTTTATATTAAGAAAGTTCATTTTCATGTTTTACCAATATAAGTAATCTATAGTCAATTAATGACAATAGTTGATATCCTTCTTCGATTTCTTAAAAATGAAAAACCATTTTTTGCAGGAAGTATTTTACAATTAAATTAAAATTTAAAATAAAATTTAAAATTCATATGTAAGAAATCTATTTTAAATGAAGCTTTTTCTGTTTATTTCGTAAGATTTGTTAATACACAGCCATGTTTCAAGCAATCAAAGTGTTTTGTCGTAACGAATAATTTCAATCAAGAAATACGATTAGCCAATATGTACGTTAAATTTTTATCTCGGTATCTTGGCCTTCTTTTTATTTTTGTATCGATTTTCTGCGATTTAAAATAGTTGTAAATAAACCGAAAACAACCGTTAATTTTTTGATCTTTTGATCTCCAGCCCCAAAACTATTGGAAATCGAATCTATTTTTGTATTTTTCACCGAAGCACTATCTTGATTTTTGGATTTAGATAAGCCCAGCATTTAGATAAATAAGGGCCTCAATACCTCATGAAAATTCATCTTTGCAAAAAATTATGCAATTTAAGACAATCATAGTCAGAAAATGATATCAGTAATGAGATCCCTTGCTTTCCTAAAATTGCAAAAATTATATTTTTTCAGGAAATATTCTAAAAAAGAATTATTTAAAATTCATATGTAACAAATGTGTTTAAACATTTTTTTCTAATTTTTTTTAATACACAGCCATGTTTCAATCAATCAATGTGTTTTTCGGCAATGTGTTTTCAGCGATACATTGTGATCAGAGAAAAAGATGAATTCTTCACATTTTTATCTCTATGTTTACCTTATTTTATCTAGTTTTTGCCATTTTTTATATTTATTTACATATTTTTTTTTATTTACTTTGTGCAACAAAGTAAAAATTCGGGAACTTTTTGACTAAATTGGCTTCAAAAATATCAAGGGGGTAAAATTTTCTACAACATTTATATCGTGCTATGTCTGTCTGACAGTACTGGTACGCAACACTCGATAATATTAAATTTCTCCAAAACATTGATCTCACTTTTTTAAAATAAAGTATTAAAATTCCCTTAAAATGTTACACATCTGGCCTTTTTTAGTTAAACTCCATTTCAAAAGAAATTTTTGAATTCTATTATATTTCTTTGTAATAATTATTGTATTTTTTAGATGACTTGGTCTGCCCAATTTAAACAGCGAGCGATCCGCTGGTTAGAGGACAACCGGGGTCTGGTCATCGTTGTCTTCTGTCTCCCTGCCAGTTTTGTAAGTTTACAAATTTAAATTTAAAATAAACATTCAATTTAGCTATTTGATTGTTTCATTAAATTCCGGATCTGGCTGGACCGCACGTTCCTTGCAAAGAATTCATCGCACGAGGACAGAGTTGAAGAGATTCAGCACAGGGTAGGTTGTGACATAAAAAATTAAATTTTTGGGAAAAAATCTAATTTAAATGTGTGAAAAAGCGAACCGCAAAAAGAGGATGGTGGTTTGGTTTATCAGGACACTATAAAAAAAGATCAATATATTTTTAGAAACATTATAAAAAGTGAACAAAAGAACGTTCTGAAAACAAAAATTTGCATTCTCCATTTGGTAAACTTTGCAAACCACCTCTGTCTTCATTTATTTATGTAAATAAAAGTTGCAAATAGAGAAAGGGTGAACAATGGCAAGACTCCATTTCGCTAGGGCAATAAAAGGAATATTTTGTATGCAAAAAAGACAGAGGTGGTTTGCAAAGTTTACCAAATGGAGAATGCAAATTTTTGTTTTCAGAACGTTCTTTTGTTCACTTTTTATAATGTTTCTAAAAATATATTGATCTTTTTTTATAGTGTCCTGAGGAACCAAACCACCCTCCTCTTTTTGCGGTTTGCTTTTTCACACTTATAATCTGTATCTCTGTTTCTCACAGGACCCAAAAATCGTCGAAAAAATGAAATCTTGCGTTCGAAAATTCAGTTTTTCGCATTTTTTACTTATAAGACGCGCAAGATGACCCTAACCGTTGAATTCTACGTTTCTTTGTGCTTTGAAAACATATATACTCCTCGCCAATCCTACTTCGGCCAAAAAGCGGCCACGCCCCTTTTGTAGCCGAACATTCTGATGTAGTAAACGGAAATTTGAATTTCAACATCAGAAAATTCTCACTCTTTTCCAAAAGTCACCGAAGTAGGATTGGCGGGCACTATACGATTAGGAGAAACTTCAATTTTGGTAGGTCAAATTTATTTGTTTGTTTTAAACAAATAGTGGGTCTAACTTGGTCTTAACTTGTTCAAATTTTCATAAAACATGAAAGAATCTAAAAATAAAAATAAAACCTGAATCTAGTGCGGAGGGAAATCAGTATCTGTTTCCAATGCGCAAAGAAATGTGCACTTCAATGGTTAGGGTCACATCTTGCGTGTTTTTTTTTAAATCAAAGGTCGAAAAATGCGAAAAACTGTATTTTCAAACGCAACATTTTTCAAAATTTCCGCCTCGGGAAAACGCGCATATAGGAAAAATTCGGCTAGAAATTTCTTTTGAAGGCGAAACAATTTATATAAATGCTTTTTAGGGTTTAAAGGGAAGATAATATTTTAGGCTTTTCTACATTCATAAAAAATATTTGTTTTGTCTATATAACAGTAAGTAAAAAAATTATATTTTTTATAAATGTTTTATTCGACAGATTGGGATCCATACTGACGGGTACGCAAAAATTGAAAATAATGTATTTCACAAAAACATTGAGTTAACTTTTATAATTAAATTGTAATTTATTATAGTCTTCGCCAATGCTACTTCGCCCAATTTCGCTCTTAGCTCTGTGCAAATGACATCAGACGCAAATTTGCGTACTAAAATCCTGTGTTTTAGGATACGTACGCAATATCGCGTCAGAGTTACATTTGCAAATTGGCCAAGAGGTAAAATTGGCGAAGATTATAAGAAAAGTTGTTTTAAAAATTTGTTTTAAATCTGAAAAAGTGTTTACAACATAAAAAAAAACATGCTGAATATACATTTTTCAAAACATATTAACTCAATTGGATTGGAACTGAGTGATTATGTGCTATAGGCAGGGCCACAACTGAGCCTGCGCGCGAGTCAACAAACTTCAGTCGAGATTATCTCAAAGCACTTACGGTCCGATTTTTGCGAGACAGTGTTGCTTTTACGCAGAATTGTATCTAGTTTCAGAAAAATCAATTATCGTATCGTTTATGAAAATTTTCGAGAAAAAAATTAAAAACCTCTAAAAATATGGTTTTTTTGAAATTTTTGGGCCGAAACTTTTTTATATGACCAAAAACGTTAATTGGTGTAATTTACAATGTTGTTGCAAATTTAATTACCTATATTTTCGTGTAATCATTTTAGTACTTTGGATGAAGTTGAAAAATTTCAGTACCCCAGGGCGTACGGTGTAACTCGGCACCAAAAAATTCGAAAAATAAAACATTCAGTTAACTGTTACAATAAAATTGTAATTTATTACGAAAAGTTGTTGTAAAAATTTGTTTTAAATCTGAAAAAGTGTTTACAACAAAATAGCGTTTTCCTTTTTTACGAAGCTGATATACCAAATTTTTGCCTATAAATAGCAAAAACCGACATCGACACAAAATTATCGAAGATGGAAAAAAAAGAAAAAAAAACTTTTGCTGTGAATAATAACGAAATTTCAGGTGAAAGAGTGGGGCCGTTTGCCGTCGAACGAAAAGAAACTTTTATGTACGGCGAGACCCAACTGGCTCAGTTTGTCGACTACTTTCTTTAATAAAGTAAGTTTTTTTTTAAATTAAACTTAAATAGTAAAAAAATATTTGAACATTTAATGTGAAAAAAAAAACAGAAAAAAACCTAAAGAAACAATACACAAATTCTATTTATTTCTATTTTTTCCTAATTTCAGTTATATTAACTTTTTGGTTCGAAGTTTATTTTTATCCCTATCACTCGATCAAATTGTTGTTTGATTTTTCAAACGAGTGAAACACCGAACCAATTTTGATTAACAATACATTTAAAAAAATTTTAAATGGAGAAAATATATTTCAAACCTAATTTTTGAGTTTAAAACCATTTGAATAAAATATTTCATTTTTAAAAAATGGATGTTGTCCGTTTAAGAAGAAATAAGATTCTGCAGAAACGCAAAGTTTTTTTTTTCGAAACTTTGTTTTTTAAAGAAAAACTGCTCAATATCAGAGTGTTTTGATCCATTTACTTTTCTAATTTCTATAAAATGCAGAACAAATATTGTGAAAACTAAATTTATAATCTTTCTTTGACTTTTCAAATTCAAAAAATCAAAAAAAAAATCTTCGATTTTTAGCGCGCAAGCAAGAAACTATTTTAAAAAAATCACTGCATTTAATTTGTTGTTTGATTTTTTCAAATGGTTGAAACGCCGAAAAAATATTAACAAAAATATTACTTTTGAAGTAGAGAAAATTTCAAGCCTAATTGTTTAGTTAGAAACCATTTGAATAAAATTTTGAGAGAAAAAAATTAAGAATGTCCTTTTAAAACAAATGAGGATTCCGCTGTAATAGAATCTTTTGTTACAAATTTGGTGTAAGCTTTCTGTGAATTTTTGGAATTCAAAAAAAAATTTCATTAACTTTTTTCGTCGGTTTTTACACGCCCGAGTTTTTAAAAAACGCTATAAAGTATTGAAACCTACTTAAAGAGATCATACTTCAAAAGGAAAGTTTTTTCCTTTTTTTCCTTATTATTCAGCTAAATTTCAAAACTTTGAATATCAATTCTATTTTAGACCATTTTCCTATTGATAGTTGGTAAATTAGCAAACATTAGTAATAAATCAGTGTTTGCAACAAATAAATACAATTTTTCGCGTATTCCCTAGGATCGTTTACCGCAAGAGTATTACTTGCTCCTGCAACGTTTTTGTATTTTTCGTCATTAAAACATTCAATTGTAATTTAAACAAAAAATTTAAACAGATCAAAAATTTAAAGATATGTGGCTTTTATCGATTAATTTTCACACAAACGCAAAAATAAAACGCTATATCTGTAAAACTCGAAATACTCTTGTAAATTTGAAACAATTTTGTATTTTTCAGGAAGCCTGTCACAAAATTCCCGTCGATCTTCATGAAATTCTCGAATTGGACGAGAAGAACCTAACAGTCACCGTTGAACCTAACGTCTCTGTTCATGAAATCTGCCGTTACTTGGTCCCAAAGTAAGGAATTGTCTCAAATTTAAGATTTTTCAAAAACTCGATTTCAGAGGATATACCTTAGCTGTAACACTTGAATTCGGAGATGCCACGCTCGGAGGACTTGCTTTTGGAGTTGGAATGACCACATACTCACACAAGGTTTGTAACATTGGATTTTTTTTTGATAAGCCGCCAAGCATAACCCTAATGGTTTTGTAAAGAACGAAGAATTTTTATAAAACGATGGTAAAACAGGCAACTTATATATTATAAAAAACAGACACCATTTTTTGTTAGGGGGTGAAATGGAAAAAAAATATTTTTTTCATACAAAAGTTTTTTTTACACATTTTTGAACAATTATTATATTAAAAAAAAATATTTCAACCGTCTTTAAAATTTTAAAAGATCCGTATTGCATTTTGTAGAACTTTTAAATTAAAATCTGTAAAAG
Source organism: Oscheius myriophilus (assembly GCA_964057215.1). Classification (NCBI taxonomy): domain Eukaryota; kingdom Metazoa; phylum Nematoda; class Chromadorea; order Rhabditida; family Rhabditidae; genus Oscheius; species Oscheius myriophilus. The sequence continues at coordinate 23,908,325 of OZ059903.1, forward strand.
ACATTTTTATAAAAACATTTTAATCAAGCTCCTAACTTCACAAAAAGATATCTTTGGGTTAAAATGTTGCTTAAAACATTTACATAACTACAGAAAAAATTAAAATGTTGGGTCGTCATCGTGTTTTTTACTTGAATTACGAAGCATTTTTTAAATCGCCCATCTATTGTCTATTTCTACACAAATGTTCGACAAGTGTTCACAAATCTTCAAAAACAACATTTAGAAGATTATAATTTGGAATTCTGATAAATTTTAAGGTTATTTGGTATTTGTAATACAACTTTTTCAGGCGAGTTCACTCGTTTCGTATCCTTTTTGGCCAGGTTGATGGCCACAGTTTTTGTCTAAATAATATTCAGAGTTGCGACCCAGAAATTATCAAATTTTGGTTACATAACTAAATTTCTTTCAAAAAGGCCGTAAACGTTATTATTTGCATTCTTACACGACATGTATTCGATTCAGAGTGAAACACTGAAACTGGCTAAATAAAGAACAGAAAAAAATTGTTTTTTTCCCTGTTTTACAAACGTTTTTTTATACAAATCTGCAGGTAAATTTGAATCCTGCCACATACGACTTTGTTTCAACCGGTATGTCATACACAGGCGAGAGAGTGTGGAAATAGTGGAGACGCTGAGAAAAAAACCGCTTTTTCGAATAGTTCTCCGGATGTGAAGTTCTTAACATCCAATCAATTTTCTTTTTTTCAATCGAAAAACGTAGTCGTATCTAAGTTACTAATTTAGTTTTTTTTAATAAATTTAAATTTAAATTACTATTTGACAAAGTTAAAATCGCGCGTGTGTTAAGCCAAAGAAGGGTGGAAATTTTTGGTTGTTTCGATATTCCCTAGAGCAAATCTTCAATACTTTGCAAAGAACTAAAAATTTTCATAAAATGGCAGTAAAACGGGGAACTGAAGTTCAATGTTAAATACAAGAAGTTGTTTGTTCATTTTCCTTTTTTATCTGTGTTGTAATGCAATTTTGTTTTCATATGTATAATTTTGTAATGCAAAAATAAATATTAGTTAAAAGCTTAAAAAAACCAGAAACCTAGGTTTTTTTTATAAAACCTGATTGTTTCAAATGAGATTTAAGGATAATCAAAAATATTTCAAGGCCTGCCAAAAATAGTTGAATTTGTGAACTTTTGCTGTGCTATATTTTATAATTAATAAAACAAATTCCATTTTTTCCCCAGTTTTTTTTCATTGTTTTGCAGCAATATATCAGTTTTGAAAGACATTTGTGATTTTATTCGATCTATTTGCAACATGAAAACAACATCAAAAAGGTTATAAAAATATAGCTAAACTAAAACATTAAAGTGAAAAACTTGATAATTAAATTTGCTTTAATATTATTAGGCGTTTTTGTTTTTATTGTAAAAACTATAATTCAAAAAAAAGATTTGTTTAGCAAAAAGAAAATGTTTTTATTAAAGCAGGCAAATAAAATAATAAAAAACCGATAGTGAGTAAAAATAAATTTTTTTCAAATAATCTTTATCACTTCCCTGTTTTGTCAGTGCTATAATCCATTTTTCTTCGTAGGAAGATTAATTTCTGCAGTGTTCAATAAAAATTGGCTTCGGTGAAAAAAAAAGTGAATTAAACTCAAACCTGGTAAATTCAATTTGTGAACTTGCTAAAATTTCGCTGTTATTTGTATTCTTCTCTAAAAATACAAATATAATTGAATACATTATTTTTCATTATTAGCTGCATTTGCCTATTTGAAATTGGTTTTACAAAACGTATGCTTTTATTGAAACAATTTGCAACATTGAAAACAACTATATATTTTTTTTATAAAAATTTACCAAAAAGGTTCAATAAAAACTGATGTTTATAATACATTAAGGTTACATTTGTTTAATTAACTTAAAAGTTCATTACCATTACAAAACCTTGCCAGATATATTAGGGTTTACAAAACTTTTTCTTTTTTTTTAAATATGTCGCAATATTGAAAACGTGTTTGGAAAATTAGCTATAAATGTTTTTGGTATTTGCCGTTTTTTTTTCTTTTTTAAAATATATGTTTTTAAATATATGTTATTGTATCATGACTTTTTGCCAGAAACTTAGGTTTTTACGATCAAGAGCAACATTGACATTGACAAGAGCACTTTCAAAGCTTACATTACAAACATGTACTATAAAACTAAAAAATTTTTAAAAAAAATTTATGTCATTTTTAAACTGTTGCTCGGATTTTTTAATCAGAAATAATAAAAATTCGATAAATAATTTTAAAGTTTTTTATCCTATCATCCTGCAGCAAGATTAGTTTTATAAGGCATTTGTGATTTTATTCGAACTACTTGCAACATAGAAACCAACATTGAAAAGGTTATAAAAATTTAACTACAAACTGAATAAAAATATTTGAGAAAAAAAAGTTAAAAACGTGATAAAAAATTTGCTTTAATATTATTAGCCGGTTTTTTTATTTCTAAAAATTATTACTCAAATAAATTTAATTTGGCAAAAAAAGATTTTTAATTAAAGCAGGGAAATAATTTAACAAGTTTTCCCATAAATCTTTGCTAAAGATGAATAAATTCGTTTAAAAATGTGTCTTGAAACGCCGAAAGTGAAAGTTAAAAATTTTTTGATTTCCCTGTTTTACCGATGCTCCAAACTCGCTCTTAACAAAAATAATAACGGAATAAAAATTAGCTAAAATTTAAAATATTTTTTATAAAATTTGTAGACTAACTAGGGAATGTTCCCAAGGGTCCCCCAGCCAATCCGGATGAGGCCCATGCATATCAATAGAGAATTCAACGCTGATTAAGCCTGTGAAGTTCGTTTTTGCTTAATACGTTAGTTTTCGTGTAATGATCGATTTTGTCTGTGGCATCGCCGACCAAAAGCCTTATGCGGCCTTAAAAGCCAGCAATTGGTAAATACAAACAAGACTTGGCGGCGTATTGATAGAGTCCTCGCTTCATAAGAAGATAGAGTCCTCGCTTCATAAGAAAAAAGTTACGGGGTCGAAACCCCTATGCTAATTTTTTATTGCTTTTTTTGTAAAGCTAACCGTCTCACATGTGAGTAGGGGATCTTTTACAATTTTTAGTAATAAAACCAATTTCACAAGAAATCCGCACATTGACAAATTTTTTCCAATCCTCTAACAAAATTGCAGTTTTAACGAAATATTTAACAGGATGGTGTTTCGAAAAGTGGAAGTCGATCGGTATAGCCAAGGGCTGCCCAAGAATATTGTAAAAAGTCGAAAAATTTGTCAATGTGGGGTTTTTTTGTGAAATTGGTTTTTATTACTAAAATTGTAAAAGATCCCCTCGCATGTGAGACGGTTAGCTTTACAAAAAAGCAACAAAAAATTAGCATAGGGGTGTCGAACCCGTGACCTTTTTCTTATGAAGCGAGGACTCTACCAATACGCCGCCAAGTCATGTTTGCATTTACCAATTGCGGGCTCTTAAGGCCTCATAAAGCTTTTGGTCGGCGATGCCACAGACAAAATCGATCATTACACAAAACTAACGGCATTAAGCAAAAACGAACTTCACAGCCTTAATCAGCGTTAAATTCTCTATCGATATGTATGGGCCTCATTCGGATTGGCTGGGGGACCCTTGGGAACATTCCCTAGTAAGAAACTGAGAATTAATCTGTTAAATGTCAAAGGCAATTAAATTTGTAAAAAACGTTTAAATCAACTTTAAATAGGAAATGATTTTTTTTTAAATTGTTAAAATTTTGATAATTCAACTTATATAATTTTTATTAGGCAGATTTGCGTTTGCCATATTAATATTAGGGTTTCAAAATAATTTATATCTATTAAAGGAAATCGCAACATTGAAATCAATTCAAAAAGGATTTTTTTATAAATTTAAGGTAAAATTTTTACATAAAATTTTATTTTAGGTCGGGCTATACCAAGAAGCCATTGTGGAATACGAAGTTGTGACAGCCGCTGGTGACGTCATCAAGGTGACAGCCGACAATGAGCCCAAGGATCTTTTCTATTGCCTTCCTTGGTAAATAGTATATTTTTTTTATATATTTTATTATTTAAAAAAAATAAACGTTTGTTTTTTTTCAGGTCCCACGGAACTCTTGGTTTCCTAGTCGGACTGAAATTAAAAATTATTAAAGTCAAGCCCTACATCAGAATGGAATATATTCCGGTTAGTTTTTTTTTGTAAAGTTATGAAAAAAATAATGTAAATTTTAGACATATTCTCAGAAGGAGTACTGCGACAAGATGATGGAACTATCGGGAGCTTTGGATAAGGTGAATATACAAATTTAAATTTTAGAAAAGAAACAACAAACGTGAAAAAGGGTCATTTGTGCTTTTCGCTGTCTGGATCCATTAATAGTGAACCAAATCTAACGATTTTCTAAAGTTGAAGAAACATTTGACTGCCAGAAAAAAACAATTTTTTATCAATATTTTTTTTTTTGCGAAAACAACTCTTGTGAGAAATTTTTTCCTTCAAACGGAACATTGCATAATGGAAATGTCTACGTTGTTTTAAGCAAACAAATATTTCATGTTCAGCGAAAAAAAAACAAATCACTAAAATCGTTTAAAAAAAATTGACAAATTTCCACATTTTCGGGTGAATTGTAGTGTTGAGTTTAATTCCAAGACATGACAACTTTTCTCTTCTAATATTTGCTCGAAATCCAAATTTTACATAGAATTGAATAAGCGTAATCATACGTTTAGCGTTGTAAAGATGGAACCGGGTGGTCATAAAACATACCTTTGAAATATTTTTGGTCGATTTCTCGCTTTTAAATTGTAAACTTTAATTGTGAACAAAACGTGCTGTAAAATGAGCAGAATTGGGACACGTAGAGGAAAACTTTCCTTTACGTGTCCCAATTTCTTTTCATTATTTATTTGTAGAACGGAACAAACTGTTTTCAAAAAATTTCTTTTTTTTTTGCTCGAAACGTAATAAGCGACAAATTACTATAAACATTGTGCAGATTTCATCCTTTAAAGGAAATTGATGAAATATTTGATTCTCACATAATATTTATTTCTTTTTTAATGCACTTTAAAAAATAGTTCTTACTAAAAACACACAGTCTTACTAAAACCATTTTGGTTGAAAACATTTTTCCTGAAACAGTGTTGCCTACGGTTCTTGGTGCCCCTTCAATGAAAATCATCTTATTTTATTTATTATGTAATGTGTGGGGAAAATATACAAAAGTATGTGCATTGAACCTTAAAACCCCAAACAAAAAAATTTAACACCACCGATTTTAAGTTTAACTTTCTCTTAGCGAAAGCATTAAATTCACAGAGACGCTGACCGTCTAATGGCCATACCCAAAAGCAAAGTGGTACGAAAATTAGCTGTAACGTCAATACTATTATATATATATATGGCGATTTGTGTCTGTCTGTCTGTCCGTGACACTTTATCAGATCTCAGCTCCTACTGAACCGATTGAACTCATCTTTCAGTATGTTCCTGCGCTAGGCAAGTGTAACTCATAGCCTCAAAATCGTGTTAGGGTCTCGCAGCGAAAGCGTGCCAGAACTTTGCCAAAATTTGAAGATTCTCCAATCAGATTGAAATTACTATCAATCGATAGAGCGTAAATAGGCTTATCAGAGAAACATTATTTCAGTAGGTCTCGAAGAGAAAGCGGGGCAGAATTCCGTTAACTATTAATGAAGTTCTTAAACTGCACCCACTTCAATTAATTTTCAGTGGTTTTCCCAGCGAATGCTTAGATTCATTAGTATGCAGCATTGCGGATTCCAAATAGCCGGTGTAATTAAGAAACCGTTCTCAATTATTTTCAACCAGCGGGCGGGCCGCCGTTAGGCCGCCCGCCCGCTGGTTGAAAATAATTGAGAAACGATTAAAAATTTAACTGAAAGAAAACAAAATCAGCACTTTACGGTTCCAAAAAATGCAGTTGCTAATTTAGTGATAACTGATATAGTCAAATTCTCATGCATATAGGAAAAATTTTGCAATCATGATAAACGTTTTCGTCAAGAAAGATCAACGAAGGCGGTCATGACAACCTTTCCTACCATCATGAAACGTTACGCTTCATTTTCACAAGAAAAACAGACAAAAATGGTATTTCTTCTTTATAAACCCCTTAAATCAAAACTTTACACGCAAAGAAAACACTCAAAAAAACAATTTTTCAGGATTTCCCCGTTCCAGACTACTTGGAGGCAACCATTTATAGCCGCGACATGGCTGTCATAATGGTCGGTCACTTTGACGACGTCGACATTTGGGAAAAGTGGTTTAAGGTGTTTTTTAACTTTCATTAAGGCCTTAACTTACTAAGGAAACAAGGCGTTTACCGCGTACACACACTCACACACTCTTATCTTTTAAGATTAACGATGTTTGTCGCTGGTGGAAGCCGTGGTTCTACAAGTACGTGGAGACAAAATGGCCCCGAGGAGGAGTGGAGTACATTCCCCTGGAATCTTACCTTCTTAGGCATAATAGAGCCATTTTCTGGGTTCTTGAGAGCATGATTCCGTTTGGAAATCATCCCTTATTCAGGTAATTGCCCCCCTTAAAAATCTTAAAATCGTAATTTTAGAGCTCTTATGGGTTGGTTGTGCCCTCCCAAACCTGCTTTCCTTAAGTTCACGACAACAAAGGCTGTTAGGGAGATGACCTTTGCAAAGCAGGTCAGTAAAAAAATTAAATTGTAATTCTTAGACATATCTTCCTTAAATAAAAGCGTGATAAATTCCCGAGGACCCAAAAAGTGACAACAGTACGCGAGCCGTCTGACGTGTGTCCGAAAATGAAATACGCAATCACACGCAATGTGTACACGAGAAGGTCCGAGCGATATTTGTTTTCGAAATCCTTTTACGCACGCGGGGTGCCGCAGATGTCAGGACGAACCTGACAGCCGCTTTTTTCGAGGCCTAGTTTTATACCAAAATGCAATAGTTGGAATGTTGGAATAACATTTGTTTCAAACCAATCAAAGTTAATTGGAATTTTCCTATTATTCAAATGAATATACAAATTTAATTTTTAGTTTTTTTCTTAATTTTTTGCAGCCTTTTTATTTTGTTTTTCTAAAAAAAAAAACAATTACAAATGTTTCTTGAAATTAATTTTTATTACAAAACTAGCTATAACTTTTAGTTTTTAGCAAACGCTTTTTAGGTCACTTACCGTAACCCTATATTCGAAAATGACCCGGGTCCGAAAATTTGAGAAATTCATTCCTGTTTTCTAACAAACCCGATCGTTTGCCTCAGAGATGATATTTTTGTTTAATGGCAATTTTTATAACTTTTTTTATATTAAAAAAATAATGGTTTTTTATGGTGAGTTTTTTGTCAGTCTGGGAACAGCACACTGGGATTCAGTAAAACAAATTTGTACACAATTTTATTTAGAAAGCCTTCATAGCGAAAACTGTTCATTAAAATCATGGTTTAGATAGAAATGAAACAGTCAATTAGCACAATTATTAAAATTTCGAATTTTAAAATGCAAAAAAAATCTTGCAGAACGTATTTTGCGTTTTATTTAACTAGGAAAACTATAAAAAAAAATTACCCTACAGGAAAATCGATAAAAACAAACTTGAAAATATTGGGGGACATGTTTTACGTATTTCTTCTTCTGACACCTAAAAGTATCAGTTTCGCAATTTTTCTACTAAAACTCCAAGAGTTCATACGTTTGATGTAATTTTTAAAAAGAAATTTAAAAAATTTAGAAAACGCAATTTTATAAAACTCCAATTAAACTAAAATTTTGATTTTACATAGGAAAAGCAATAATTGAAATCCTGAAAATCTGTAATTTTCAGATGTTTCAAAGCATTATGCTGTAAAAAAAGCCATAAAATATAAAAATACAGCTATAAAAAAAACATAAAAATACAGATAAGCCATAAAAAAGCGCGGTTTTTTTTAAATCGTCTTAAATCGAAGATTTCGATTTCATACAATAAAAGCAATAATTCTTGTAAATCAGGTTGTGAATCTGAAAAAATACATCTTAAAAATCTGTAATTTTCAGGTTTTCCAAGACATAGTAATGCCGCTGGACACCTTGGCCGACCAGGTAAACACCGCAGAGCGCCTCTTCGACACCTATCCCCTTCTGGTCTACCCCTGCAGGGTTTATGACCACAAAAGAGGCCCTCAGGGCCAGCTGAGGTCAGTTTTTCTTCTGAATTTGAAGTTACATTTCCTTTTCCGAATTTCCTAGTTTGAAAATTTACTATAACTTTTGAAAGTTTCAGATCCCCTCCTGCCAGCCGTCTGGTTCCCGGCACAAACTACGCCATGTTTAATGACCTTGGAGTTTACGGAACTCCTGGACCCGTAAAAAGGAGGGAGCCCTACAATCCAACATATGCCATGAGGGCCATGGAAAAGTAAGAAATCATTTATAATTATTAAAAACCTGCTTTTTAACCTTTTCACCTTAAAACAAATTTTTCGCAATTAAAAACGAAAATTCAGTGGCTGTACGCAAAACAGCGCCACACGGCAAATAGTTTTGAAAGCAAATTTCTCAGTTAAAAACTGAAGTTGACAATCGGGGCAGGTTCCGTCGCAGTTGAGCGCGATTATTTCATGAAAGCTTGATTAACTCATTTTTACAGCATGTAATACTGTATTTATGTATGTATACACTGTCAGACCTGTATTAGCTTTTCCGCATTAGATGAAATTTTGAAAGACACAGTGTATCCACCATAAAAATAAAAAAGTAAGAATTTATTGAAAATATAAATTTCAACCGCTATATACAAAAGTCGTCAGACAACACTTGTTCTCTTTTTCAAACGACATTGGCCAGAATTCTTCGCAATGGCGCGCGATTGTTTTCCGAAACCTTTTTTGAGCAGACATGGCTGAAAAACCATTATTTTCGGCTTTTTGCCTTGATTAACGGATTTGGGTTCGGAAATCAAATCAAAACCAATTTGACCAGTCGATTCCACCAGAGAAAAATTTTAAACACTGTGTATCATTTAACCCACAAATAATTTGCCAAAATCGATTTCCGCTCGTCCATTACTTTTCCCAATTTGGATAATAATTCCAGTGACGGTGAAACAGTGAGTCTATAAATAATGTGCAAGAAAAAGTTCCGCGCCTAATTGAACACCGTGGGAACATGGTTTTGATGCCTTAAATCCAGCAAATGTGCCAATTTCGGCTGAAACAGAGGGGTCCGTACAGCCGAATAATTCCAAAAAATGGCCAAAAATCACTGTCTAATTGAGAAAAATTAGAAAATTTAAAATTTTTATATATTCACTGCAGTAAGAGTTCAATTGACCATTACTTTGCCACGATCACATTATAATTCTAACGACGGTGAAACGGCGAACCTATAGAATATTTGCTGGACAACATTTGTTTTTAAAAAATATATACGATTCTCTACAAGTTTTACAATTTTGCTGTATACAATTTTACACAATTGTTTTTTTTTTTTTTTTTTTTTTTTTTTTTTGAAATCCGCTGAACGAATTAACTTAGCCACAAATAGATGATACTTTCCAAATCTGTAAAACAGTCAAACAGACAAAAACATTGTTTTTTTTTGTTTTTGAACTTCTGTGAACAAGTTTAAGACACGTTTTTTCAAATGTTCGAGCAGTATGAGCACCCCGCGGACAGATTGAAATTTTTTGTCTCCGATTGAGCTTTATTGTTTACTGTAGGCTACTTGGGACCCAAAAAGTTGAAAAAAACACTTCACATTTCCATTTTCTTTTTTCACAGCGAAACAATTGCTCGTAAATTTGAAAATTCATACCTCCCGTCAAAATTGCGCTATCAGGCTGTTAGGAGGCTCATTCGATAGTAAATTGTCTACGGATGACAGAGAAAACTAAAATTGGTCTTGACTTTGAATTTGGAGCAATGGAAAATGTTGAAAGAGACAAGAATATGTGAAACATTTTGGTTTTTGGCTTATCACGGTTTCATGTTTTGCGACCCAGAAAAACTGTTTTTCTATGTCTCTTTCAACATTTTCCATTGCTCCAAACTCAAAATCAAGACCAATTTTAGTTTTCTCTGTCATCAGTAGACAATTTACTATCGAATGAGCCTCCTAACAGCCTGATAGCGCAATTTTGACGGGAAGTATGAATTTCCAAATTTACGTGCCATTGTGTCGCTGTGAAAATGGAAATGAAAATGTGAAGTGTTTTTTCAACTTTTTGGATCCCAAGTAGCCTACAGTAAACAATAAAGCTCAATCGGAGACAAAAAAAATTCACTCTGTCCGCAGGGTGCTCAGCACACTCAGACATCTCGTCTTAAAAGTTAATAAAATATTTTACAATTTTTTTCGTTATTTTGGATGTTTGAAAACAGTTTTTTAGTGAAATTATGTAACACATATCAAAATGAAAATACCGTGTTGAGATTTGTCGGGAATCCGTAAAAAATAAAGTTCAAGCAATCACCAAGAGGAATTAGATATTTTCGATCCCACGCCCTTACTCTTTAAAATATTTATAATGCAATTTATGTACGCAAAACAGCGTTAGACGGAAAAAATGCAAATTCTGTACGCAAAACAGCGCTAGACGGAAAATGGTTTTTTGTATGGGTTCCGCCAAAACTTTTTATTTTTAATGTCCAACGCCATTTTTCTGCGCCCAGTACGCAATACTACGTGAAGCTGAAAATGTTCTACACATTAACAGTGTTGAGCCAATACTGTATTCATATTGATTTTTTAGGTTCACGAGAGACGTCGGCGGCTATTCCTTCCTCTACGCCGATATTTTCATGGATGAGAAGGAGTTCAATGAAATGTTCGACATGGTGTTGTATGAAAAAGTAACTTTTAAAAGTTTTTTTGAAGTTTGAATAAATATTTCAGGTGAGAGAAGAATACAAGTGCCAGGGAGCTTTTCCTCGTCTCTATGACAAAGTGAAGCCAGAGATTGACGTCATCGCTATAGGAGAGCAGTATGCGAAGAAGGAAGAATAGAATAAAAGAATTTAATGAAAAATATTGAAAATGAACTTTTTAATTTTGAAGTCTAATGGGCAATGAATAGAAGAGAATAAAGTTTATGATGGCATTTAAAAATCGCAGCATTAAAAAATCGAACATAAAAGCTCACACTGTAAAAATCGATATACCAACTATATTGATCAGCATTTGACATGGGAAATCATATTTCACCTCACCACCCTCCTTTTTTGCTCATTTTTTCAGCATTTTGGTATGTATGGCAAGATAAAAGCACATTCAGAAAAAATATCGATGTACCTGATTTGTGACCAGCTCGTCGCTTGCCGGTATGCCAATAGAAGAATACATATTGCAAAAATCGATTTATCGATATTATTGATTGGTGTTTGGCATGCAACTTCTTATGTATGGCATTTGATATGGGAAATCACCTCACTAACCGCTGTTTTCCAGTTTTTAAGCATATTGGTAGCTATTGAGAGTTTATCTTAACTCAAACAAATCGATGAACTGGTTTTATTGATTTGTTTTTGACTCCTAAAGTCAACTTTGTGTCAGCCGATTTCATTTTTTCAGTGTAGATACGTGAATGTTACAGCCAAGGGGAAAAATCGATTTTATCGATTGGCTTTTGACACGTAAAGTCACACATATTTTGGCTCGCTGCCAACCTGCTCTTATCAGCCCCCTGACTCATCCTTCCCACCATTGATTTTCTTGTTTGCCTTTCCCCCCTTCAGCCATGGCAACTTTCGCCACAATTTCACCATATTTACAATCAACTGTTTTGAAAAAGGTGGGAAAACTTTTGAATAATAAACTACAATTTTATCACTTTTTTCAGCTTGATTTCCCTAGTTACGCCAGATTTCAACAGAGTTCACTGTGTGCCTTGGAAATTTCAAGCCAACTGAAAACACGACTTCCTTTAAAGGCTGATCTCGTTTTTATCGACGACCGGGTTAGAGAAAATAGTGAATTTTATATTTAAATATATTTTCAGTTTGCCACACGAATAAGTATTCATCTGAATCAAGAGGAAGACAGTAAAGTAACTTCATTTGACCAATTAAAAGAACTACCCGTCTGGATAATCGCCGAGTCAATGCAAACTGTGAGTTCCGGGGTGCTCAGATAGGCCCGCGCCGCCTTGGCTAATGTGGTCCTGTGGTGTAGTGGTTATCACGTCTGCTTCACACGCAGAAGGTCGCCGGTTCGATCCCGGCCAGGACCTTTTTCTTTTGCTATATCTAATGAACATGGAGTGTTTTGAGTAATTCATTTTTTCCTTATTATATTTTATTTTGTCCATTTTTAGATGATCCGGACAAACGCCCAGTTTTCCCAACTCGCAAACGAACTTAAAAAGTGTAAAATCACAGTTCATGAAATGCTATGTTCCGAAGTAGAAGAACCGCTTTACGATATGTCCATTTTAGACAATTTGGCCCAGGTTTGATGGCAAAAAATGGACAAAAATTCAATTTTAGGCCGCAAAACCACAAAGAATGTTGATTTCAGCACGGGGAAACACAGAATTCAGCAATTACGAAGAATTAATTGCCATTCAAAAGGTAAATTCTACGCAAAACATTCATTTGGTTTTAGATTCCACATCTTCACTTGTTCGGAAGAATAACTTTTGATTTTCTATGTCATTTGAAGGTGGAAAAATTGTCAATTGGTTGTGAAACAGCGTTAACAAAGGAAGAATGGAGGCTATACATTCAGGTAAGGTTAAGGTTAAGGTTAAGGTTAAGGTTAAGGTTAAGGTTAAGGTTAAGGTTAAGGTTAAGGTTAAGGTTAAGGTTAAGGTTAAGGTTAAGGTTAAGGTTAAGGTTAAGGTTAAGGTTAAGGTTAAGGTTAAGGTTAAGGTTAAGGTTACGGTTAAGGTTAAGGTTAAGATTAAAGGAAAGGTAAAGGTTAAGGTAAGGGTTAAGGTAAGGGTTAAGGTAAGGTAAGGTGTGTCGTAAAATAAAACTTATAAATTGACTTTAGAACTCAACCGTTCAAGAAATTGAGATCTTTTCGGAATTTTTCAACGATACAGCCGTCCTGAGCAGCCTACCTCATTACCGTCTTTTTTCCGCAAAAGACGACTTGTCAAGCCCTGTTTCGGACGTTTTTCCAATATATTACCAAACTTGCGCTTATATAGTATCTATACCAACTTCGAATGTGCTGATAACAAGAACAGAATATAATTTTAACCTAAATCAACTCGGATCCGGCTCTTCTGACGAAATAAAAGCCAAGGGATGGAAGGAGTTGCGAAGAATTTTGGAATCCCCATTGGACAAAAGATAGCTTTTTCAACCACTTTATTGTTTTGTGAAATAAATGTTATACTTGACGACTATCCATTTTAAGACGAAATTTCTGAGTGTTCTGAGCAACCTGCGGACAGCTTGGAAATTTTCGCCTCCGATTGAGCTTATATGTTTACTTTAGGCTACTTAAAAAAATTGAAAAATCACTTCACATTTCCATTTTCATTTTTCACAGCGAAACAATGGCACGTTAATTTGAAAATTCTAACAAAAGTTTAAAAAAAAAAACTTAAAAATTCAAAAAATGATTTGAAATATAGAATTTTTCATTGGTCAAATGTTTTACCCGTGTTTGAAATGAATTATAGTTGGCGCAAAATCGCTACAGCGGGAGTACCTTTTCATAAAACTTACATTGTAATTTGGCTATGCTTAGATAGATCTAAATTGCGATAAGGGCCTCCTTCAAAAAAAAGATATTTAACAAATGTGGTTATAACATATTGTCCCAAACATAAGACGCCGTTTCTGAAAACTTTCTTGGGAAAAAGTTGATAGTTAATTGAAAGTTACAAAACCAAAATGTAATTTGTTTGTCCAGTTTAATACAATTTTCCATTCGAGAAGTTCAAATTTTGAGTTCAGATTTTTTTTCCGGACTTTTTTGGATTCTGAGATGGGCTATTCAAATTGTAAATACTGCATTTTATTTCCCAAAGATTGATGTCTCATTTTTTTTCCATAACTGTTATATTAAACCCGATTGATTTTTTTTCAAATGTATGGAAAAAAATTTTAACAATTGTTTTAACGCTTTGGTAATTTGAAATGAAAGTTGTTTCTCGGCACATTTGAAAGAATAATTTATTTTTTGTTCAATGAAACATTATTTTTGTATTTTAGATGACTAAGTATTTTATTTTCTAATTTTGTAATCCGAGTAACAATTGTTTTCCTTGTAGATTAAAATTATTTTTTTAAAAAAATTAGCTTCAAAGTTTCAAAATTTTTTGTCAGCAAAAGCAGACCCGGTTTTGGTGCGTACGATTCTTCGGTTGAATTTAATTAGAATCATGGAAAATAAAAGTGAATAGCAAAAAATATATAAAAACCAGAGATATACGTGCTTTAAAAAAGTACATTTTTAAAAAAATTGGCAAACTTATGCAAAAAAAAATGTAATGTTTGGTCTACTATTTTAACAGTAATATTCCCAGTTTTCTGATTTTAAATGCATATTTTATCTAAAATCTGTTGAAATCTCTTGGCTAAGACATTTAGCAATGGAGCGTGTTTAGTTCCAAAATTGTTTTTAACGGAATTTTATTTTTCTCGGCGAACTATAGTCTATTTCCAACAAAAGATTTTCAACTTTTCATCGACTTTGATATCCAATCGTATTTATCCACTCTCGATTTGAAACATTAATGTGAATTTCAGAAAAATAAGCGAAATAGCGCTGTAACAGAGGAGTGCGCAGACATTTTTAAAATTTATCGCGGCGGGACCAAATGTGCCTAATCCTTTAGGAAAATTCCATTTTCCTTTCTCTTTTTAGGAAACGCACTATATGAACATCATAACCTGAAACTTTTGATTGAAAATCGTTTGTTCACAAACATCTGACTTTTCTGCTAAGAAGTTTCTTATCAGCACTGTTTCCAGCGATTTTCTTATCTTTTACGTAGTTTGAAGAATCCCTGGCCAACTTTTTTACCTACTGGATCCTTCGTAAAATTCTTTTTCGGCATAAAACCCACAAAAAACGTGCTTTTCTAACTTGGTTTATTTTCTTTCTTTATTATCATTTTTCAGCCCAAGACCCGGAAAAATGATTTCTACGATTGAATCTCATTCTCCTTCTGATGAAGCCAGCCCACCTGAACCTTCAGAAGCTTCTGAAGCCTCTTCTGAAGCTTTTGGAGCCAATGAAGCTCTTTCTGAAGCTTCTGAAGCTTCTGAAGCTAATGAAGCTCCTTCTCAAGCTTCGGAAGTCAATGAAGCTCCTTCTGAAGCTTCTGAAGCCAATGAAGTTCCTTCTGAAGCTTCTGAAGCCAATACAGCTCATTCTGAAGCCAACGAAACACATTCTGAAGCTTTTGAAGCCAATGAAGCTTCTTCTGAAGCTTCTGAAGCCCATGAAGCTCCTTCTGTTGCTTCTGAAGCCAATGAAGTTCCTTCTGAAGCTTCTGAAGCCAATACAGCTCATTCTGAAGCCAACGAAACACATTCTGAAGCTTTTGAAGCCAATGAAGCTTCTTCTGAAGCTTCTGAAGCCAATGAAGCTCCTTCTGAAGCTTCTGAAGCTCATAATCTGCGACCCCCCAACCATAGAAATTTTTTATCTCGTGAGATGTGTCGCATGTTCTCTCTACAAAAGGTTCCGGTTGTTTTTGTAAGTTCAAACTTCAAAAATGTTTTAAATTGCCTTTTTCAGAGTTTGATTGGCCTTGTGACTTGTGCGATCGTCCTTTTTGTTCAAGGAGCAATTGTTGGTTTCAGCGGAGTTACAGAAGGGAAATTTCTGCCTTCAAGAAGATACTAATGGTTTTCAAAGTGGATATTTTGTAATTTTTTAAAATTTCAATTTGGTTTGAAAATTTTTTCAAATATTTTTGGATTTTGTAATTCTTTTTTTAAAGCATAAATTGTTATGTTCGTTCGAATGTTTCAATCATGTTTCTGTAACGATGAGTAACATAGCCTGCAATCCGCGCACATCAGAGTTTGTTTACATCGCTTGTTTTTATCACTTTAGTTTTTTTTTAAGTTGAAATTTTAAAATTATCGATGTGACGACGAGTGAGATTTGTAGCGTTGGTTGGGATCTGGCTTCTTTCCCCACATCAAATCGAATGCTCGCCGGTAGTCACTTCTGAAAATGGAAATGACTGAAAAAGATGATGAACCTCGGTTGTTAGACTTTTCCGAAACGCAAAAATTGAATGGTTTGAGACGCAGATATTTAATTGTTAAATTTCAGAGTCAGACTGCTAGACAACAAAGTGCAAAATTTTGAAACAGTTCATAGGTGTGAGAGACGCAGACAAAAGTTAGTTAGAGATGGAGACTTTAGACAGTTAGATACATGGTCACTTGAAAGTAAGAGATGCAGACAACAGTTTATTAGAGACACGCAATACATGGTTATAGATGCAGAGAACAGACGGTTAGAGACGCAGAAACCAGGCGGTTAGAGACGCAGACTTCAAACGGTTAGAGACACAGAAAATGCATGGTTAGAGACGCAGACAATGGAGGGTTAGAGACATTGGCACTAGACGGTAACAGACGCAGACAACATACGGTTAGAGACGCAGGCGCTAGACGGTAAGAGATGCGGACAAAGACCGGTTAGAGACGCATACACAGCATACAAAGACGCATAGAACAGACGGTTAGAGACGTTGGCACTAGACGGTAAGAGACGGAGACGCCAGATGGTTAGAGGTGCAGAAGCCAGGCGGTTAGAGATGCAGACAATACATTGTTAAAGCCACATAGAACATACGGCTAGAAACGCAGACCACAAATGGTTTGAAACGCTAAGCACGTGGTGTCTGCGTCTCTAACCACCTGTAATCTGCATCTCTATTTATCTAGTGTCTGATAAATAGACATGCAGATTACAGGTGGTTAGAGACGCAGACACCACGTGCTTAGAGACACAGGCAAAAGCTGGTTGTTAGATATGCAGACTACATACGGTTAGAAACGCGGAAGCCAGGCGGTTAGAGAAGCAGAAAACTGTTGGCTAGATAAGCATACAACGCAAGGTTAGAGATAAAGTCACTACATGGTTAGAGACGCAGAGAACAGACGGTTAGAAACGCCGATCAAAAATGGTTAGAGACGCAGACAACGGACTGTTAGAGGCACAGACCAAAAATTGTTAGAGACGCAGGCAAAAGCTGGTTAGAGATGCAGACTACCAACGGTTAGAGAAGTAGAAAACATGGTTAGGGACGCATATAACAGACGGTTCGAAACGTCGACCACACATGGCTAGAGACGCAGACACCAGACGGTAAGAGACGCAGATTACAGATGGTTAGAGACGCAGACATTCCGTGGTTAAAGTTGCATAGACCAGACGGTTAGAGACGCATATAACAAATGTGAGAGCAGGAGAGAGAGAGAGTGAGAGAGAGAGAGAGAGAGAGAGAGAGAACAAAGGAAGAGAAATATTCAAAAAAAAAACTCACCCAAAGTACTTATAAACAAAGTAATTCGCCGAAATCGAAGCATTTATGCTAACCCCAGCATAAGAACTTAGCCCAACCAATAATTGCTCTAAAATTAATTTTGACTACTTTTTTGAATTTTAAAATTACCTGGCAAATTCAGTTTATTCATGACTGAAACCGTCAACATTCCCATAAACCAACCAACAATTGTTAAAATCAATACCACAGTCAGAGGTTTCATCGAGTTTTTAGTTGAAGTTGAAACATCTGAAATTCACTTGGTACAGTAGACCAAATTTCAATATCACTTGTTCTTTTCCAAACAATAATCCAAATAATTATGTAAATAATTGCGCTCAGAGCAGAAAAGAGTACGGTAGAATTGGCCCACATGTCCATTGTTTCGAGGGAGAAGAAGCCGACTATTATACACACTGTTCCGCTAAAATGTTTATTATTTTTAATGAAATGTATATTGAAATACATTTTTTTATTGTTGCACTTTGTTACTTTTGCATTTTTATTCCCAGATCTTGAAATATAATACTCCTAGTTACCCTCAAATTCAAAAATTTAAAAAAAGTGTTGCGTAGATTGTTTTCAGTCGCACGATATGTTTCGAAATACGATTTTTTCATTTTTAACCACGTTAGTACGGTTTTTTTTGTTAATTTGATAAAATCATCGAATACTCAGGCGAACTGCCTAATTAAACTATACTTGTTCTACTTTTTTGTACTTTTTTACTAACCGTTCGGGATCTTCAATCATGTAATTGTAGGATAAAAAGCAAAGGTAGGCTGCATAAACACCTGGAGGAATATTCACAAGAAGGAGATAAATGGCACTAAATTTCACAGAATTGTGGGTTTTGTGGTACCTAAAATATATTTGTTTAAGACGCGATAACAAAAGGTTTGAAAGTTCTGAAAACACGATTCCGAAACAGAATTACACGAGGAATGTAATGCTCTAAACGGTTTTTGCTGAATGTTGAATTTACGTTAGCTAATTTAGAAATTTTTCCTTTTTACCTCTTTTTCGTGGTAAATAATCGTATAACAAACGATAAAAATCAACAAAAAATAGAAAAAGCCAAAAAAAACAGTTCTTTCTTGCTGAATATTAAAATCGATTCATTTCAGATGTAAAAATCACAATTATAGGCCATCGCGTACAAAGATAAATTTTAGCTTTCACATTTCAGCGCGGTTTTTGAGGCTGATGCCTGCCGTAAAATTTTTCGGTCTGAAAAGGTAAAATGTGGGAAATTTTGTGGCGAATTCAGAAATTGACATCGCTTAAAAGACTTTGCGTGTGCTGTTCCAGTGTGCTATTCCAAAAGAATTTGCCAATTTTGACTTTTTTTGAATTTCATTGTCAGTCCTTGATTTCATGACGAAAACATGAAATTTTTGGGATAACTCTAACTATGAACATTTTTACAACCCTTTTATCTAACTTTTTCAATTAGGCTGTTTTTGATTTGGTCCACGTTGAAACGAGATACAGAACATCAGGAACGACATCGCAAGTTCCGGCTACAGTAACCCGAACGACCCAAAAACTTTTTTATTTGAATTATTTGGTCTTTAAAAAGATATTCAAACAGTTTAAGGTAAACGCAAAGCGTAAAAATATCCTATGTCAAAGATTTTATCTATCCAGCTCGAGCCTTATAAAAATTGCGTCTTACTATCCTGAAATGTCCGCGAAACTGGTTTTAGCAGTAGCAAAAAATATACATACTGAATTTAAAACATTAGTTTAGCCTACTCACTACAATAAAAAATTATCGCTTTCCAGTTTGCGTTTCATTTACTGTTTTTGGTACAAAACAAAATTGTAAAAGTTATTTGTTCAATTCAGTTTGAAAAACTCTTACATTACGGGAAAAATCACACAATAAAGTCGATCCACTCCCAAAATTAGAATAATTACAATTGAATGAAGCATAAAGAAAGCTGGAACAAGCTGAAGCCAAAAACACGTTCTAAATTAATTTTTTAAAAGTTTTGTAACATTAAACCTGTGAGAAATTAAAATATTCCCACTGTAGACAGTCGAAGCGTAGGTGAAATGACTCATTTGGTGGATTAAATCACCAAAAGCCAGCATTGCGATGAGAATGAAACAGGGACTGTGGAGAAATCTAAAAAAAAAGATTTTTTAAAACAAAATTAAAATGTAAACTAATACTTGTACTTAAAAGTGGCGTAAATTATGTGACAGTGGCCGTAGATTCCGATTAAACCCAAGGTTAAGAGAATCGTCGCTGCAGGAAAAACCACCAGGAACATTTGTTCGTGAGTTACTTCAGAAACATTCATCTCTGAAAATAAAATTTGATATAAAATTAATTTTTCTTTAAAATTATTATCCAAAATGATACTCAGGCAAGGTGAGAAGCTAAAGTATACCAAGCAAAATAAACAAGCCACTTGAAAAGGAGTAAATCAGTTCCGTGAACTTTTAATGAAAAATACATATGTTTTGTATTAAAACAACATTTTGTATCAAAATAATAAAGAAAAAAGCTCCCAAAAAGTAAAGACCTCGACCAGGAAAGAAATTCTAAAGATTTTGTATCTAAGGTAATAAAAATTCAATTTTTTTTCAACCTAACTCGTTTTATAAACAGGCCGGTTAACATAAATATATATAATTCATTGTGTTATTTTTTTAACATAATTTTATACTCAATTTTATACATAAATTAAAGAAATCTACAAACTAAAGTTTAAATTGCCGTGTCCCAACTTTCTCTCTTTATAAAGGATTCGAAAAAGTTTAAATTTTTGTTTGTATAAATGGCGATAGCATTTTTAAATGTTCTCGCTCGCACAATGAAACAACATTTACAAAAAAAAGGCTGATTATTTGTAAACTTTATAGAAATATTAAAAGTGGAAAATTAAAATTTGGCCAACAAAAAAGTCCAATTTGAGCCAAAAAGTCCAAAAAGCGAAAAAAAAAAAAAGAGAAAAAAAAAAGAACAACAAGCAAAGAGCAGAAAAATAAGCAAAAATGCAAACGCTAACTGATCTCCGTTTGGTCACGGCAGAGAATGATTAAACCAAAAACGTTCTTAAAAATAATTTTAACCACAAAAACGTTTTGTATTCAAAAAAAATGTATTAAAACAAAAGTACCCCCTTGAACTTAAGAATTCAACATTTCATTGTCCTTATACATGTCCTTGGAAACAGTCTTTCGGTTTTACTTTGAGTATTACAAAAAGGTTGAATTTTTAATTTTGTCTGATTTATGAAAAGAGTTCTTGTATTTGGTATTCAGCCATGGGGAGAAGTTTATTTGAAATACCAAATGCTGAAATATATTTAAAGTTAAAATACCTAGTTATAAGAGGATTAGAGAATGAATAATCGCAGTGATGTCTGAAAATTCACATAATTGAGAACTGTAAGTCCCTAATTTCCTGGTGGGTAAAATGGTGTTTTCCGGATTAACAGAGCGTCACAAATAGATTACGGGTTTGTGAGACAGAGAGACAGAGAGACAGAGAGACAGAGAGAAAGAGAGACAAAGAGACAGAGAGACAGAGATAC